>CM037154.1:40141509-40614506 GCA_020921065.1 Vaccinium darrowii
CGACTCATCATTGGGCCGAGGCAATCTTCTACTAACAGCCGGGAACCTAGCTCATGCTATACTGACAACATAATAAGACAAGAACGTGTATAGATGCAAATGTATGCATGTATGCAGTATGATATGTTTGAAAAGTCAGTAACACATAGCACGAAACAGTATGGAGCACATAATCCTAACACTTGGGTTGATTAACTAAGGTGGGGTTCTATGGTTAGCTATATGCAAAGGCTGGTTTTGGTTTGAGAGGGTACCCCGGACTCAAAGCCAAAGCTGTCTCCCACCGCCAAGGATCCCGCAAGGCGATGGTGATAACGACAATTGTGACTTATCACGGTCGGGGGGTGCTGGGCATTTCGGGATTCCCCGTCACCGGCAAGCCGGGCGGGATTGCCGAAACGCGCCAGCGGAGACTAGTAACCATGCACGTGCAATGCAAAAAGTCCATTTAAATAATATTTTCAAAGCCTTTTCAACATTTTTCAAGCTTAGCTCTCGATGATTAATACACATTTTAGTAAAATCACACATAAGTGTAATAAAACTAAAATATATATTAACCAGAGTCCCCAGCAGAGTCGCCAGCTTGTGAACACCCCGCGGGAATGCCCACGAAATTGATTTTGATTTGGACTTAGAAAACGATTTGATTGGTTGAATAGAGTCGCCACCCGGATTTGAGGATTGTACCCGAGAAACCATTTGAAAAATGACTCTTTTGCCCTCGTTATAGAAAATGCTTAACCGGTCTCCAAAATGAGATTTCTCGGGTCCGGGAGCTAGGTTACGCGAGGGGAAGGAATTTAAAGCACCCCTCACGCCCGGTGCAACCACCGGTCTCTACTAAATGTTAAAAAAAAAGCTTTGAAAATGTTACTTAAATGGACTTTTAAACTCAAATTCATGCGAGAGCATATCGAATACATCAAGAATATCAAGGAGATGGGAGTGAATGCTTGTGCAAAGTGTTGTGAATGGATGATTTATACACAGAAGATACAGAAACTACACTAAAACACCCCAAAAACATCCCAAAATGCCTCAGAAATTGATCATAAGATGTGAACCTGGAGGGAGTCCAGGCGCCTGGAAGGGATGAGTCCAGGAGCCTAGATTAAGTCCAGGCGCCTGGATGGGGTCAATCCAGGCGCCTGGAAGCCATCCAGACAGAAACTTTTAAAATCCCTTTTCAAACAGAAATCAACCAAGTTGGATGTTTTGATCAACTCTCATGCATTCTAGAGAATATTTAACAGCATAGTCACAAGCTTAACACATGGATGAGACTTAAATGCAATGGAATAATGCTAAAAATGCAACAATAACACCTTAGTAATGCTCATTTTAAATACTTGTGAGGAATGCACTTTAGTATTATATGAGATCCTAAATAGAGACCTTAGAAACTAAGTGATTAGAACTCAAGAATGACATACCAACTTATTAAACTTACTCTTTCTTATGAAATCCCCTTTAAAAGCATGATTCCAAGGTCAAAATAGTCAAAATGAACATCTAAATGGAGATCAGAACTTGAAATATGATGAAATATGGACCAAGGTATGTAAATGATGCACCAAAGTGATCAAAATATGGAAGAAAACAGAAAACATAACAAATGATCAAGGGGTTCAGGCGCCTGCATGGAAGGGATCCAGGCGGCTGGACTCAATGCAGGCGCCTGGAAGGTGATGATCCAGGCGCCTGGATTGAGCTTCTGATGCACAATCTGATTTTCTCTTTTGATGATTTTCTGACCTCTCTCAAACCCTCTACTGGTATAAATGACCAAAGAGAGCTTGATTGAGTTCCCCCTCAGGGCCTATTTGAACATCTTGGTAAAGAAACTACCTTTTTGGTTTGATCAAGAACTTGAAAATGGGTTTTGGGGTGAGTTTTTGAAGAATGTAGCTACTGACTCTTAGTTTTACAGGGTTGTGAAAGGTAGTTTATAGAAACTTTGATGGACTTTGGTTGATGAGGGTGTAGATATGGAGTTTTTAGAGGTAAGGGAGTGATTTTTGGGGTTGAAGTGGGTTGGATTTGAGAGGTAGATGATGAAACAAAGGATTCTGAGGTTATTTTGACAGAGTAACAGCTAAAATGAGAGAGTGTTTTTCAGCCCCCTGAAAATGAAAGAGGAGAGTTGGTTTTATAGGCAAACAAGGGTCCATAAAGGGCCACTTGAGCCTTTAGAAAGGGTAAAGGGGTCACCTAGGGGGTGAGTTATAGGTATAATGATCTCCCCCACACCCCACTCCAACTGACTCTGCAACAAAATCCCCCAAAATCTCGTTCCCGCCCACTAACAACTTAAAACACACTCAACCTGGACTGATATCCAGGCGCCTGGATTGTGCATTTCCAGGCGCCTGAACTGAATCCAGGCGCCTGGACCATGTAATCCAGGCGCCTGAACCCCTTCCAGGCGCCTGGATTTGACCAATCCAGGTGCCTGAAGGCCAATCCAGGTGCATGTATTTCAAGGTTTTTGGGACATTCCGGAGTTCTAAGGGATGTTTTGGTGATTTGATGGGAGGTTATTGGTGGGTTTTTTTCAAGTCTTTGATCAAACCTTGTCTGTCCTTATTGGGCATTTTCGTCATCGGGGAAGTTCCGGAATCCTAAGGGTCCAGATTGGGGTGTCTACAAGTACTCCATAACGTTAAGTTGTAACAAAGATCCGTAAAATATATGATACTAGTTCATCATATATTGGTGTTGTCTAAAGTAAAAGTTCTTGTCAAAGGCATGAGGTCCATGAAGCTAGTTCATCCTTAAGATCAAAGGACGAACTAATTTGATAATTTTTTTCCCGTTCGCAAGTCAATTTCCTCTACTGGAGATGACACCTTTTGTTCAAAAATATTTTATTCCAAGTTTATGCAACCAAACACCCAAAACTTTGTAAAATATTTTCAGGAAAAATATATTGGCCTTGTTTGGTTGGGTGTTTTGAGGGAGTTTAGTTTAGTTTTGATGATGTAAGCAGGTGTAATAAGTGGAGAGAGATAGAGAGAAAAGTGAAAAAAATGATGATGTCAGCAAAACAGAAACAAAACTAAGCCGGAGCAAAGCTCCCAACCGAACATGGCCATTGTGTCCAAACAAACAAAGCCCTATTAGAAGCTTTGCAAAAAAAAAAAGGGTCCTTGAATCCCTAATGCCTTAGAGCATCTCCACCTCTTCATCAAATCTTTCACCAAATTCAAATTTGAGTAAAAAATACCAAAAACTACACTCCACTCTTTTACCAAATTTGCTCATCACCAAATCTAGAACCAAATTTTCAAGGCTCCTTTTTGCACTTTTATTTACCCTTTTGTCATTCAATAGTGTGGATTAAATTTCCACCATACAATTTGAGTAAGGGTTAGAAGGAGTCATATCAAATCAAGTTTTTACTCAGATTTGGGAAAAAATTTGGGTAAGATGCTCTAAGAAGATAAAATAATTAAGGAAAAAAATGTGAGAAAAATGAAGCGAAAATTTCATTGTGCCAAACAAGTGTAGAGAGAAATTTTACACTCTCCCTTCCTTTCTTGTCCCTTCTTGTCCTTCCCCCCGTTGTGATTTCCAAACAGAGGGAGGTGTGGCAATAGTGGAAATGATTGGGCTGAGTTATTTGCTAAGCCAGCTTGAAGTGTATATCATTGCTATAACCTGATGGGTTCTATTTGATGTAACAGAAACAGCGTTCAAGGGCGCCACGTCCCTTAAAAAACTTAACATTCAGGGGTGCAAGGAGTTGACGTGTTTGCCAGAAGGGCTGCTACAACCAACCCTTGTAGATATAACCATATGGGGGTGCCGAAAGTTAAGAACGCTCAATCCAACTGACGAAACAGATGCGGCATTCAACGGCTCGACATCCCTAAAAGAATGGTCAGACCTATTATCATCGCCCGTTGCTGCCACGCGTCCTTCGGAGTTTTTCCCTCGGCTGCAGAAGTTGGAAATCGACAATTGCCCCAAGTTGATAACCCTTCCAGGTCCTTTTCTATCCACTCAACAGTTAGTTATTAAATTGTGTCTTAACTCACCACAATTACCACAAATATAGCCTGGCCCTGCACATCCAGATCATGTGGATTGCAAAACTATTGCTACTTTAGACTTCGTTTGTTTCGAAGTATATAAACTGTTTTTTGCACCCAATTGGTTACATGTAAAACATTTTACATGTAATAAAATAATTGCATGATTTTTATTTCGCATTATTTTGTCCCACTTCATAAAATTAAGTTCTAACAAAGATTGCGTAAAATATATGGTATAGGATTGCTGTTGTCTAAAGTATAAGTTCTTGTCAAGGGTCTGAGGTCCATGAAGGTTGTGACATGGGATAACTAAACTAGTTTATCCTCAAGATTGAATGATTTTTTTTTTCCTTCGCAAGTCAATTTCCTTTAGTAGAGATGAAACCTTATGTTAGAAAATATTTTATTCCAAGTTTATGCAACCAAACACCCAAAACTTTGTAAAATATTTTCACGAAATATATATTACTCCCTCCGTCCCATATTTGTTGTCCAGTTGCACTATTCACTAGACCTAAAAAAAATAGTTATATGTTCAAATGTATGATGTTATATATATTCAATATGGATCTCGTTTTATAGTTCTCGATGAGTACTATTAAACAAAATTTTCCAAATTGTAAAAAATATTATAGATTGAAAGATATATGTAATTGAAAAATGGCACGATTACCCGTAAACGGACAACAAATATGGGACGGAGGGAGTATGTTCAAACAAACAAAGCCCTTTGGCAATAGTGAAAACAAATGTATATCATTGTTATAACCTGATGGGTTCAATTGATTTAACATAAACAGCGTTCAAGGGCGCCACGTCCCTTCAAACACTTGATATTAAATACTGCGAGGAGTTGACGTGTTTGCCAGAAGGGCTGCTACAACCAACCCTTGTAGATATAACCATATGGGAGTGCGGAAAGTTAAGAATGCTCAATCCAACTGACGAAACAGAAGCAGCATTCAACGGCTCCACATCCCTTCAACGACTTTGGATTTACGATTGCCCGGAGTTGACGTGTTTACCGAAAGGGCTGCTACAGCCAACCCTTCCAGATATACGCCTAACTGACTGTCCAGAGTTAAAGGCACCCAATCCAGATGAATTACGCAGCCTCACATCCCTCGAGTACCTGACTATTAAATCCCTCAATCCAAATTGGGTGAGTTGTTGGGAGGAGGGGCTATTTTGCACCACCAGCCTTCAATCATTGGATATAGGTTGTTTCGGAGAGGAGTATAGCTATTTCCCCTGGCCCTCAACAAGTGCTGCATCACCACCATGGAGCCATTTCACTTCCTTGAGGGATCTAGATTTATACGGATGGCCAGAGGTCAAGTCTCTGCCTGATCAACTTGAGCACCTCACTGCCTTGTGTCGTTTAACAATTTGGAATTTCAGTGGGTTGGAATCTCTGCCGGAGTGGCTGGGTAACCTTTCATCTCTTCAATATTTGTATATATTTAAGTGTCCCCTTGTTGAGAAAAGATGCGAAAAGGGCATCGGCGAAGATTGGCACAAGATTGCTCATATTCCACGCCTGGAAATCGGTAACTTATTCTTCGAATTGCACGTTTCATTGATTTCTCCTCTCTCTCTCTCTCTCTTTCTCTCTCTCTCTGGGATTACTTCTTGATTAACATCATACTTGTGAAGGTTGGTCAAAGTGACGCTTTTGATCTAAATTCTAGGACTTCAATATCTAATCTGCCACAAATGATGCTAGAAATAATGCAAAATAGCAGAGCCAGTCTCAGAATCTGGAAATACGTTATAAAGTTAGCGTATAATTTCTCAATCAGCCCTTCTAAAGTCTTTGTAGTTCGGCAACAGTTAGCTCATGAACTTGGACTCTTGACAATCCATCAGTTCTAGGCAATGAGATGATTATCTAGTGTATTGAAAAATTGTGTTTTGAATTTTTCATACCTTATTTTGAACTTCCACCTACATATAGCTACACCTTTGTGTTCGTGTAGAATCCTATGGTACTGAGCCATGAACTCTATGTTCTTGTAGAGGAAGCTACGTACAGACCCGTATATTCAAATTACTTTTTAAGTTATTTAAAAGAAAGAAAACAAATTTTAATTAAAGTTTTAATGGTGTATCCGTTAATGTGGTTATATATATGTTTGTGTGTATTGGTGTACCGCAGGTTCGGGGGATGACTCGGGGGATGGGGATGACTCGGTGGATGACGAAATGTGAGTTTTGGTGCTGTGGAGGTGTTTGGAGTGAAGTTGTTTCAAGGACCTGGCTATTAGATCCTGTCCAAATTGGGGGAGTTGTTGGGAGGACCGGTTGTTTTGTACCACCAGCCTTCAATCATTGGATATAGGTTGTTTCGAAGAGGAGTATAGATATTTCCCCTGGCCCTCAACAAGTGTTGCATCACCACCATGGAGCCATTTCAGTTCCCTGTGGGATCTACGTTTATCTGGATGGCCAGAGGTCAAGTCTCTGCCTGACCAACTTGGGCACCTCCCTGCCTTGTTTTGTTTAACAATTTGGGATTTCAGTGGGTTGGAATCTCTGCCGGAGTGGCTGGGTAACCTTCCATCTCTTCAATCTTTGGAAATATGGTGATGTCCCCTTGTTGAGAAAAAATGCGGAAAGGGAATCGGCGAAGATTGGCATTGATATAAATGATGGGAAGGCTTGAGGTTTAACCTTAGAATGCAGATAAAGTGTGGAAGTCGCCAATCACGTAATTTCTCACTTTCTGCGTTTTATTTTGTTTCGATATTTTCAGACTACTTACTCTTTCTTCAATGTCAATAAGTGAAGTTCTTAACTGTTTAGTTTTTGAGAATGTTTGCCAGCAAATTGTCCAAAAATTAATAAGCTTGCGATCTGAGTGCTACTTAATTAACATTATACTTGTGAAGGTAGGTGAAAGTGAAGCTTTTGATCTAAACTCTAGGACTTCAATGTCTAATCTCACCGAAATGATGATAGAAATAATGCAAAATAGTAAAGCCAGTCCTAGAATCTGGAGATACGTTATAATGTTAATATGTCTTCAGTTATCCTTTTTCATGAAACCAATCGATAATTTCTCAGTCAGCCCTTCTAAAGTCTTTGTAGTTCGGTAACCATTAGCTCATGAACTTGGACTCTTGACAATCCGTCAGTTCTAGGCCTTTTGGCCTTGTTTGGTTTGGTTCTTAAGAACCGGTTTTCTCAATTATTTTCCAATTATTACCCCTATTTTTAAATATTATTTTTATTTTTCTCTCTATCTCTCTCTAATCATTAATACCTATTTTTTTAATTATTATCCCTATTTCTTCCTCTAATCATTACAAAAATCAAAACTCAAAACCAAACCAAACACAACCTTTATGTTCTACTGTACCTCCAAAGGCATTTTGATGTGTTGCTCATAAAGGAGAGAGATGACACCTTACAAAATCAATTATTAGTAGCGATGAGATGATTATCTAGTGTATTGAAAAATTTTGTGTTTTGAATTTTTCATACCCTATTTTGAACTTTCGTCTACAAATAGCTACACCTTTGTGTTCGCGTAGAATCCTATCGTAATGAGTCATGAACTCTATGGTGTTGTAGAGGAAGCTATGTAGAGACCTGTATATTCAAATTTCATTTTTTGTTATTTAAAAAAAAAAAAAGAAAACAAATTTTTAATTAAAGTTTTAATTGTGTATTTGTTAATGTGGTTATATACATATGTTTGTGTGTACTGGTGTACCAGAGGTTCGGGGGATGAATGTATGTTTTGGTGTTATGGAGGTGTTTGGAGTTGAGTTGTTTCATTCCAGGGTTTGAATTGGTGAATGGAGGTCAAATTAGAAATTTTTCCAAGTGCTACCATTACCCACGTTTTGTTACATTCTGTGCCGGTACAGCCATTTCCCTAGTACCGCTACAATCTGGAAATTTGTTTGAGAAATGGTGGTTGCACTCGTTACCAGTACAACCAATTCCTTGGTACCAGTTGTTTACATATAAAATTAACAAATCCAATAATCGATTGACACGTAATTGAAAATGCCAAACGTTGGCAATTGCCTGTTGATAAAGAAACACCGGATTAAAGGAATATAAATGGCTCAATACGATGTCGTATTATGGTTAAAGATGAAAAACAGTTATTGGCAGTTATAAGCCATTACTGACGTGAAGGGTGGTTTCGAAGCCATGATATTAACTTCTAAACATATGAACTCCACGTGTGCACTTGGGAAACAAAGCAAATTGGCAGTTATAACACGTGGAGTGCTCATTAAGAGGCAGTTATTCACTTTAACGTACAAGTCATTCGAGTTTGTTTAAATAAACTGCACAGATTCAAAATCAGAGCTTCTGGAGGAAGAATTAGAAAGATTCAAGTTCAAACGTGGAGGAGAAAGCAACTGCCAATGGAAGTTGGGATTCGAAACAAGCCAATGTTCAAATTCATTGAGCGGGAAGTTCAAATTGCAAGCAGCGTCTATAAATAGAAGAAATTGAAGAGTGAAAAACCCCGGACAAATCTTCAACAAACAGCTATCAAAAAAACTGATGCTTGGTTTGTTCATTGGCAAAGTAGTTTAGGATTTCGAACTCAGTTCGAAGTAGTTTAGGAAGTAGATTAGGAAGTAGTTAGGATTAATTTCGGTTGTTCTTGTAACAATCACCTGTTCGAAGTTCTTGTATCTGAAGTTGGAGACAATTTCGAAGTAAGTTTACTTTTGATTTATTAATCGAAGTATCTTGTTTCTTTTCGTTCTTCGATTTTCCTAAGTTTGTTGGTTTACATTTCTTCACTTGTTGAAAATCCTCTTAATTGAGGTAATTGAACCAATAAAACACAATCGCCTGATTAGATTTGGTTTTTCCAAAGTTAATCTGAGGGAGGAGATTGAAACTCTCTCTGGCACGCTCGCACACAATTATTTCCATTGCAAAGAAGTAAAAAGAACCAAAACACCAGTACCACTCAGTCAGTGAGTTCCCCTGGTCCTTGGGGTACCAATTTTTCCTTGGTAGCGGTACCACCTGCAATTTTTTTTGACAAATTTGTGTCCGATCCAGATTTTTATAAATAGGGACCTTAGGGTCTGTTTGGAACATGTGGAAGAGAAGAGAAAGTGAAAGAAAATAAAATGAGAGGAAAATGAGAGAAAAATGGAAGGAAAATTTCACTATTCACAATACTAAGATTTTTTATTTTCTCTCTTCTTTTTCTCCAAACCAAACAAGACAAGGGAAAAATTTTAATTTTCTTTTCTTTTCTCTCACTTTCCTTAAGTTCCAAACACACTCTTAGTCTTTTTTGTCACTTTTAAAACTTGAAAAAAGCCTAAAACACTTCTCTCTCCCTTCTCTCTAGAAATTCCACCCAAGCACTTGACTCCTACACAAGCCCACTTCAAATCTTCAAGATCCACTCATTCTACACCTCGATTATCACTTGGATTCGGTTTTCTCACTCAAAGAGACCCTAACTTTTGGCTTGATTTTCTCTCTCCATGTTTTCCTCTCTCCCTTTGGAAATAAATAGGTGAAATCTCACACTAGTGGCTCGTTCTTTACTTGATACAGACTATTGATCATGGTTCTAAATCTCGGAGGAGGGTTGTTCTTGACGGGGGAGGTTGGATTGACTTGGTGCTTAGGGTTTTGCTTAAAACCTTACTTGGTAGGGATTTTCTTCTTCTCTCTACATGTTTTGTGCGATGGTTAGTGTTGGAGTAAATGTTTAATCGTAGTTCATGGGGGTTGATACATGCTTGCATCAAAAAGGGGATTTTGGTAAAAAACCCAGGCTGTACCAGTACCACACTTTCCTAGGCACCGGTACTAGCCTGGAAAAATTGTACGCATTTGTTATTTTACACTAGTTCATAAATTGGGGCTTTTACCTTGATTAAACGTGTAAACCATGATGAGGAAATGATATGCGGTCACTAATAAAAGATTTACTAGGTCCACCAATCGGTGTGACGTTTGGCAAAGGATACGAGGTCCTAAACGCTCGGCAGGGGACACCAGATCCCAAAATCTCGGTTTAAAACTCAACGTGACCTAATGAGCTAAAAATGAAAGATAAGTGAATGTTTGGAAGGTGGTTTTACACTCAAAGGTTTTGAGACTTGGCAAATCGTCTTTGGCAATGGGGTTTATGTTATAAACTAAGTTTAACCTTCTCAAATGTTTTTGTGCTCATACTTATCATCTCATATGCATATAGAGTTAGTCGAATATTTTTCCTACTGGGCGAAGTCACCTCTTCCATTTTTTTTTTTTCAGATGCTAATCAGGATGTATAAATTTGCGTGCTTGGCGTGCATTGTGGACATCTTTTGAGACCTCATATAGAGAGTTACCTTGTCATCTTGTAAAACTCATTCATTTTGTTATTGACTTGGGAGGAATGAAATTACTTAACTATCTTTAACTTGAACCACTGAAACTGAAAAATGTAATGTTTTGGAATTACTTTGGGAATCTCTTTGAGACAGGGAAATGACGTAGCAAGATGGCTTGTACTGAATTACAGGAATTTTAATCATGGAAATGCATTTATTTTTATGTTGAAAATATAGGGCGTGACAAGCTATGTCCTAGTTCATGACACTAACCGGTTTTTCCTAGACATTGAAGTAATTTCACATTGCACAGAAAAGGCCTCTTCACAGCAGGGCTAAAAGTGCACATATCTTACCCTTCCCATACTTCGCTATATGAGTCTTGTGCGTTGGCATGCTCTAACTTAGATATATGAATATATCACATGACTCGGATGGTAATGTATTCGTCATAATTTCAAAAACCTATGAGATATATAATATTTGATGTCGATCTTTTAGATCCCAGGAACGAATTGCATATGAATAACTTGATGCTAGTTTCATATCATGTCCTCAATATTGATAAAAATAAAAATAGGTAAAATGTCATTTAGAAGAAGAGGAAGAGCAAGTTTTTCATCTGATGCAACATTATTTTGCCACACAGGTTTTTGCTATTACAGATATACCTTAACAAGTGGGCTGTGCATTGCATTTTCTTTGAAAACTTATCTATCACTGTTCTCTCCTTCTCCTTTTCCCCTTGTTCTGCCTTGTGTACGGTTTATTTTTGCTGTCAATACTTGAGTAATAACTGCATAATTAGGCCAGAATATCTAATTACTACTTCAAATGTCTTGTATCAGAACCTAGTAGGTAGGTAAAATGTCGTATAATATGTAATTGGTTGTCGGTTTACTGAAAGTTTGACACTGTCAAAAGAGGAAGAACCCACTCTGAGCATGCCCTTATTTGTTGTATTAAGAACAGTTAATTGATTTCTTCTTTAGAAATTTCACTCTTTCTTTTCCTTTCTCTTCTTATCATATCTGCATTTCAGCTTCTTCTTTGAGCAAGAAATGAAACTCTCCCTTGTGGGACTTCAAAGTACGGGAAAGACATCTCTTGTTAATGCAGTCACTGTGAGTCTGTGAGTGATCAAGAAATCATCTCGTATTTTACATCTTGTATATCTATCTCCCTTTCTTCTTTGTTTTAGCTTTCTGAGAGTAACTTCTTTTACCTACCTGTTCTTTGAATTCCAAACAGACGGGAGGCTACAGTGAGGACATGATTCCAACTGTATGTATTTTGTCCAATAACAAAATCATTATTAGGCTCTCCATTGTAAAAATAAAAAGTGTTAAGAGGATGACTGTTTATGCCTTGAATCCAGGTAGGATTTAATATGAGGGAAAAAAATGTAACAATTAAGCTTTCGGACCTTGAAGGGCAATGGAGGTTTCGTGGCATGTGGGAGCAATACTGCCAAGGGGTCTCTGCGATATTGTAAGTTAATTCAAATATCTTACTCTTCCCTTCTTTGTATCTAGTAGTTTTGACTGGTAAACACGTACAGATAAAATTAGTGTTATTAAAACCTTCAATGATAACCATGTGATGGCATATCAATCCCCAGGACTCTCCTTTCGAACAAACTTCATTTATGAAACTAGCACATATTCCCCCGCTCATTTACAAACTAGGTCAGATATCCTTATAGTTGTTGGACTAAAGTGCACCGTCACATATTCCGTCCAAAATAACAGAATTCGTGCCACTCACTCAGTCGCTCGTGTTTTGAGATTATCAAGGGAAACAAATGGTGTGAAACTTAAATTCTCAACAGCCTCTTTTAGTTGGTTCAAGTATTTGTAGATTTCTAAAGTTTCCTATCCCCGTATTAACTTGTTCGCTCTTCATACAAAGGCAGATCGTTGTTGATGCGGGCAATAGAGACAGTGTTCCAATATCTCTAAGCGAGTTACATGAAATCTTGACAAAACCTTCCTTATGTGGGATACCTTTGCTTGTTCTCAGTAACAAAATCGCCAAGTCAGAAGCTATTTCCAAACAAGCACTGATGGGACATATCAGAATTGATCAGCGAGGGAGAAGTATGCTGCTACATGATCTCGTGCAAAGACTCTGTAAACATAGACGCTGTCATTGACTGGCTTATAGAACACTCAAAGATGGTAAAATGATTCCATGGTTAGACCTATCTTTCCTTTTGCTGATTGTTCAAGGACTTCTGGTTTCACCGATCTTCCTGAACTTTGTCATCTTAGAGTAGTAAAGATGGTAATGACATTTGTTCTGTTCTTTTGATTTAACATTTCTTCAGTTTGTATTAGAATGTCGTTGAAATGGAACCAAGACAAGTCTTGGAATTTAACTTGTCAGTTTCAGTTTGGTTAGTTGCTCTTTTTTGTTTCTCTTTCCTTTGAGAAGTCCAAATCTAAGTTTGGGCTTGAAAAAGAACGACGACACACATAGCTAATAGCTCAGACACGCGACAAGACACAGACATATCGAGGGTTTTTGTTTTCTTCAAACTAAGAACACCAGCTGTGTCTTTTATGATTGGGTAAATCCTGGATACTGCAATTATCCACAAAATAATTCCACATGATTAATTGGAGGCTTCATAATTACAGTTTCTTGAGGACAATTTAGGGGTGCTTTGGCAAAATAAACCATTTACCAAATGGTTTATTTTTCTCTCTTTATTCAAAAAAAATTTGCATTTGTTAATTTTGCATCGATTTTTGGTGAATTATTGGTTCGTCTAAACGAGAAGAATCTAAAGAGTAAAAAATTATTAAGTAAAGTAAATTTTTTGTGAATAAAAATAATCCAACAATCCACAAAAATTTGGATTATTTTTTTAGTGAATTTTTAAAATATTTTTATAATTATTTTTGACTTTTTGATAGGCGCCACACCGATATCTTCTACTGATATTGGCCGTTGAAAAGGTACATAGCATGAGATGTTGGAAAAGGGCATGTGGTGGTGGTGCTCCTGCCCCACCATTAGCATGCATTGGTGTGGAGCCTAAGTGTAAGTCTGTGAACTCCACACCAATGTTGATATAAGAGATGTCTAGACCACCATGTGGCTTTCTCAGATACACTGAGTTTCCGCTTTCTATTTATACTTATAGTTTAACTTATGATCTCTAATGTATTTATCTCAGATTATTAATTCAAGCTCAGTAGTTGGAAATGTCGTTTCGAGTTAGTGTTTTTTTTATTTATTTTATTGGCATTCAGTGTGTTAAATGTTATTTTTCTCATATTTACAACAGAAACTTGTTTAGAAAATATATCAATTGATAGTCTTGATAAGTTCTAGAGGCACGGCTCGAACAATTAGCGTGCACCTTAATCAATTGATTAGCAAAAACATGATTGCCAACATCAATCAGGGTTACAGAGCAAAAAAAAATGAAAGCGAAATTCATGGGAAAGGAGCACATTGATGGTTCATTTTCAATATCGACTAATGCTAGAAATTTTGACTGAGGCCTTCTGTTGTGCACGCAAAACTTAATTGGTATATCATATAGGTGTGAAGTCGAACCAAAGTACCAATCAGTTTTGCCAACCCCAGTAGGGCCACAGAACAACATCGTCGCAATTAGCCTCTAGGGTCTTTGAAGCAAACCTTGGATCTCTTAACACCTCAACAGATTGCAGAAACTGCTTCATCTTGACCAACACACCGTTTCTTAAGCAGCTCATTGAGACCCACCAGAAGCATTCTTTCATTGGCTGTAAGAGTCTGATCTGGAACACCTGACCCAACGGCAGCATCTGTAGCTATTTCATCAGGTCCAACCACCATCAGTCTGAAAAGTCAACAAAGAGAAAAATCCACTTCAAAGACAGTGCTAGACAACTCAAGGGAACATGTCCATCCTTCATTAACAATTCAAAGGGCTGTAACTGCAAGCTCACTTATCATGTTAGGCAAAGAATTATCCGGAAGTTTGCGATCGTCTTCAATGCTAGAGTTGGAATCAAATCATGAATCAGATAGTGATCTTTGAAAGTTATGGATGTGTATCGAGTCGCACTCAACACGATCAACACCTTTACGGTAATTGAAAAAGAGTATTAACTTTTTTTGCTGTGGCTAGAAAAGAGTAAGTAAATTAAATTAGAGGATCAAGCTTTATCCTAGATCAAAATATCAAATCTGATATAACTACCAGAAAAGCATTTTTGCACTTTGCTAGCAGAAAATACAGAAGTTCATTGTCATCCAGTCTCATTAGTACTCATGGTCCCATAATAACTCAAAACCATATTAAACTAACACCTCCCATGCTTTTTAGTAATAAAAACCAAAAGACTATTGGACAGGCGAAGAAAGATGGGGTACTGTAAGAAATAGAAAGCTAGCACAAAACCAAGGGCCTACAAATAGAAATGTTTCAGTCACTTCGAGCACCAAAAAAAAAAAAAAAGGATCAGTAAATAGCCGACACATGTAGTAAAAGGGGAAAAGCGAATGTGTCTCCCGATGAAGCCTAAAACATGAGGTGCCAAAACCATATCTCTTACGCCCATATCAGTTAAATGAAAGCAATATTAGTGGAATGAAAACACCAAGCACAGTTAAGAGGCCAGAAAAAAAATGTAAGACTACTTAAGGTGAAAGATGAAGCCGGACACTACATCATTGTCCTCTATTTGGACAATTCCACTTGCACATTACAGTCTAACAACCTCAGGACTGAAAATAGATCTCCGGTTATTCAGTTTTTTGTCAGTGCGAGCGAGCAATAAGCGCTACTAAGAGATTCTTGAGAAAAAATGTTTCCACAATAAAAAACCAAAAGCCATAGTAGGAGATACGTTTTTCAGTGCAGAAGCTTCTTCCAGAAGTTCCAATTCTAAAAAATCCAAAGTCGCAATAGGGGATACACTTTTCAGTTTTGAAGATGCAGCCAGCAACCAAAATGAATGCATTGCTCAAAGTCATGGCATCAATGATCAATAAAGAAGAGATATAATAACTCCAAATTCTCCAATCACATTTCATTTATGAAAGTTCAAACTTTGCCACGCCTGAGGCAAACATATAAATGAATTGGCTAGTTTGTGTCTTCCAAAAGAGTACAGATTTTTTAGCATTCGTAAAACTACCACCGAATGGATTTTCACTATAAGCAACCTGTTCATCGAACAATTAGCGTGCACCTTAAAAACATTAGAGCTGCATTAACCTTGGAGGAAATAACAATTAGATGTCAAAAAGACGCAATTTCGTGTCCACCTTAAAAACATTAGAGTTGCATTAACCTAGCATTGAACCCGTGCCATGCACGGGCGAGATTACATGAACGCACAATTGTCCGTTTATATTGCGTACGCAGACGTGCGTACGCGAAGTTTTTTTGAAAGATTCTCTCAATAGCAAAACCAAGAGTCCGGATAAGAATTGTAATAGTCTTCAATCTCAAATGAATCCCAGCCTAACAAATAGGATTTCTAATATTGAAGCCCATGATAAACCCTAAAAAAATAGTGACTACTTGATATAGCAGAACCTTACCAATTTCATAGGTGATAGCTTTTTCCCAGGTAAATCCTTTGGCCTTCTTTTCCACAAAGAGTCATCTCTGCCTCTCTTCTCCCGTTGCATTCCCAACATATCCAATATGCACACCACATCTTATCTCGGCAAAAGATAAGCAGTAGAATAAGTTGGGCGGACAAAAAGGGAATTAGTAACACCAAATTCAGAATTAGGACCTGTTGTCATGAAATAAAAATAAAGCAAGCATTAAAAAATGCTTTATACAGATGTGCATACTTGTTGCACTGCATTCCTATAATATATCAATAACAATTGCAAGTTCTAAGTATAGCAGCATCAACACGACTTTGAGAATATCAGTACCACTGGTCCTAAAAGATACATAAATCATAAGAGAAAATTTAAGAAAGTAGAATACTCAATTTAGTACCATAGAAAAGAAAAAGACCGAAGCGTGCAATGAATGCACAGATTTTAAACTCTGACATATACCAAACCAATGTCTCACAGCAAGAAGAAGAAGAAAAGGAACGGCTACCAGTCGCACCAGTAAGGCCAGTAAAAATCCCATTTCAACTCAAAGGCTATAGCCCAAAACTCAAAGCTCCCATGTATAACCCGAGCTAAAGGCACTCAACAACAAACCATAACACCAATCACTGACTCACACTGGATAAGTCAGTCAACTTGGCCATACTTGTCTTTTCTCAGCCAAAAAATACGGAACATTAAGGGTCTATGTAAAGTATAGAGAAGAGATAAAAAAAGGGTTTACGCCTTAGGGTTTGTTAACAATACGGATAACCGTTTGAAAGAGAAGAGATAGAGAAAGTAGAGCTACCTCATATCCGTTGTTCGGATTTCATGGTTTGGTGGTTCTAAGAACCGTCGACCAGTTTCTGAGCAGCAGTTTGGGTTTCACAATCTGCAGCCAAGGTAGAAACAAACCAACCATGATTTCATTCAAATATGGAACGTTAAGGGTCTATGTACTATAGAGAAGAGAGAAAAAGGCTTTAGGCCTTAGGGTTTGTTGACAATATGGATAGCCGTTTGAAAGAAAAGAGATAGAGAAAGTAGAGCTACCTGATCTCCGTTGTTTGGATTTCATGGTCTGGTGGTTCTAAGAACTGTCGAGCAGTTTCCTAGCAGCAGTTTGGGTTTCACAATCTGCAGCCAAGGAAGAAACAAAACCAACCATGATTTCATTCAAATTTCAAATAGTGCCGGGCAATGATTTAAGCTTATTACTCTAAAAGAACATATTAAAACTATGAAGGGAAAATTCCCAAACCGACAACATAATTACATTTTTACCTACATACCAACAATAGCATTGGAACTTAATAACTCTTAACATCTAGCCTATCACCCATGCCTAAAGGCACTAAAAAAAAACTATATGAGCAAGACCCATAACACAATGGGAGAGAGCTTCAGCTCTTGCTCCTCGTCGCTCGACTCTTGAAACTAAAATAACATCATCAAATATCAATCGAGAAAGAAATAAGATTGCCTCGGACTCCACACATCGAGAGAACTCAAACCTAGCTATAGGCAATCGAGCTTAAAAAATAGTTATTTTTCTTATGTGTTCTGGAAAAATAAAATAAGATTGATCAATTTTTGCTTTCAATAGGAGCTAGGAGAACCTCAAGATGAATAATAGAACACAACCATTTTAGTTAGATTCATCATGCATGCATAGCCTTAAAATAAATTGGGGTAAATGCATGCTAAATAGCTACGAAGCACCGACACGGCGACACCTCTTCAGGACCCCATATCGCAGTGTCCCGACACGGGGACACAGCTGGAAACGTGTCCCGACACACCACGTGGCATGGGACACGGCTAAGCAACTTTTTTGGATGGGGACACGGCTGGGGACACGGGGGGACAAGGGGAGAGAGAGAGAGAGAAGCCGAGAGTGAGAGAGAGAGAGAGTGATTTATAGCACAGAGAGAGAGAGAAGCCGAGAGTGTGTGTAAGAGAGAGAGAGAGAGAGAGAGAGAGGGACGATACCTGTTGCTGCTGGAGGATCAGATCTAAAATATTAGGGCTTCCAACTTGAATGTCGGCTAATGAGGAAGAAAATGGCATATATATATGTTAACTTATAGTTTTTACCCTAAGTTTTTGAGTAATTATGATTTTACCCTTGAAAGTTTTAAAAAATTTCAAATTTACCCCTAAAAGTTTTTAAAAATTTAATTTTACCCCTAAAAGTTTTAAAAATATTTAATTTGACCCCTAAAAGTTTTAAAAAACTTCAATTTTACCCGTGAAAGTTTAAATAAAATTAATTTGACCCCTAAAAGTTTTAAAATATAATATATATATATATATATGAAAATAAATATATAAATAAATAAATAAATAAATATACACGTGGCGTGTCCCCCGCCGTGTCTGTGTCCCCATTTTTTTAGAATTGCCGTGTCCCCGTGTCCGTGTCCTTTTCCGTGTCCGTGCATCATAGCTAAATAGTTATTCGAGTCTCAATCCTTTCAGTTGGCTCTTTTTTCACCAACTTATCGCCAAACATTATAGCCACAATTGAATCAATTTTTAACGTAGAAATAACACTACAAAGATAGAGAGTAGGAAATAAAATCATACCATCAAAAGTGATTTCTATTGGACCCTCCATACAATCGCCAAATCATACCTGGAAAGGGAAAAAACAAAATTGGTTGACACAACACTTCACAATTAGAAGGATTTCTGATCAAAAGAAGAACCGACCATCTCCAATAGGACCAATAGCAACAAACATCCATAGGCAAATCAAAACAAAAAATGGAGAGTTCAAACCTTCATTTCCTCTTGATCCTGCTTGTCCTTATCCTCTTGATCATGCTTCTCCTCTTGATGGTTTAATTGTTTCTCCACTTCCTCCAAAGCTTGCATACAAATCATATCATTCTCGATCTCCTCGAGCATAGCTCCTAATTCTCTCAAATCCGGGAACTTTTCTTTCAAGCTTACGATTTTTTTTTACTCAGGCCATGTGGGTGGGAGGTTTTTAACTATAGCCTTAACCAAAATCACAATGTGTGGCTTGAAGCCTTTTTTCTTTAGATTATGGAATTGCTTTTCCTTGTATAGAATGTGCTCCCTCACAGTTGAGTTTGGCATCATTTGCTCTTGCTCAAACTCTATCCACAAAGGGTGGACATTACGTTCCTCATACATCAAAGTATTCATCAAATTTATAGCATTGTTTATAATACGGTTTTCAAATATTGTCTCTTTGACATGATTCCAACTCGGTGATAGAAGTTCTACTATTTTTCTCATGAGGTATTGTTCAGTTTAATTTTCTCCAAGTTTTTGCAAGGCTCGGCATGCCTCTATTTTTTGCTGAACAAACTTTTCAACTGGGAAGCCCTCCCTATGACGTTTAGTTTCAAAATCGTGTCAGTCATTCAACATGTTTAAGTAATCACTATGACGCAAAAGTGGAGGACGCCTCATGAAACCTGCATAAAATGTTAACAATGATATTCTCTGCTAGGAAAAAAAACTCATGTTGTAATTTGTGTTTTACAATAGCTTCAAACAGGGTCCATCCAATGAATTTAAGTAAAACTAAGAAAAAAGAAATAGAACATTTCACAATTACCTTTGAAATATAGAAAGACATTAGAGATCAAACATTTCACTTTAGCAAGCATTGTAAAGAAAAACAAAGAAAAAATCCTACTGATAACAACAATTTCATATGTGTTACACAACCACTACACAGAAATTTAACAATTCTGAAAATACTCAACCAATCAATCTTGTACCCAAAATCTTTGACACACCGCAGACAAACACCAAGAGAGATTTCATTTCAGGGTCAGCACCCTAGTCCTACTAACACTACACCATAAGGTGATGGCTAACGTAATTGCCCAAGCATATTAATTGGCTCGTTAACTTGAACAACCAAATAAAGAATGTTAAACTTCCTTCTGTACGGAACCAAACATATAAAACCTCACAAATTCAGAGTAGTTAAAAATCTTTCCCCATCCATAACAATTTTGTGAATGAGAAACTGTACACATAACAAACATTCGAATGTTCCATCATTTAGTTGATCAATACATTAAGGTTGAAAATCCATTGATTACTAATGACCAAAAATGAACAATCAAGTGTGCCCTTGAAGTTCAAAATAATACTCCAAAGCCAAAGAAAGCTTTCCACTAATATTTGATGATGGCTCTTGTACTTATCAACTTTGGCTGCTCAAAGTTTCATTCTCAAGCTCAAATTAGTATCAGTTTCATAAAAGAAAAATTCAAATCAGTCAGAAAGGCAGGGCAGAGCCACACGGAGACAACGGGTCAGTTGACCCTCCTGGGCTCAAATTAGTGCAGCTTGCAAAATTAGCTGGAAATACAGTGATTGCAACTTGTGGAGACAAAGAAAAGGCTCTTGTTTTGAGAGATTTGGATGTTGATCATGTCATTGACTATAAAGCAGAAGATATAAAAACTGTATGTTCTCCAATCCATTAACGAATTTAACATAATAAGCAGTTTTGTTACACACAAACAAATTCATAGTAGATTACCTGTAGTACTGGTCCACACATCAAATATTTAAATGCTAACAAAAATAATAATAATAACAGAAAAGAAAGATATGGACAAATACCCATAGACGTCGGTCGAATATATGCAAGGGACGCATTTGGGACCTTTGCCCAAAATGGATCAAATGCACGTTCTGGTGGAGGAGTAACTGAGCGAGGTTCAACCAAGGGATATCCTTGCTGGTCACAATACTTAATATTATGGACTCTCCGTTATTATTTCCTTAGGATTGATGGGTTATGAAATGGGGTTTATGAAATGGGCTTCATGTTTTTCTCTCGCACATTTCATCAAACACGTAGAATGCAAGTAAGTTACACAACCATCAAACTGTACCAATGCTGTGTTTGGAAAACAAATTCATGAAGATTTTCTAAATGCTATACTACTTACCGGTGCGAAATTTGGACGTGAACCCCCAGTGCTGCGGTTGCAGAGATTCCTGTTCTATGTAATGAGTGGACTGCAAATGCTTTTTTATTCCATGTCTCTGCACCGTGTGTGGCTGTGATCGGCACCGTGTGTGGCTGTGAAAGGAGCGTGCACCTTGGGGGAGAGGGAGGCTCTGTGTCTGTGTGTCTGAGAGAGAGAGGGAGAAAGGGAGACGTTTGGCTCTGTGTTTGAG
The DNA here is from genome assembly GCA_020921065.1 of Vaccinium darrowii. NCBI lineage: Eukaryota > Viridiplantae > Streptophyta > Magnoliopsida > Ericales > Ericaceae > Vaccinium > Vaccinium darrowii. The sequence goes on from CM037154.1 coordinate 40,162,622, forward strand.
AGAAAGAGAGAGAGGGAGAAAGCGCATTGACGGGGGAGAGATTCCAGGGGTAGTCGTGGATAAGTGGGGGAAAGATCGCAGGGGTGGGATGTTCCTCAACCGTTTTTGTTGGGCGCCAATTCTTAATTCCAGTGTCTGTGTGAAAACAAATCTCAGCCACTCGTTTAGGGCATGTTAAGTCGAACAGTTGGTGTGCTTAAATAACGGGAGATAGACAGTGGGAGAAAGGGGGAGAGAGTAGTTAATCATCTTTGAAAACGAATTACAAAGATTGAGTAGTTAATCATCAGTCATCAGGCTTACCGATTTTCGTCGAGTCCAACTTCAAGTGTGACGTGCCTTGGCATCCAGCAACGAAATGCCTCCGTTGACTGATCGCAGTATCTGCTCCAAAAACTCAGTGTTGATGGGAAGTAACTGTGGGAGAGAGCGAAAAATGTTTACAGAGAGTATCCATGGGTTTTGTTGACGGCAATGGAGAAACCGCAGTGGAGGAAAGTGGAGAACGTGGGTGAGTGAAAGAGAGGGAGAGAGTGAACTGTTGGAACTGCAACGGCAGTTAAAAGCCAAGGGATGAGGGATCCAACGGGGGTGTGTTTTTCACAAAGGCAAGATCTCAGCCTTTAAATCTTTTCCCTTGCAATCTCATTACTTCACCTAGAATCTGAGCCCTTGAATCTGTATCCAATGGTTGAAAACATAGCAAATTCAAAAACTGAGCTTCCATATTATATAGATTGATAGTCTTGATAAGTTCCAAGTAATAAACATCTTCATTCATCGAATTGACCCGAAAAAGATCCTCAAAAAGTTTTGGACTTGACGGTTTAGTCTCTCATAAGGGAGCTACGTACAAATGATCCCAATTTGTTTTCTACATCTTCATAAAGAAAATACTTCACAAAATGAAATTGTGCGTCAAAACCACACAAAAAGATAACAGAAACTTGTTCGTGTTACACACGTTTAATTGTGTCTCCGTTGTCATCGATTTCAAGCTATGCCACCGCGTAACCTACACATATATACTAGTAGTATTTTGGTTATTATGCGCTTTCTATTTTATAACTTACTCAAGATATGCCATGAATGCCGTGAACTCTATCTTCACAATGAATATTTAACCTAACAAGGTCAGTACGATTTCCTAAATTTCGTTAGGAACATTACTTTAATTTGCAAAAACCAGCTTATAGAAGCTATCAGTGTCTTTTAACACCTATCGTTTTCTTTGCCGGCTAAATGGTTCAAATCCAATGTTAACTTGCATTTCCATCCAAATTAGACAATGACCCACCATAAATAAATGCGGAAACTTCACTTATACCCCTGCATTTCGGGATCATATGTAGTTACACCCTCTCTAGTTCACTTTTATTGTATCATCGTTGCCTATGGTTCTTAAAAAATTGCATCCGCACCCATTTTCATAATTTATTAATCAAAGAGCAGAGCAGTTTCTGTAAAAAAAATCATGTTGATCGGACATCAATAACTCAGTGATCAGATTCTTGTTTAAATGAAAGTTAAAGTGGAACTTTACTTCATAATAAACTTTATTCGACCATAAAGTTTCCAGTTTTAGATTGACTTGAACTATATATAGCAAGTGGTGGCTAGCTCATGCGGTAGGCATCCCGGGATCGAGTCTCATTCTCTTCTCCCCCATGTAATAAATTAGGAATGACGAATGACAAAAAAAAAATAGAACTTTATATAAATGTAGAACTCATCAAGCTCTACAATATGAATGGTTCACATCTAAATTTTTGTACAGTGAATGAATTGTTTAGATTTAAGAAAGAAAGGATCAAAGAAGATGAAGGTGTTTGCACTTTTAGTGATTTCCGGTATCGGAGCAAGCATGATTTCCATTAATTTGGTGAGCTTGCACAAATCCACGAATCACAGGGGATGCGAATGCACCAAGGTAAACCAGAGGGAATGTAACCGCAATGGCTTAAACCAAAAGGGGTATAAGTGAAGTTTGCCCTGAATAAATCCTACATTTGTTACCACAGAGGGGGAGAAAACTTGCAAATCTTGAAAGCAAACCATGTAAGAGTAACATCTCAGGTTCAACAAAACCGCAAGCTTTGACAAAGAAAATTGTAGGTGTAGGCCCACACACCCACCTGACTAAATTTATTAACAAGGCTCACACCCACCGGCCAGAAGCTAGGTTGTCTAAAACTGGAAAAATTATTTGGTGGTTTGTAGTACCGTCACGTGGTGCCTCAACTCCTTTATCTACCAAATATTTCTATGAGACTTTGTACTTAACCTTTGTTTCAAAAATTGACTTAAGTTAGGAACTGACTTAAGTTAGCCTTTTGTGTTGATGTATTGCGAGAGAATATGATCTGTCTCAGAAAGTGCAATAAGTCATTTTTAAGTCATTTTGAGGTATGGCTGAGTTTTCCAAAAGATTTTAGCACCTAGGTGCTGAAATCATGATATTTCAAATCAAAAAATAAAGTGGTTATGTGTATCGTTTTTCGATTTTTTTTTTCGCACCAAATTAAAGTACTCGAGGTATACTTTAATTTGGTGGAAAAAAAAAATTAAAAACGATACACGGAACCACTTCATTTTTTTATTTGAAATATCATGATTTTAGCACTTGGGTGCTAAAATCTTTTGGAAAACTGGGCCTAAGTTGGTTTCTAGGACAACCCGAGCTCATGTCTAGTGGATAAAAGTTTTAGGGCACCACTTAATAAAGAACCCCACAAAAATATATGGTGGATAAAGGTGTGGAGGCTCCGCGTCCACCACTGAAAAACTGGGTTCCTCTTAGTTTTGTAATCAATTTTACAGGTGGGGGTATTCTTGTTCACTTCACTAATTGTACCAAAGAGGAGGGCCAATTTCAATGGGTTTTTTAATGCTAACAGAATGGACCGAATACAATAAAGTCACATTACGGTTAGCATGCGTAGCATCTTAATCCATCCACTCTGTGTGGGGTGAGCATAATCATGTCGGTTTCATTTGAAGATCCGAGCCATTCAATTTCTATACCACGATAATGAACTTGATCAAACGATGAAAAAACTTTATTGAAGGTTGGTTTGTCTTAATCAAGATAAATAGAGTTGCCTCAAATTAGTACTGATTTTCCGATCAACTTGATTTTTTCCGTGAATAAGTTGATCGAAAGACAAAGTTCGAGTCATCAAATGAGACCATGACGGTTTTACATCAAATGAGGGATCACATAAGAAGACCTCGATTGTTTCGTGTGTATGAGAGAGAGAGAGAGAGTGTAACGACCCGAATTTTCGTAAATGGAAATTTCGTTAAATAATTAAATTATTTATTTTTAATTTCAGAATATTGGAATTTTTTTTATTAAAATATTATTTTAATCCTTTTAATTCAAATAAATAGAATTCTAGCCGTGCATATACGCGTACGAGACCGAGTAACACATCCGTTACACTACCGTAGCACCCGGGGACCGTGTTTAATACTCGAAACCTACCCAACCACCACCATTACTCCATTCAACCACAATCGGTACGTCATGGAGAGGTCACCTCCTCATTGGAACTTGGTTTGTTGACCAAGTTAGAGAGAGAGAGAGAGGGAGAGAGAGAGAGAGAGAGCCACGGGGAGAGAGAGAGAGAGAGAGAGAGAGAGAGAGAGATGCCAAGATAGTGAGGGAGATTAAGAGGTTCTACACCAAAGGAATTGCTTTTCGGCTTCCAGTTTACACCCGGAAATCAAGGTAGTTTACTAAACTAAGCTTCTAATTAGTTATTTCTAGCTCTATTATGTTATTCTAATTAATTTTCTAAGCATGATTTTAGAGTTTGATTGGGTTAATTAGTGCATGTATTAAGTTACTAACCATATTATTTAGTGTTTAAGTGAGAGGATTTCATGTAGAAAGATTAACAAGAATGTTAATGAGGTTCTAATTAAAATGATTCTCCATGAAATTAGAAGTGAGATTAGTAAGAATAAAGTGATTAGAAGATGATTAGTAGTGATTAGAAGATGATTAGAAGATATGTATTTTCTAGATATGGTTCTAGCATTTTTATGATAATATTTCATGAAGGAACTTGTTGATTTAATAAATGGTTGTTGTTATATTTAGTGAGGAAATTGTTCTTACTAAAAAGAAATATCTAGTGTTTTATGAAAAATTCTATAAGAAAGTGTGGAGTTTTTACTAAATAATTATGAAGGGAGAATTTTTATAAATGTTTCCTAGAAATGTTTTTACTAAATTATTTGTGAGTATATTTTATAGCTACGATGAAAAGAAAAGAAACAAGTGGAGTTGATTAAAATTTTCTAGCAAGAAAATTTTGATTTTACTAGCTATAAAAAAAAAAGAGAAAATGTTTTATTTGAGAGAAAGTCTTTCTAGAAATATAAAGAGTATATTTTTGAGAGAGTAAATATTTTTTTAGAAAGATCATAATTATTGGAAATAATTTTTGGCAAGAAATTTCTGGAAAAGAAATTTGGAGTATTTACTTTTGAAGAGGAATTAGTTGACTAAATTATTTCTTTGAAAAGAAATAAAATAGTTTTACACGAGAAAAGGGAGAAATGAGATTTTTGATGAAGAATAAAGTTTGAGAGAAAATTAGGAATATCATTTCGGGAAGAGTTGGTGCATTAAAGTGCATGATTTCATGTGAAATGATTTTTGAGGAAATATTAAATTCATGATTTTATGTGAGAAGATTTTTATTGGAGAAATATTATTATTGAGAAAGTTGATGTGTTACTACGTATGATTTTATGTGAAAATGTTTAATTGGGAAATATGAGTTTTTGAAAGAAATTATGGAATATTGCATGGGCATGATTTGAGCATGAGCACGTACACGAAACGTTACGACACGGGTTTCATTAAGTGAAAAACTGTTGACGAGAAAATAGAGATGAGAATGAAAATGAGTTTCGAAATGAGAAATGGAATTTTTCGAGAAATGAAATGAAATGAGATAAGATGAGATTTGGATGCCACCTCAAGTTCGCGGAGAGAACTTGGAGGAACGGTTTTGATGCGGTAGTGCATCTAGAGCGCCACTTCCGGTTCGCGGAGAGAACTTGGATGTTTGGGCTAAGCGTGGACAACACACGGTGAACGGATTTTGCAAACAGGTTGTTAAGTTCGGTGATGCAAAGCGGCCGGGACTGTGTCGTGTGAGTCGCGGGGTGGACGGACCGTGCAAAAGGCTGTTAAGTTCAGTGATGCACGATAACCGGAACCTCGAGCGGAAAGGCTGGTACCGTCAGCTGAGAGGAGGCTTAAGCGGACCAATAACTTTTGAGTGGTGGGAGATCTATGAAATTTGAAGAAGAATGCCAAGAAGGGCACTGATATGAGAAAACGATTTTTGGGAATATTGCTGATAATGGGATATGTTTGAGTTATTAATTGAGACACTGTTTTCGAGAAACGAACACGTGACACTATATCGAGACACAGAAAGAAAGTACTGTTTTCTGCGCATGTTACTCTGATCCGTATAGACTGCATGATATACTGCATGATTTTACTGTTCACAAGTATCGTATTCTGTTTTTGAACATATTGTTCTAGAATTGCTACTTAGAAATTCAGCATAGTGAACTACTGGGCTTTGCTCACGGTGTTGCACTCGTGTAACCCATGGCATAATACCATGATGTTGCCTGTGCGACTCGGACGTATTATGTCAGACTATCTAGATGGACAGGATCGATACCGTGGAGACCAGCCCTATGGATCAGGAAGTGCTGCCGGAGTGGGGAATGACCCGGCGCAGGGATAGACGAAGACCTAGAACCACCCCGGTTGTTATTTATATTATTATTGGAGACATTATTATCTGTATTAAAGTTTGAGATTAAACTTTATTAAGGTTTGTAATAATAATTAACGTGCCCAAATTTTGGGGGCGTTACAGAGAGAGAGAGAGAGAGAGAGAGAGAGAGAGAGAGAGAGCAATGTAGACATGAAACCAGAATTAATACTTACAAAAGCAACAAAAACCCCTCACTTTCAACAAACCAATGTTCTATCCTACGCAAAAGCAAAGGGAAGGACATAAAAGAAAGCTAACCACTGGGCCATTCACCTAACAAAGAAATTATTACCAGAAAAAAGATAGTAAGAAATTCCTCACAACCATATAACATAAACCAGGAAGAAATGATGCAAAAGCAAAATGAGAGACAAAAGAAAGGTAATTACAAGCTCATATTTCCAACAGAGTACAAGAAAAATTGAGCCCAAAGAATGAGAAAAAACAATCGCAAGCGCTAAATTCATTCATTACGCTAAGGATGTAGAAAAATCAGACAGAAAATTCTTCCTTTCTCTTCAATCTGCAAGAGTAGAAAGTGGCGCACCCGAATCAACAGAGATATCATGCTGCTGATGCTCATCTCCATCAGTAACAATATCATCAAGGGTATCTTGGTTCTTTTGTAAGCTAGACCGAAAAATCTCCTCAATTTGACTATTCACCTCAGCCATAGAAGGGCGGTTATCAGGGTACTGAGTGACACAATCAACCGCAAGCTGCAATAGGTCAACCATCTCCTCCTCAACACGTTGGTACCGGAGTAACTCAGGGTCAAACACCTCAGAGGACCATTCCTCACGAACCACAGATTGAACCCACCCCGGCAAATCCACCCCTTCCTCGTTCAATAAGGCGTGCGTGGGGGCCTTACCCGTCAGCATTTCCAAAAGCAGTACTCCGAAACTGTAGACATCGGCTTTTTGAGAGATTTTACGGTCATCTGTCACCTCTGGGGCCCCGTAGCCAGCAACGCGATTGGGAGTAGATGTGACGGGGCCTACGAGTTGGGCAAGGCCGAAGTCGGATACGCGGGGCTCGTAGGATTTAGTTAGGAGGATGTTTGATGACTTGATATTGCCGTGGGAGATTGAGGGACCTTGTGAGTGGAGGTAAGCAATGCCGCGTGAGGCTCCCAGGGCGATCGCAGACCTTGTTTCCCAGTTTAATGGAGTTCGACCGGATCCTCTATTTCCTGGAATGGGGTAAATCAAAAACTAAGTTACGGAAAATAGAAAGATAATTGGGAAAGGGGCAGAGCTTTCTGTCAGTAATCTGTTTTCCTACTGGATACAATCTCAACAATGCTCCGAAGAGGCAAATGAAGCAAGTAGTTCTACACCCCAAAGTTGTACCAGAAATCGTAGTTTGAAGTTGTTTGGTAAATCATAAATGGAAAACATTGAAACTGGACACAGTATGAAATAACTGGCATACACAACCCTGAAATGTGCTAGCATTTATAGTTGAAAATTCAAGAGAATCTCAGTTAAATTATCAACTGGTAAGTTTCGGTAATGCAAGGAAAACTCTAGCGGGTGAGAAAAACTCTAGCAGGTGAGTAAGGAAAATGTTAGGTACACACTCACAGACCGCATATATGACCACAGCGTAATGTTTGGAATTTGTGAAAATATTTTTATGTCCAAACAAGCAGGGCCTTAATGAAAGATTTTCTCGAATAGAAAAAAACTAGTGAATCCTAAAGCTTTGTTTGGAACCTGTGAAAGAAAGCCCAAAGCCTAATGTTTATTGCATAATGAAAAGATTACCAATAATACAAAGTTAACTGTTCTATAACTAACCTTAAAAACAATTATTAGATAATAGTGAGGCACAAAATGATCGATCATGGGAGGAGAATGGATAATATTAAGAATTTTTTTTTTTAAATTCTCCCTTTCTTACCCTTCCTTTCTCCTGTCGAAACAAATACGTATTATATCCTTTCCAAATTGGGGGATTTGCTGGTTTGTATGAAGAGCCATTTCACCTCCCTGGAGTATCTACGTTTATGGGGATGGCCGGAGCTCACGTCTCTGCCAATCATTTGGATAGGTAACTTTGGTGTGATTAGCATACATGGAGTACGTAAATCTAATCCAATTCTTTGGTGTGATTATTTTGGCTTTTAGATTCAAAGAGAATATTTTGGCTTTTAGATTCAAAGAGAACAGTCTGAGCTGAAGTGTACCCTGCCAATCATGTAATTTCTCACTCTCTGTTTGCGTTTTTATGGACTGTGTACTCTTTCAATGTCAATTAGCGTTCTATTCTCGCAATCTTACGCACCCGGTCGTTACTTTTTGTGAGATCTTCGCAACAGTAAATCAAAAGGGGTTTATAACGGCGGACTCAATGACGATTTAAAAAAAAAAAAAAACAAAAAAACTGACCATTTGGTCCGAATCTCATGACAACCATTTTTCTTCAAACACAACTTTAATTCTTAGTGTTTTTTTCTTATCCCCTCGAGTTGTTCCAATGTAATTTATGCAGCACTTGCGTGTAAGGAATTGCTCATCAAATGCGAAATGTCCTGAACTTGTGGATATGGGGATGAATTTGGAGTTCTGGTACTCTTACTTTTGTCCTAACCCATGATCTAAACGAGTCGCACATACAACCTAATACATCTTCCTCGACGCTGAGGGCATCCCACAAGAGCGGGGGATTTCCTTGTGTCCGGATGGCTTTGCGCTTGTTTTTGCGTTGTTTGGTTCTCTTTGAAGAATAAGGTCAATGTTCATCTAAATAAATAATATTTTTACTTGTTGACTAATAAATTGAAGAATAAGAATCATCTTTGTATAAGAAACTTGATCCCCGTGAATTCCTATACCAATCTTCTGTAGATGTGCCTCTGAATATTCCTTGATTATTTCATCTTAGAGGACGAGTTCCTCTAATTCTATGAATTTTTCTGAAATACTCTTTTCATGAATCTCATTCAAAAAAGTTTCGGATTGACTGGTCAAGCAACCCAATAGTGATGGTCTACAGTCATCAACTGAGTTTCTTCAAAGTTGAGGAATTGTTACAAGCAATCCAATAGTGCTTTGATGCTTGGACTCCACCAGCCAATAGTTTCAATCCACTTTCTAAATCTGGACACAGGGTCATGCTCTGTTCTTCACCACTTTCTAAATCATTGGAAGTGGATTCATGTTGTGCTCTGTGTGTAATGCATCTAACTTCAAAAATCTCTTAAACGAAATCGTCTCTATTGTTGTTCAGCTTTTAACTTCACAACATGTGTATGTGATAGGTAATAATCAAAACTGAATCACGAGGATACCTCAATCAAGATAGGCCTACGCTCGTTAATGGTTTATCCTACGGACTGCTTCAACTGCACTAACATGGCAAGAGCATCATTACCATCTACACAATATAACACTTTTCTTGGAGATTTTCAAAATATTAAATTATGTCTTGGATGAGGTTCAATGGGCTTTGAGGTACCAGAATGGCAATAGCTTTCAAGCCCTGGTCTACGAACTTTCTTTCGTTGCATGCATATAGCATATTTGGAGAGAAAGGAATACTTGTATTTTCCAACAAGTAAATGCTCTTGTGTCCCAGGTTATTTCAAGGGTGGAAACTGGTATTTGAGCTTTGATAAGTTCATGGAGGGCTGTCAAACTATCTACTACAAATGAGTTCATCTGTGCCAAGTGGTCCAATAGTAGTAGGGTCTTTAATTGGTCCTAGACTGATTTCATAGCTTTCTGTCTTTTGTATATGTTGGGTTGTCTTGTTAAGTTTTGGTGTCGTTTTTCTTTGCCGTATGCCCCTTAGCACTTGTAGGATCAAGTTTGCTTGAAATAAAATCTTAACTTACCCAAAAAAAAAAAAAGTATTAGGTGTTGCAATAAATATCTAGCAACTATGTTTAGATCTCTTCTCTAAACAAATTAAATATTTCGTAGAGTTCATTGTTACATAATTTGCCATGAAAATATATATAGTTTTGTTGGTTAATGGTTATGTTCTCCACCAAATTTAATTTCAAGAAGACATCAGAGTTGTGGCCAACTCCCACTCTCATGGACGGATCGAACAATGATTTTGTGAATGGGGGGCCAAACTATGAACAACAAGATTGTGAAATTTCTGGTTTCGGGAATCTAATAGTTTGTTGGGTTTGGATTTTGCAGGAGATTTTCTGGGTAATGAGTGGAGAGACCTAGAAAGGAAATAAGAGTAACAATTGATGGAAAAACTAATTGGAGACCATGCACAGAGAGATGGGTTGGGTTTTGGGACACAAATGGAACACATAAAATAGTAACACCTAATACAAAACACAAGATCTATGTGCTCTTAACATACAAAAAACAACTAATGTTAAAATTTAATTTTGACTTTTAAAATTTTTTTGTAAAAATTAAAATTTTTCTTTAAAAAAAAAAATGAAATTACGCAGGGACCTTTGCCCATAAGCGAATTCCTAGCTTCGTCTTTGCTCTCTCCCCCTCAATTCAATATTATTGGATGTAGTTTTCACTAGAACCAATTGTGACGAGACATTATAGGTGTGGTCAACTCTTTCTCTCTCTCTCTCTTCAACATGTTGATTGTGTTCTTCACCAGATCCAAATTAAAAAAAGAAGAAGATTATGGTCAACACTCTCTCTCTCTCTCTCTCTCAATAAATATTATTCGTTGTGTTCGTCACCCAATCAAATTTCACCACTACATCATAGTTGGGGTCAAGTCTTTCTCTCTCTAGCTCTCTTTCTCAATTAATATTATTCGTTATGTTCATCACAAGATAAAATTTCAAAGACTATTCCCTCTTTCTAAATTTTAGTATTGTTGGTTGTGTACTTCACCAAATCTGATTTGAAAGAGAATATCATAATCAACTGTATCTCCCAATCTCTATTCAGTATTGTCTGTTGTGTTTTTATCATATTCGATTTCAAAGAGACATCACGTCCATGGTCAAATTTATGTCCCTAAATTTTTTATGCTCTTCACCAGATCTAATTTCTAGAGATATTCGAGCCGAGGTCATCTCTCTCTCTCTCTCTCTCTCTCTCTCTCTCTCTCTCTCTCTCTCTCTCTCTCTCTCTCTCTTATAGTTTGTTGTGTTATTCGCCACATACAATTTGAAAAAGACATTGAAACTGTGGTCAACTCTCTCTTTCTTGCAAGTCGTGGCTAGCTCATACGGTAGAGTTTTTGGATGCGCCACACTGCATCCAGGAATCGAGTCTCATTTCCCCCTTTCCCATGTACTAGATTAGGAATGACGAATGACAAAAAAAAAAAACTCTCTTTCTCTCTCTTTTTCTTAACTTTGTATTGTTTCTGTTCTTTTTTCTTTTTTTCACTAGATCCAATTTCAAAGAGACATCACAACCACGGTTATCTCTCTTTCTCATTGAACTTGTTAATGTTTTTTGTGTTCTTCACCAAGTTTAATTTCAAAAGGTTTAATTTTTCTGTTGGTCCCCAAAGTATAAGGGAAGTGTCTCTTCCGTCCCTACTAGAAAAATCTGAGCCTATTGATTCCCCAATATTTGAATTGCGTATTTAAATGGTATTCGAAACTCACGCTGTCTAAATTAACCATCAAATGCATTGGTATGTTTGGAACCTACCGGCACAAATAGTTGGAGCTTTGCCCCCATAAGCCAATTCCTAGTTTTGTCTTTGCTCTCTCCCAGTCTCCCCCTCAATTCAGTATTCTTGGCTGTATTTTTCACCAGAACCAATTGTAATGAAACATTATAGCTGTGGTCAACTCTCTCTCTCCCTTCAAATTGTTGGTTGTGTTCTTCACCAGATTCATTTAAAAAAAAAGAATATGGTCAACTCTCTCTCACTCACTCATTCTCTCTCTCTCTCTCTCTCTCTCTCTCTCTCTCTCTCAACAAATATTATTCGTTGTGTTCGTCTCCTGATAGACGCATAATTGTTCACATCACCGCTCCCTAATTTATCATTGTTAAGTTCGTTTATATTGTTATTTGGACTTTAATTTCTTTTATTGCACGTTGTAGGTATTTAGAGGCTTTGATAGAAAAAGAGCACAAAGTCGGATTTTACTTGGTATCGAAACGAAGTCCGTGATCAAAAATTAATTCAAGTAAATTCGGTCCAGTCATGTTCAATTGGCCAAGAATGGACGTGCACATGATTTTATTTTAGCCTCCAGATTGGGTCTTCATGGAGAGTTTGGTTTGATAATTCTCTTGGAAGGAAACTGTGAACTTGGGAATTGGGAACCAAGGCCAAGAATTATATGATTGATTGTGAGCTAGGCTAATTAGAGTTTAGGGAATTAAAGGAATTGATAATGGGCCAGCCAACAAGCCGTGGGTTTAATTGCACGTGCGTGGTGGATAATTGGTTACTCGGTAATTGGAAATTTCGGTTCTACAAGGAAATATTCAGTCCTTATGACAGGAAAAAAAGAAGGGTTTTCAGTTTTGGGGGATATTTAGGAAACTCATTTAATTGGAAACTCAGGGTATTAGCATTATATATAGCACATAAAGGAGAAGGGTTTTGGGGATCTCTGGCCATGCCTAACAGAGGCTGCGCCACAAGGCCATGCGGAAGAGGCTGCGGCTTGGTTCCGGCAATTGATGATGGTTGGCTAAACACCCATCTAAGAAGAAGATGAAGTCTCGCTCCAAGTAATTTTGTTTATGTATAGGATTTAAGTTCATTTATTCGAATCAGTTGTTTAACTAAGAACCTGCTTCATTACGATCGAATGAAATCGTTTTAATTCTTTCAATTGGTCACTCTCAAATACTTAGTTAAACAATGGTTTTCTATACTTGTGCCTGGGCAACTGAGATGGACTATGCTCGTAAGACGGATCGTGTCACTGGACAACCCGTAAAAGAGACGGGTTGTGCCAGCGAGACAGTCCGTGCTATGGGAGGGATAGTCCATGCCTGTTGACAATTCAATTATCCTCTTCACAATTGCGATTCTAATAATAAACCTAGCCTATACATAGCCTAGTTATGTGGTCGGGGTGGATTCGAAACCCTAGAGCCTCTCTCCATTAATTTCAATCAATTTTATTATTGCTTGTTTAAATTCAGTAATTCACAACACCAATCAATCAATTTCTTTTCCGGATTAAATTAGAAATCAATCGAAGTTAGCGTAACTCAGCTAATCTGTCTCTACGGATCAACCTTGGACTTAACCGTTATTATTTTGAATAAGAATTAATTCCTTGCATTTATAAGTTTATTTTTGACTCGGCACGACACGATCATCTCCCAATCAAATTTCACAAGTACATCATAGTTGTGGTCAAGTCTTTCTCTCTCTAGCTCTCTCTTTCTCAATTAATATTATTGGTTGTGTTCATCACAAGGTAAAATTTCAAAGATATATATAACATAGTTGTGGTCAAATCACTCTCTCTCTCTCTCTCTCTCTCTCGTACTATTTGTTTTGGTCTATTCCCTCTTTCTCACACCTTCTAAATTTTAATATTATTGGTTGTGTTCTTCACCAAATCCAATTCGAAAGAGAATATCATAATCAACTATGTCTCCCAATCTTAATTTAGTATTGCTTGTTGTGTCTTCACCATAATCGATTTCAAAAAGACATCACATCCATGGTCAAATTTATGTCCCTATATTTTGTATGCTATTTCACCAGATCTAATTTCAAGAGACATTAGAGCCAATTAAGGTCATCTCTCTCTCTCTCTATTAGAGCTTCAAATATTAATGCTTTTCTCATGCATACACCTTTTTTGTCGTTTTTTTTGAACGGCAAAAGAAAGATTTTATTAATCTTTGGAAACGAATTACAAAGATTAAAGGGATCCCGGGAAAAAGGCATCACAACGCGAGAGAGACATCCCAACTATGTTGGCACCCCTCTCCGCGACAATCATATGCCAACGAGAACCCAAGGGAAATAACAAAAGGTTAACAAGTGGTCAACCATCAAAATTCATATAGCTACACCCAAAAGGGGGATACAATTACCATGAGGAAATAGAGTAAAGATCATATTTCCCCCACTAGGAAACTTCATAGCAGCAACTGAAATTGTGCTCCAGAATCTGATCTATATTAGCACCAAGGGAGCACATCATGAAGCATTAAGTGTGCTAGCTCCAAAATCTCAGCAGCATAAGATTCCAATAAAGCATCTGACCACCTTGAGTTGAAACAGCATCCAGATTCTGTGATGTTCATGGTAGAAATATTGTAGTATAGCAGCAGCCTTCAAATAGTATATGACGGAAAAGAGAGAGGCAGAACATCAGCAACTGCAGCAAGTAAATAGAGACACCACCCTCCCTCCCCCTCCCCCTCCCCCCCAAAGTAGCTTACACCCCTATTAGGAAGAAGCCACCAGGACACTTTTTAGTCTATAAATGAAATCATTCACAGAGTAGTCTGCATGCTTCCAAAAGGGTTTCACCCATAGGGCTACTCTTAGCTTGATCAGATCCACCACCTCTTGCCAATCTAAGATCTTGGATTGAAAAATAGTTTCATTCCTAATTTTCCAGATGGACCACAGAATTGCAAAGGGAATGCATTCCCAAATCAAACGGATCTTGGGGTTGTGCTTGAAGCTATGCCACCAGTGGAAAAGTGATGTTACGGTGAAAGGTGATACCCATTGGATACCCCACCAATCCAGAATTTGGCACCAAACTTCCCAGACAGGGGTACATATGAGAAGAGTATGATCCAATGATTCAATAACTTCACCAAAAAATTTACACAGGGCCTGATTTTGGTCATTAATGATACCAATCCTTAAGAGAAAATCACCTGTTTTCAGCTTCCCAAGATGTACCAACCAGACAAAACATTGCACTCTATGAGGGGCTGCATTGTGCCATAACCAGTGGAATATTTTCTTGTTGCTAACCTCTGCATTGGAAGCTGGGACTAGTGAAAGGTTATACATGGAGGAGACTGAGTAGGTTTTTGAGTTACAAGCTTTCCAAATTAAATGATCAGAGCTCTCTTGGAGAATGATATTAAGACCATCAAGCATATTCAAGATTTCCTGTAACTCCTCAGATTCCCAGATGAATAGACTTCTTCTAAATTGAAAATCCCATCCAAATAGTTCCTCTTTTCTCTGAAAAACTTCTGCCAGAGTTTCTTCTTTATGTAGTATAATACTGAAAATCCTTGGAAACAAATTTTTCAAACTTTTCCCATCCACCCATTCATCTGTCCAGAAAGCTATTGACCTGCCATCTCCTATTGAAATGTTGATATTCTCAGTGAATTTTGAGAAAACAAGGGGTTTTCTGCTCTGAATTTGAATGATATCCTTCCAAATTACTGAGACATTTCTTTTGATCACCATGTTTGGTTGCCACAAATCTGGATTCATACCATATTTGGAGCAAATTATTCTTCTCCAAAGAGCTTGTTTCTCAGATCCAAACCTCCACCAGCATTTAAGTAAAAGGGCTTCATTCATCTCTCTGATTCCTCTCACCCCAAGACCTCCACAATCCTTACTTTGCTTGATTTTTTCCCAGCAAACCATGTGAATCTTCCTTTTGAGATCATAACTGCCCCATAAAAATCTTGCTTGAATGCCTTCAACTGTTTTGGCAACACCCTCTGGCATTTTGAAGAGGGACATATAGTATATTGGGAGACTATTGAAAACAGACTTGATAAGAGTGATTCTGCCACCAAAAGAAAGGTATCTTTTCTTCCAAGAGGGTAGCCTAGCTTTGAATTTCTCTATTACAGGCTTCCAGGTGGATTTTAGTTTAGGACTAGCACCCAGGGGCAGGCCCAAATATTTGATGGGGAGTGACTGTATCTTACATCCAATGGCCTTTGCAAACATTTCTAGCTGTATCTGGTCCACTCCAATGCCACACACCACACTCTTATGGTAGTTGATTTTGAGCCCTGACATCAATTCAAAACCTTTTAAGAGTCTTTTCACAGTGATAACTTCATCAAGATTGGTACTGCAGAAAATTAATGTATCATCAGCAAACTGGAGGTGAGTCAATAAAGGACCATCAGCCCCAATGCTCATACCCTTAATTCTACCCTGATTAACAGCTTCCTGGAAGATACAGTTTAGACTTTCAGCTGCAATGATGAACAAAAAGGGGAAGAGAGGGTCCCCTTGTCTGACCCCTTTTTGCATCTGAAATTCCTTTGTGGGAGACCCATTAACCAGCACTGAGATCCAGGCAGAGGAAAGGCATTCATGAATCCACATTATCCATTTATCTGGGAACCCCATCATATTCATCATTCTTTAGCTTTTGCCTTTTTCCATTTGCACACCTTACAAATGGAAAAAAAAAAAAAAAGAGACTTTCCCATAATTCTTCCTCAATCCCACTTCTCCACCACCGCGTCAACTTCCTTCTGGCGTAAGATTGCTACTGGATTAGTATGATCCAAATTCGTTAAACATAACAGGATGAAAAGCAAATGAATTTTTTTATATGGCGCTTTTCACTTTGCAATTTTCTTCGGATCAAAAAATAAAATACTTTCGCGCATAATTTTTTTTATCTTTTTTTTGCACCATATTAAATTACTAATAGAGGTCTTTAATTTGATGCGAAAAAATTTTAAAAATTTTATATTACCAAATTGCCATTCACCAAAGTTATGACATTGGTGGCTTGTTGGCTTTTGAAATTTCCTTCGGACCAAAAAATAAACACTTTGTTCTCTTCACATTTCTAAAAAAATTTCCAAAAAAGATTCTTTCCCCATCTGTCGTCTCTCCAATCATTAATCACATTTCTCTCTCTACTCATACCCTCTCTCCAATCATTATTCTCATTTCTTTCTCTATCTCTCTCTAATTACTACACCACTCTCTAATTATTACTTTTTCCAAAACCTCATCCAAACACTATCTCAAAAATATTTCTCAAAATATTCTTCTCAAAACACTCAACCAAACAAAGTGAAAGTATCTCCTCAAATATTTTTTATTTTATTTTTTTGCACCAAATTAAACTAGGAAACACGAATAAAATGTAGCCTAAACAAGAAACATAATATTAAAACCTAAGAATACATGGTAACATAATATTTTCTAATATTTTGCTAACAAAAAGCCTAGAGAAACCAGGAACATCCAGAAAACTGTAGCTAGAAAGAAAACTAGGAGAAGCCAAGAGTTAGGATAGACAGCCCCGAGAAACCAGGAATGAACACTAGGAAAACAAAAAATAGCCATGAACGAGAGAAGCCACAGTAGTATATATATACGAGGTGAAATCTGAGTGCCCGTTACATGTTCTATGAGTGCCCATCGGGCGGCCAACGAAGCATAGGATGTTAAATGTTATCCCATATCGCTCATGTAAGTCATTCAAGCTTGGTTAATAAATTCTAGAGATTACTCTAACTATTTCCAATTGGTTTTAGGATGCAATCCTCCAAGAAATATAAAAGAACAAAAAGAGAGGAATGCTAAGTAAGAGAGAGAAGGGGGCGGTGCAGCGCCCCAGCGAAGGTTAAGGCTTTCGTTTGGCATGGACTTAATGATATTCTTGCTGTTAATAAAACCTTAGTTAAAAGGAAATTCTAGTTGATGAACTTTGCCCGGTATGTGGGTTGTCGGACAAATTTCTTTTGCATATGCTCTTCCATTGTGAACGTGCGAGTCGAACTTGGCTTCTGTCCCCCCCTGTCGGACGAATTTGTTTTGGGACAGATTTGGACTTTGCTAGCGAACTTTAATGATGGGGCTGATATGAGGGATCGACTTGGCTTGTTTGCTATTGTGGGATGGCACATTTGGAAAGCGCAGAATGCTTGGGTGTTTAAGAGAGAATGGGTTAAGGAAACACAAATAATCAGCAATGCTCTCGGTGAATTTTCCGAGTTTTGCGCATTAAAGACTCAGAGGCCTGGCAACATAGTGGTGCAATCGCATGAGGTCGATAGGTGGAATCCACCTTCGAGGGGTGCTTTTAAGATTAATGTGGATGGAGCTCTTGATAAGATTCGCAGGAAGGGTGGTGTCGGCATTGTTGTGCGAGATGAGATGGGACAGATTGTGAAGTTGGCAGCTATCCCTCTTTCTAATGTTTGGGTGGCAGAAATGGTAGAAGCTTTGGGTTTTTAGAGTGTCTTAGAAGTGGTGCATGATCGTGTGGGGGACAATTTTGTGATGGAAGGTGATGCGCAAGGGATCATTCAGATGCTTCAAGGAGTGACGTGTCCTAGTTCTAGTGTGGGCATAGTCATTGCATATGTTCTTAATTTAGCTCGTCTATTTCATTCTATTTCTTTTTCTTTTGTTCGTCGTAATTTTAAAAGAGTGGCTCATGAAATAGCCAAGTATGCCTTATCTATTGAGCTTCCTACCACTTGAGAAAGGGATTTCCCGGACTGGGTGTGTAGAATTGACGCAGCGGAATTCACGAGAGAATAGTTAGCGTACTATTCCAAACGAGATAGGTTTTCGAATCCACGAGAGTTCTTGAATCCACAAGAAAAAGAGAGAGAAAATCTCAGAAATAATATTGATTGATTAAAAGTTAAATATGCCCATAGGCTACATCCTTATTTATACTAGTAGAAGTCCTAATTCAAAGGAAATTACTTAGAGTGGTGACCAAGCAAAGCATTACTTGGAAATCTAGACTATTTGCTAAAAGGAAATAAAATAAAATCTAACCAAAATTAAACTAGGAATGTGCAAAACAGGCAGCACAAATAAAATCTTCTAAGAATACTCGTAAATAAAATTGTTACAAAAATAATGTTTCTATAAGTGATAGGGGTGTATATCTTGTCTTGCATCAAGAATAGCGTCTGTGGATGTTTCGTAATTTCTCGTATCAATAATACACCTATCGATTGACAAAAAAAAAGAGAGAGAAGGGGAGTTGAGACATGTCAATAATTACGCGCAATTTAAAACTAACAAGATATAAAATGGATTGAGATTCTACATGTCAATAATTTAGACTTATTAGCCATCAACACGTTTTGAAGACCGGATTTCCAACAAATTTAAATCACCTCCCTCCATTCTCTCTCGACCTAAAGCCCCATTCTTTTCAGTTGTCCAAAAACCCATTCTCCTACCCGATGAAGAAAAAGAAACCCGATTTCTCCTAAATTCCCAAACTTTCTTCTTGTTCAATGCATCCAAATTAAAGTTCCAAATTACTAGTTTTTGGGTTTTGAGTTTTCGTAATTAAACACTTGAGTTACGTACTGATGGTTTTAGATCTAGGATTTTAAGGGCCCGATGGCAGGGGAGTAATTGGGGATCCAGCTGGGGGATAGAGAGAGAACTTTGAATTAAGAGATGGATAGATTTTTTAATTAAGCACAGATTTTTATAGAAAGAGAGTGTGGATTGGGAAATAAACGTACGGTTGAGATTCGAAGGCAAGACATATGAACGCATTGTTGAGAGGTCAGGAGATGGAAACCGGGGAAGGGGGTAGCGGATCCCACGCCATGTCTAATTGACTAATGGAGCAGTAGTTTGTGTGTAAAATTAAAGTTTCCGCAAGTATTGGTTGTCTAATTTAGCCTTGGTAAATATTAAAGTCAAAGTTTGGGATATTTTGTAAATTTTCCTTGGTAATATCCCAAGTTGCCAACTCAACCCCGACATATATTTAATACTATGGTTATCATAGATTTTTTTGTCTGTCTTTAAAAAGAGAGGAAAAGGACAAGGATTTTGGGTACATATGGTGAAAATTTCCCAATCTCAAGTTGCCAAGTCAACCCCGATATATATGGAATAATATTATCATAGTTGTTTTTTTTTTTCTGCTTTTAAAAAGAGTGGAAAAGGACAAGGATTTTGGGTGCATATGGTGAAAATTTTCCCTCACCTATTAGTAAATGAGTAACTGTCTTTTGATGCTCTGTCGCCAGATTATTATAAGCTGCTCGCCATGTGCTTTCACGGGGAAGTGGTTTCAGGTTTGCCATTGAACATTTGAACATAGTTCTCAGTGAGTACTTAATTCGATGCACTTCGTTTTGATATAACCAACACATAATCAGCTGGCAATGACCAAGACCCCATGTGCATGCCTATGTGTGTGTGTGAACACAAACTAAATGAGATATACTATTACCACATAAAGAGCTGGCAATGACCAAGACATCGAATATAAAAATAAGCTACAACTTCATATCTTGGCCTTTATAATACCCCTTCTCTTCTATTCACAACCCCCCTTCTCTTGTATTCTCTTGCTAATTGTTCACCAGGCATCTTTTTCCTTGCAATCCCTGATTCTATTGTCATAAGAAAGACATGGCTGAGGCATTGCTAATCCCTGCAGCCAAGGGAATCCTGGAAGGGTTACTTTCCCTAGCAAAAGATCCTGTTACGGGTCAGATTAAACAGGCATGGGGTTTCAAGCAAGACCTCAAAAAGCTCTGCAGAAGGTTAGAAACCATTCAGGGTTTGTTAGAGGCTGCTGAGAACCAGAATGTAACATCAAAACCTATACTGGCCGCGTGGCTAAAGCATCTCAAGGCTGCAACTTGCGATGCTGAGAATGTGCTAGATGAATTGGCCTATGAAGATCTTCGAAGGAAGTTTGACGTAGGAAACCATATGGGGAAAAAGGTGCGTGATCTAGTCACCCTCTCTGATCCTTTATCATTTCGTTTCAAAATGGCTAATAAGGTCAATAACATCCACAAATTGCTAGACGAAATTTGTAAAGAAGCAAATGATATCGGTCTTAAACCAGCCGAGCAACTCATAGATCCTATTGTTAAACCTAGGGCATTCGAGCCGACTCAACCTTTTGTAGATCATACACTAGTTGTGGGGAGGGATGATGATGTGTTGAAAGTGGTAGATATGTTACTTGACACTAATGTACAAGGTACTTTACCTGTCATTGCCATTGTAGGAATGCCCGGGCTTGGAAAGACAACTCTTGCTAAGATAGTTTACGAAGAAGCAAAAGTTTTGAATAATTTCAGTGAGAGAATGTGGATTTGTGTATCTGATGATTTCAATGTAGTAAGGTTATTGAATGAGATGGTGGAATCTCTTACCGGAGATAAATCTGATACACAAAATGGGGAAGGAATAGTGAGGAAGCTTAGAGAAAAATTGAATGAGAAAAAATACTTGCTTGTATTAGATGATGTTTGGAATAAGAATCCAGATTTATGGGTGGGGCCAAAAAATTCTTTGATTGGCATAGGTGGCTCAAAGGAAAGCAAAGTTTTGGTTACGACACGTAGTGAGGAAGTCTTATTAGCAATGCGAACATCCAAGTCCTGCACTCATAAGTTGACGACACTATCAGAGGATGATTGTTGGACAATGTTTCGGAATAGAGCCTTCGCCCATGGAGGACCAAGAGAAACTCGAACCCTAGTGGATATCGGTAGAAGAATGGTAGCAAAGTGTAAGGGTGTGCCATTAGCAATAAATGCATTAGGAGGTTTACTGTACTCAAAGGAAGATGAAAGGGAATGGAATTCTATTGAGAAGAGTGAAACATGGAGTTTACTAGAAAATGATAATGGCATCCTACCAGTGTTGAGCCTTAGTTTCGACCATTTACCATCACCATCTTTGAAACAATGCTTTGCATACTGTTGTATTTTCCCAAAGGACGAAGTCATTTTAAAGAATGAGCTGATTCAACTTTGGATGGCCCTAGGATATCTTCATCCTTCTTCAAGAAACAAGTTAGAAATGGAAGAGTTAGGCAACGAGTATTTTAATACTTTATTGCGTAATTCATTATTCCAGGAAGTGGAACTCGATGAGTATAACAATATCATAGCTTGCAAGATGCATGATCTCGTACATGATCTTGCAATCCATGTCTCGCAGGGTAGCTGTTTGACTTTGGAAGCTAATGAGGTGAATAATTACCCCGATGTTCAACATCTGTCGTTGTTTCTTGGAAAAGAAACAGAGTTAAACATTTCACAAGAAAATGTTGAAAATTTGAGAACTCTTTCCTTAACCGGATATCTTCCCCAAAACACCAAGCATTTTAAACGTATTCGTGCCCTGCGTTTCGTAGAATCTTGTGTGGAAGAGTTGCCAAATTCAGTATGCAAGTCCAAACATTTAAGGTTTCTTGACCTCTCTGAGTCTTCTATTGTGAAAATCCCAAATTGTATCACAAGGCTCTACAATTTGTTAACACTTAAACTGCCACCATCTCCAAAAGAGCTTCCAATAGATTTCCACAAATTGGTTAGCTTGAGACATTTTTATCTTGACAACACCTATGAAAATAGGAAATTGATGCCAATGAAGATAGGGCAGTTGACATCTTTGATAACATTACCATTCTTTGTTGTGGGCGAGGACAATGGCCATAGAATTGAAGAATTGGGTAGCTTAAGCAAGCTAAGAGGTGAATTAAAGGTTTACAATCTACAGAACGTGAAAGACAAAGAGGATGCAAAGAAAGCTAAACTGTTTGAAAAATCCGACGTTGAAGAGTTGAAATTTCACTGGGACAGAGACCTTGGAGAGTCTAGTCATAATCATGAGGATGTGTTGGAAGGACTCGAACCTCACCAGAATGTTAAGGGATTAAAACTTACAAATTTTAGAGGAAGAAGATTGGCATCATGGATGAAGAAAGATGCACACTCGCTTCACAATTTGGTGAAGATCAAATTAATACAGTGCACATTATGTGAAGTCCCTACACTCGGACACCTTCCAAATCTTGCGTATTTGGAAATGTCGGATTTGCATAACTTGAAGAGTATTGGTCATGAATTCTATGGGCCAGCAACAACAACCATATTTCCAGCATTGATTGAGATCAAATTGGCATGTATGGACCATCTAGAAGAATGGTCAGACGTATTATTATCGCCCCCTGCTGCCACGCGGCCAATGGATTTCTTCCCTCGGCTCCAGAAGTTCAAAATCGAGGATTGCCCCAAGTTGATAACCCTTCCAGGTCCTTTTCTATCCACTCAACAATTAGTTATTAAATTGTGTCTTAATCTCCACAATTACCACGAATATGAATATAGCCTGGCCATGCACATAAAGATGATGATGTGGTTTGCAGAACTATTGTTACTTAGACTTCATTTGTGTCGAAGTAAAATGTTTTTTGCATAAAATTGCTTATATGCAAAACATTTTACATGTAATAAAATAATTGCATGAATTTTATTTTGCATTATTTGGTTTCACTCCATAAAATTAAGTTCTAACAAAGATTGCGTAAAATATACTAGATTGGTTTTGTCTAAAGTAAAGTTCTTGTCAAGGGCATGAGGTCCATGAAGCTAGTTCATCCTTATGATCAAAGGACGAACTAATCTGATAATTTTTTTCCCCTCCACAAGTCAATTTCCTCTAGCGGAGATGAAACCTTTTGTTCAAAAATATTTTATTCCAAGTTTATGCAACCATGCAAACACCCAAAACTTTGTAAAATATTTTCAGGAAAAATATATTGTGTCCAAACAAACAAAGTCCTATTAGAAGCTTTGCAAAAAAAAAAAAAAAAAAGGGGTCCCTGAATCCCTAATGCCTTAGAGCAACTCCACCTCTTTATCAAATCTTTCACCAAATTCAAATTTGAGTAAAAAATACCAAAAACCACACTCCACTCTTTCACCAAATTTGCTCATCACCAAATCTAGAACCAAATTTTCAAGGCTCTTTTTTGCACTTTTATTTACCCTTTTGTCATTCAATAGTGTGGATTAAATTTCCACCATACAATTTGAGTAAGGGTTAGAAGGAGTCATATCAAATCAAGTTTTTACTCAAATTTTTACTCAAATTTGAGTAAAAATTTGGGTAAAGAGTGGAGATGCTCTAAGAAGATAAAATAATTAAGGAAAAAAATGTGAGAAAAATGAAGCGAAAATTTCATTGTGCCAAACAAGTGTAGAGAGAAATTTTACACTCTCCCTTCCTTTCTTGTCCCTTCCTGTCCTTCCCCCGCGTTCTGATTTCCAAACAGAGAGAGGTGTGGCAGTAGTGGAAATGATTGGGCTGAGTTATTTGCTAAGCCAACTACAAAACCTAGGGAAATTTCTTGCTAAGCCAGTATATCATTGTTATAACCTGATGGGTTCTACTGATGTAACAGAAATAGCGTTCAAAGGCGCCACGTCCCTTCAAAAACTTGACATTACGAATTGCGAGGAGTTGACGTGTTTGCCAGAAGGGCTGCTACAACTAACCCTTGTAGATATAACCATATGGGGGAGCGGAAAGTTAAGAACGCTCAATCCAACTGACAAAACAGATGCGGCATTCAACGGCTCGACATCCCTAGAAGAATGGTCAGACCTACTATCATCGCCCGTTGCTGCCACGCGTCCTACGGAGTTTTTCCCTCGGCTCCAAAAGTTGACAATCTACAATTGCCCCAAGTTGATAACCCTTCCAGGTCCTTTTCTATCCACTGAACAATTAGTTATTAAATTGTGTCTTACTCACCACAATTACCACAAATATAGCCTGGCCCTGCACATCCAGATCATGTGGATTGCAAAACTATTGCTACTTTAGACTTCGTTTGTTTCGAAGTATATAAACTGTTTTTTGCACCCAATTGGTTACATGTAAAACATTTTACATGTAATAAAATAATTGCATGATTTTTATTTCGCATTATTTTGTTCCGCTTCATAAAATTAAGTTCTAACAAAGATTGCGTAAAATATATGGTATAGGATTGCTATTGTCGAAAGTATAAGTTCTTATCAAGGCCCTGTGGTCCATGAAGGTTGTGACATGGGATAACTAAGCTAGTTTATCCTTAAGATTGAATGAATTTTTTTTTTCCCTTCGCAAGTCAATTTCCTTTAGTGGAGATGAAACCTTATGTTAGAAAATATTTTATTCCAAGTTTATGCAACCAAACACCCAAAACTTTGTAAAATATTTTCACGAAATATATATTATGTTCAAACAAACAAAGCCCTTTAGAAGTTTACCAAAAAAACAAAAAAAACGCAATGAATCCCTAATGCCTGAGAAGATAAAAAAATTAAGAAAAAAACTGAAGGGAAAATTGCATTGTACCAAACAAGTAAAAGTGGGAGAGAATTTTTACACTCTCCAGTCCTTTCATTTCCCTTCCTTCCCCCGCATTCCGATTTCCAAACAAAGAGAGGTGTGGCAATAGTGGAAATGATTGGGCTGAGTCATTTGCTAAGCCAACTACAAAACCTAGGGAAATTTCTTGAGAAGTTTGAAGTGTGTATCATTGCTATAACCTGATGGGTTCAATTGATGTAACATAAACAGCGTTCAAGGGCGCCACGTCCCTTCAAACACTTTACATTAAGTGGTGCGCGGAGTTGACGTGTTTGCCAGAAGGGCTGCTACAACCAACCCTTGTAGATATACACATATATGACTGCGGAAAGTTAAGAATGCTCAATCCAACTGACGAAACAGATGCGGCATTCAACGGATCCACATCCCTAGAAGAATGGTCAGACCTACAATCATCGCCCGTTGCTGCCACGCGTCCTACGGAGTTTTTCCCTCGGCTGCAGAATTTGCAAATCCACAATTGCCCAAATTTGATAACCCTTCCAGGTCATTTTCTATCCACTCAACAGTTAGTTATTAAATTGTGTCTTACTCACCACAATTACCACAAATATAGCCTGGCCCTGCACATCCAGATCATGTGGATTGCAAAACTATTGCTACTTTAGACTTCGTTTGTTTTGAAGTATATAAACTGTTTTTTGCACCAAATTGGTTACATGTAAAACATTTTACATGTGATTAAATAATTGCATGATTTTTATTTCGCATTATTTTGTTCCGCTTCATAAAATTAAGTTCTAACAAAGATTGGGTAAAATATACGGTATAGGATTGCTGTTGTCTAAAGTATAAGTTCTTGTCAAGGGCCTAAGGTCCATGAAGGTTGTGACATGGGATAACTAAGCTAGTTTATCCTTAAGATTGAATGAATTTTTTTTTTCCCTTCGCAAGTCAATTTCCTTTAGTGGAGATGAAACCTTATGTTAGAAAATATTTTATTCCAAGTTTATGCAACCAAACACCCAAAACTTTGTAAAATATTTTCACGAAATATATATTATGTTCAAACAAACAAAGCCCTTTAGAAGTTTACCAAAAAAACAAAAAAAACGCAATGAATCCCTAATGCCTGAGAAGATAAAAAAATTAAGAAAAAAACTGAAGGGAAAATTGCATTGTACCAAACAAGTAAAAGTGGGAGAGAATTTTTACACTCTCCAGTCCTTTCATTTCCCTTCCTTCCCCCGCGTTCCGATTTCCAAACAAAGAGAGGTGTGGCAATAGTGGAAATGATTGGGCTGAGTCATTTGCTAAGCCAACTACAAAACCTAGGGAAATTTCTTGAGAAGTTTGAAGTGTGTATCATTGCTATAACCTGATGGGTTCAATTGATGTAACATAAACAGCGTTCAAGGGCGCCACGTCCCTTCAAACACTTTACATTAAGTGGTGCGCGGAGTTGACGTGTTTGCCAGAAGGGCTGCTACAACCAACCCTTGTAGATATACACATATATGACTGCGGAAGTTAAGAATGCTCAATCCAACTGACGAAACAGATGCGGCATTCAACGGCTCCACATCCCTTCAACGACTTAAGATTCTGTGGTGCAAGGAGTTGACGTGTTTACCGAAAGGGCTGCTGCAGCCAACCCTTGCACATTTATGGCTAGTTGGCTGTCCAGAGTTAAAGGCACCCAATCCAGATGAATTACGCAGCCTCACATCCCTCAAGGACCTGTCTATTATATCCCTCAATCCAAATTGGGTGAGTTGTTGGGAGGAGGGGCTGTTTTGCACCACCAGCCTTCAAAAATTGGAAATAGGTGGTTTCGGAGAGGAGTATAGATATTTCCCCTGGCCCTCAACAAGTGCTGCATCACCACCATCGAGCCATTTCACTTCCCTGAGGGAGCTATGGTTATACGGATGGCCAGAGGTCAAGTCTCTGCCTGATCAACTTGAGCACCTCCCTGCCTTGAGTGATTTAAATATTTTGGATTTCAGTGGGTTGGAATCTCTGCCGGAGTGGCTGGGTAACCTTCCATATCTTCGATATTTGAAAATACGTGGTTGTCCCCTTGTCGAGAAAAGATGCGAAAAGGAAATCGGCGAAGATTGGCACAAGATTGCTCATATTCCACGCCTGAAAATCGGTAACTTATTCTTCGAATTGCATGTTTCATCATTAATTTCTCTCTCTTTCTCTCTCTCTCTCTCTCTGGGATTACGATCCAAGGGGGTGGCCTGTCCATGTGCGTGTGAAATAATCCATGGAAACTGTTATCTAACCTAATCCTTTGGTGTGATTATCGGGCTTTCAGGGTCATAGATGGTGGGAAGGCTTGAAGTTTAACCTCAGAATGCAGATATGGAAGTTGCCAATCACGTAATTTCTCACTTTCTGCGTTTTATTTTGTTTCGATATTTTCAGACTACTTACTCTTTCTTAACTGTTTAGTTTTTGAGAATGTTTGCCGGCAAATTGTCTAGAAATGAATAAGTTTGCGATCTGAGCACTTCCTGATTAACATCATACTTGTGACGGTAGGTCAAAGTGAAGCTTTTGATCTAATTCTAAGACTTCAATGTCTAATCTCACAGAAATGATGATAGAAATAATGCGAAATAGTAGAGCCAGTCTTAGAATCTGGAGATATGCTATAATGTTAATGTCTTCAGTTTTCCTTTTTCATGAAACCAATCAATAATTTCTCAATCAGCCCTTCTAAATTCTTTGTAGTTCGGTAACCGTTAGCTCATGAACTTGGACTGTCGACAATCCAAAGGTAAAGACACCCAATCCAGATGCACTACGCAGCCTCACATCCCTCAAGGTCCTCGGTATTAAATCCTGTCCAAATTCGGGGAGTTGTTGGGAGGAGGGGCTGTTTTGCACCACCAGCCTTCAATCATTGGATATAGGTGATTTTAGAGGGGAGTATCGATATTTCCCCTGGCCCTCAACAAGTGCTGCATCACCACCATGGAGCCATTTCAGTACCCTGAGGTCTCTATATTTACGGGGATGGCCAGAGGTCAAGTCTCTGCCTGATGAACTTGAGCACCTCCCTGCCTTGGAGATTTTATCAATTTTGGATTTCAGTGGGTTGGAATCTCTGCCGGAGTGGCTGAGTAACCTTCTATCTCTTTCATCTTTGTATATATCTGGGTGTCCCCTTGTTAAGAAAAGATGCGAAAAGGGAATCGGCGAAGATTGGCCCAAGATTGCTCATATTCCATCCATCTGTATCGGTAACTTACCCTTCGAATTGCATGTTTCATCATTAATTTCTCTCTCTCTCTCTCTCTCTCTCTCTCTCTCTCTCTCTCTCTCTCTCTCAGATTACGACACACAGGTGTGTCTTGTCCATGTGCATGTGTGAAGTAATCCATGTAAAATTTTATCTGACGTAAATATTTGGTGTGATTATTGGGCTTTCATGAGTAACGAGAATACAGTGAACTGAAGTGTACCCTCTCCCTGCAGATGAAGCATGAAACTCCCCTGCCAATCATTTAAATTTTCACTTTCGGCAGTTTCTTTTGTTTGCATTTTTCAGACTAGGTACTCTTTCTATGTCAATAATTGGGTCGCTTTCAATGTCAATAATTGGGAGGAATGTAATTACTGAACTATCTGTAACTTGAACCACTAAAACTGAAAAATGCAATCTTTTGGAATTACTTTGGGAATCTCTTTGAGACATGGGAAATGACGTAGCAAGATGGTTTGTACTGAATTATATGGATTTTAACCATGGAAATGCATTTGTTTTTATGTTGAAAATCAAAGGCGTGACAAGCTATGTTCTAATTGATGACACAAGTCTTTCCTAGACATTTAAGTAATTTCACATTGCACAAAAAAGGCCTCTTCACAACAGTGCTGAAAGTGCACATATCTTATTACCCTTCCCATACTTTGCTATATGAGAGTCTTGTGCATTGGCACGCTCTAACTTAGAAAATATATCACATGACTCGCATGGTAATGTATTCGTCATAATTTCAAAAACCTGTGAGATATATAAAATATGAAGTCGATATTTTAGACTCCAGGAAAAAATTGCATATGAATAACTTGATGCTAGTTTGATATCATGTCTTCAATGTTGATAAAAATAGGCAAAATGTCATTTAGAAGAAGATGAAGGAGCAAGTTTATCATCTGGTACAACGTTCTTTTGCCACACAGGTTTTTGCTATTACAGATATACCTTAACAAGTGGGCTATGCTTTACATTCTGTTTGAAACCTTATCTATCACTGTACTCTCCTCCTTTTTCCCTTTTTAGCTTGTGTATGGTTTACTTTTGCTGTCAATACTTCAGCAATAACCACATAATTAGGCCAGAATATCTAATCACAACTTCATATGTCTTGTATTAGATCCTTGGAGAGCTTTTTTTGAACAGCAAGAATAATAAATTTTATTAATCTTTGGAGAGCTAAAACACCTTCACTCTACAAATGTCCTGCCTAGTGACTTAAAGCCTTGCATACTTCTTTACGACTCTAATTATGATTTGAAGGTACGTGCCTTTGTCTCACTCATGTCTTCTGAATCTGGTTTACTGAAAGTTTGACACTGTCAAAAGAGGAAGAACCCACTCCAAGCATGCCCTTATTTGTTGTATTAAGAACAGTTAATTAATTTATTCTTCAGAAATTTCTCTCTTTCTTTTCCTTTCTTCTTATCATATCTGCATTTCAGCTTCTTCTTTGAGCAAGAAATGGAACTCTCCCTTGTGGGACTTCAAAGTGCGGGAAAGACATCTCTTGTTAATGCAATCACTGTGAGTAATCAAGAAATCATCTCGTACTCTACATCGTGTATTTCTCTCCCTTTCTTCTTTGTTTAGCTTTCTGAGAGGAACTTATTGTACCTATGCTATTCTTTGGATTCCAAACAGACGGGAGGCCACAGCGAGGACAGGATTCCAACTGTATGTATCTTGTCTAATAACAAAATCGTTATTAGGCTCTCTGCATTGTATAAGTAAGAAGTTTTAGAGGATGACTGTTTATGCCCTGAATCCAGATTGGATTTAATATGAGAAAAGTTACAGCAGGGAATGAAACAATTAAGCTTTGGGACCTTGTAGGGAAACGGATGTTTCGCAGCATGTGGGAGCGGTACTGCCGAGGGTCTCTGCGATATTGTAAGTCAATTCATATATCTTACTCTTCCCTCCTTTGTAGCTAGTAATATTGTCTGGTACACAGCCAACATTTAGAGTGCCTTAGACTTCAGGTGTACGGATAAAATAAGTGCTATCAATCTCCAGGACTCTTTTTTCGGACCAACTTCATTTATGAAACTAGCACATATCCCCCAGCTCATTTACAAACTAGGTCAGAAATCCTTATAGTTGTTGGATTAAAGTGCACTGTCACATATTCCGTCCAAAATAACAGAATTTGTGCCACTTGCTCGTGTTTTGAGATTGACAAGGGAAACAAATGGTGTGAAACTTAAATTCCATGCAGAATTGCAATCTTCTCAACAACCACTTTTAGATAATTCAACTATTCAAGTAGTTTTAGATTTCTAAAGTTTCCTTTATCTGTATTAACTTGTTCACTCTTCACATAAAGGCAGATATGTTGTGATGCAGCCGATAGAGACAGTGTTCCAATATCTTGAAGTGAGCTACATGACCTCTTGACAAAACCTTCCTTAAGTGGCATACCTTTGCTTGTTCTCGGTAACAAAATCAACAAGTCGGAAGCTATTTCCACACAAGCACTTATGGATCAACTGTGAGTATCGATTTTGTTTTATGGATTTCATCTATGCTTTCTCATTGCCTTTTCTCAAACGTGTCTTTCTTTCCTTTTTTTTGTCTGAATTGCAGAGGTCTTGAATCAATTAACGAGAGAGAAGTGTGCTGCTACATGATCTCGTGCAAAGACTGTACACATGGACGCTGTCATTGACTGGCTTACAAAACACTCCAAGATGGTTAAATGATTCCCCGGTTAGTCCTATCTTTCCTATTTGCTGGGTGCTTAAGAACAAGTCAAGGACTTCTGTTTTCGTTGATCTTCCCGGAAATTTGAATTGATTGTCAATCCTTCTGGAAGGAAGCATTACCTGGTTTTAGCTGGCATTTGTTCTGTTCTTTTTATTTAATATTTCTTCTGTTTGTATTAGAATGTTGTTGAAATGGAACCAAGACAATTCTTGGAATTTAACTCGGCAGTTTCAGATGGGTCAGCTGGTCCTTTTTGTTTCTATTTCCTTCGAGAAGTCCCAATCTTAGTATGGGCTTGAAAAAGAACGACAGACATAGCTGATAGCTCAGAGACACGCGACAGGACACGGACATATTAAGGGTTTTGTTTTCTTCTTTTCAAATTAAGAAGCCCAGCTGTGTCTTTTATGATTGTGTAAATCCTGGATGCTGCAATTATCCACAAATTAGTTCCATATGATTAATTGGAGACATCAGAATTACAGATTCTTGAGGATTATTTAGTATCATCTACACTTCTATTTCAGTATCTTCCACTGATATTCGCCATTAAAAAGGTACATAGCAGGAGATGTTGGAAAAAGCTCTTAATTTGATGCGTCTCTGACCCTAAACGATCCATATTGACATGGTTTTGGGGGAAAGGGCACCACGTGGTGATGGTGCTCCAACCCCACCGTTACCATGCATTGGTGTGACGCCCAAGAGTGTCTGTAGACTTTGCACCAATGTTGATATAGAGGTGTCTAGACCACCATGTAGCTTTCTCAGATACACTGAATTTCAGCTTTCTGGCTTATATTTATAGTTGAACTTATAAGCTCTATTGTATATTGGGATTTGGTAATGATCTCAGATGATCAATTCAAGGCCAGTAGTTGCAAAAATGGTTTCAATTTAGTGTTTTTTTATATTATTTTATTGGCATTCAGTGTGTTAAATGTTATTTTTCTCAGTTTTACAACATAAAATTGTTTCAAAAATATATCAATCGATATCATGTGAACATGATTTTTAGCGTGATTGACAACAAGGGATGGAGCCAAAGGGGGGCCAGTAGAGGCGGTCGCCCTTGCAAGGAAAAAAAACTTCTAGTATTATATAGAAAAACATTTTTCTTTTTTTTTATGGCTAGTTGCCTGTCCAGAGTTAAAGGCACCCAATCCAGATGAATTACGCAGCCTCACATCCCTCGAGGAACTGTGGATTGCATCCCTCAATCCAAATTGGGGGAGTTGTTGGGAGGAGGGGCTGTTTTGCACAACCAGCCTTCAATCATTGGATATAGGTAAATTCGGAGAGGAGTATAGATATTTCCCCTGGCCCTCAACAAGTGCTGCATCACCACCATGGAGCCATTTCAGTTCCCTGACGGAACTAATTTTATGGGGATGGCCAGAGGTCAAGTCTCTGCCTGATCAACTAGAGCACCTCCCTGCCTTGTGTCATTTAACAATTAGGGATTTCAGTGGGTTGGAATCTCTGCCGGAGTGGCTGGGCAACCTTCCATCTCTTCAATTGTTGACGATATATTGGTGTCCCCTTGTTGAGAAAAGATGCGAAAAGGAAATCGGCGAAGATTGGCACAAGATTTCTCGTATTCCACGCCTGGAAATCAGTAACTTATTCTTCGATTTGCACGTTTCATTGATTCTCTCTCCTCTCTCTCTCTCTGGGATTACGATCCGAGGGGGTGGCCTGTCCATGTGCGTGTGAAATAATCCATGGAAACTGTTATCTATCCTAATCCTTTGGTGTGATTATCGGGCTTTCAGGGCGATAGATGGTGGGAAGGCTTGAAGTTTAACCTCAGAATGCAGATAAAGCATGGAAGTTGCCAATCACGTAATTTCTCACTTTCTGCGTTTTATTTTGTTTCGATATTTTCAGGCTACTTACTCTTTCTTCAATGACAATAAGTGAAGTTCTTAACTATTTAGTTTTTAGAATAAGCTTGCGATCTGAGCGCTTCTTGATTAACATCATACCTGTGAAGGTTGGTCAAAGTGAAGCTTTTGATCTAAATTCTAGGACTTGAATATCTAATCTCCACAAATGATGCTAGAAATAATGCAAAATAATAGAGCCAGTCTTAGAATCTGGAAATACGTTATAATGTTAATTTGTCTTCAGTTTTCCTTTTTCATGAAACCAATCAATAATTTCTCAATCAGCCCTTCTAAATTCTTTGTAGTTCGGTGACTGTTAGCTCATGAACTTGTTGGACTCTCGACAATCCATCAGTTCTAGGCCTGTCAAGTTTTACATACCTCCAAAGGCATTTTGATGTGTTGCTCATAAAGGAGAGATATGACACCTTACAAAATCAATTATTCGTAGCAATGAGATGATTATCTAGTGTATTGAAAAATTTTGTGCTTTGAATTTTTCATTCCTTATTTTGAAATTCCATCTACATATAGCTACACCTTTGTGTTCGCGTAGAATCCTATGGTACTGAGCCATGAACTCTATGTTCTTGTAGAAGAAGCTATGTAGAGACCCGTATATTCAAATTTCATTTTTCATTATATATGTTTGTGTGTATTGGTGTACCGGAGGTTCGGGGATGACGAAATGTGAGTTTTGGTGTTGTGGAGGTGTTCAGAGTTGAGTTGTTTCGTTCCAGGTTTGAATTGGTGATGGAGGTCAAATTAGAAATTTTTCCAGGTGGTCCCGGTACCCACGTGTTAGTGGTACCGGTACAGTTCAATTTTGATCAGTGGGCATTTGTTTCATTCTGTACCGGTACAGCCATATTCCTAGTACAGGTACAGTCTGGAATTTTTTTTGAGAAATGATCGTTGCACTCGGTACCGGTACAACCAATTCCTTGGTACCGGTACCACTCAGTCTCTGAATTCTCATGGTCCTACGGATACCAAGTTTTCCTTGGTATCGGTACCACCTGCAATATTTTTGACAAATCTGTTTGCGATCCAGATTTCTATAACTAGGGGCCTTAATTTTTTTCTCACTTATAAAACTCGATAAAAGCCTAATACACTTCTCTCTCCCTTCTCTCGGGAAATTCCACCAAGCACTTGATTCCTACACAAACCCACCTCGAATCTTCAAGATCCACTCGTTCTACACCTCGATTATCACTTGGATTTCAGTTTTCTCAATCGGTGTGGCGGTCGGCAGAGGATACGAGGTCCTAAACGTTAGGCAGGCAAAGGACACGAGATCCCAAAATCTCAGTTTAGAACTCAACATGACCTAATGAGCTAAAAATGAAAGATAAGGGAAAGTTTGGAAAGTGGTTTTACACTCTTAAGGTTTTGAGACTTGGCACGTTTTTTGCAATGCAGTTTATGTTATAAACAAAGTTTTACACTTCTTAAATGTTTTTGTGCTCATACTTTATCATCTCATATGCATATACAGTTAGTCAAACATTTTTCCTACTGGGCGAAGTCACCCCTTCCATTTTTTTTCAGGTGCTTATCAGGATGTATAAATTTGCGTGCTTGGCGTGCATTGTGGACATCTTTTGAGACCTCATAGAGAGAGTTACCTTGTCATCTTTTAAAAGCTTATTTTTTAGAGATGAAGATGTAACTCATTCATTTGGTTGTTGACTTGGGAGTAATGTAATTACTCAACTATCTTTAACTTGAACCACTGAAACTGAAAATGCAATCTTTTGGAATTACTTTGGGAATCTCTTTGAGACATGGGAAATGATGTAGCAAGATGGCTTGTACTGAATTATATGGAATTTGTGGTGCTTGGCGTAACAAGCTATGTCCTAATTCATGATACTTACCAGTTTTTCCTAGACATTTAAGTAATTTCACATTGCACAAAAAAGGTCTCTTCACAGCAGGGCTAACTTAGAAGATATAGCACATGACTCGCATGGTAATGCATTCATCGAATTTCAAAAACCTATCAGATATATAAGATTTGAAGTTTATCTTTTAGATCCCAGGAACAAATTGCATATGAATAACTTGATGCTAGTTTGATATCATGTCTTTCAATATCGATAAAAATAGGTAAAATGTCATTTAGAAGAAGTGGATGGAGCAATTTAATCATCTGATGCAACGTTCTTTTGTCACACAGATTTTTGCTATTACAGATATACCTTAACAAGTGGGCTGTGCATTGCATTTTCTTTGAAAACTTATCTATCACTGTCCTCTCCTTCTCCTTTTTCCGTTGTTCTGCCTTGTCTATGGTTTATTTTTGCTGTCAATGCTTCAGTAATAACTAATAACCACATAATTGGCCAGAATATCTAACCACAACTTCAAATGTCTTGTATCAGATCTTTGGAGAGCTAAAACACCTTCACTCCCTAGTGACTTAAAGCCTTGCATTCTTCTTTACGACGCCAATTATGATTAGAAGGTATGTGCCTTTTATCTCACTCATGTCTTCTGAACCTGGTTTCATGGCAGCACATATTGGTACGATATGTTACAGCCTCCAGAATAGTTCTGGAAATCTTTAATCTTCAAATTGTCCTCAGTAGGCAAGTAAAATGTCGTATAATTTGTAATTGGTTGTCAGTTTACTGAAAGTTTGACTCTGTCTTTTCCTTTCTTCTTATCATATCTGCATTTCAGCTTCTTCTTTAAGCAAGAAATGGAACTCTCCCTTGTGGGACTTCAAAGTGCGGGAAGGACATCTCTTGTGAGTAACCAAGAAATCACACTCGTATTCTACATCGCGTATCTCCCTTTCTTCTTTGTTTTGTCTTTCTGAGGAACTTCTTTTACCTATCCTGTTCTTTGAATTCCAAACAGATGGGAGGATAGAGCGAGGACATGTTTCCAACTGTACGTATATGGTCCAATAACAAAATCATATTAGGCTCTCTGCATTGTAAAAATAAGAAGTGTTAGAGGATGACTGTTTATGCCCTGAATACAGGTAGGATTTAATATGAGAAAAGTTACAAAAGGGATGTAAAAATCAAACTTTGGGACCTTGTAGGGCAACGGAGGTTTCGCGGCATGTGGGAGCGGTACTGCCGAGGGGTCTCTGCCATATTGTAAGTCAATTCATATATCTTAAACTTCCCTCCTTTGTATCTAGTAAATCTCCAGTACTCTAGCATATATCCTTTTGGAAACTAGCACATATCCTGCCGCTCATTTACAAACTAGGTCAGAAATCCTTATAGTTGTTGGATTAAAGTGCACCATCACAACTCTCTCTCTCTCTCTCGCGCCTTTCTTCAGCTTGTTCCTGTTCGTCTATTCGGGACGGGGTAGGCAGCCCACATACATGAAGAGAACAAGAGAGGCATACTCCGTCCAAAATAACAGAATTCGTGCCACTTGTTC
Organism: Vaccinium darrowii; assembly: GCA_020921065.1. NCBI lineage: Eukaryota > Viridiplantae > Streptophyta > Magnoliopsida > Ericales > Ericaceae > Vaccinium > Vaccinium darrowii. The sequence continues at coordinate 40,198,699 of CM037154.1, forward strand.
GTGTTTTGAGATCGATAAGGGAAACAGATGGTGTGAAACTTAAATTCCAATGCAAAAATGCAATCTTCTCAACTACTACTTCTAGTTGATTCAAGGAGTTGTAGATCCCTAAAGTTTACTTTACCGTAGATCCCTAAAGTTTCCTTTACCTGTATTAACTTGTTCACTTTTCACACAAAGGCAGATACGTTGTTGATGCGGCCGATAGGGACAGTGTTCCAATATCTCAAAGCGAGCTACATGAACTCTTGATGAAACCTTCCTCAAGTGGCATACATCTGCTTGTTGTCAGTAACAAAATCGACAAGTCAGAAGCTATTTCCAAACAAGCACTGATGGATCAACTGTGAGTACTGATTTTGTTGTGTGGATTTTATTCTCGTTGCCTTTGCATAATTTTCTAAGACGTATTTTTTCCCCTTATTTCAGAATTGCAGAGGTCCTGAATCTATCAGCGAGAGAGAAGTATGCTGCTACGTGATCTCGTGCAAAGACTCTATAAAAATAGACGCCATCATTGACTTGCTTATAAAACACTCAAAGATGGTAAAATGATTCCATGGTTAGACCTTTCTTTTCTTTTGTTGATTATTCAATGACTTCTGGTTTCACCGATATTCCTGGACTTTGTCATCTTATTCCTGGACTTTGTCATCTTAGAGTAGTTAAGATGGTAATGACATTTGTTCTGTTCTTTTGATTTAACATTTCTTCTGTTTGTATTAGAATGTTTTTGTTTCTCTTTCCTTGGAGAAGTCCCATTCTAAGTTCGGGCTTGAAAAAGAACGACAACGCACAGCTGATAGCTCAGACACGCGACAAGACACAGACGTATCGAGGGCTTTTGTTCTCTTCAAATTAAGAACCCCAGTTGTGTCTTTTATGATTGGGTAAATCCTGGATACTGCAATTATCCACAAAATAATTCCATACGATTAATTAGAGACCTCATAATTACAGATTCTTGAGGATAATTTAGGGGTGGTTTGGCAATTTTCTCTCTCTATTCAAAAAAAAAATTGTATTTTTAAATTTTGCATCGATATTTTTAGGATTATTGGTTCGTCTCGATGAGAAAAATCTAAAGAGTAAAAAATTATTAAATAAACTAAAATTTTTGTGAATAAAGATAAAAAAAAAATAATCCAACATTCCACAAAAATTTGGATTATTTTTGTTTTTAGTGAATTTTTTAAATATTTTTATAATTTCTTTTTTGACTTTTAGATATTGGCCATTGAAAATTATTTTTGACATTTTGATAGGCGCCACACCAATATCTTCTTCTCATATTGGTCATTGAAAAGGTACATAGCATCAGATGTTGGAAAAACCTCCTAATTTGATGTGTCCCTGATGCTTAACAATCCATATTGACATGGTTTGGGAGAGAAGGGCACCACGTAGTGGTGGTGCTCCTGCTCCACCATTACAATGCATTGGTGTGGAGCCTAAGGGTCAGTCCGTTTACTCCGCACCAAGGTTGATATAAGAGGTGTTTAATTAGACCATGTGGCTTTCATAGATACATTGAGTTTCAGCTTTCTATCTTATATTTATAGTTTAACTTATAATCACTAATGTATTTATCTCAGATTATCAATTCAAGCACAGTAGATGGAAAGATGGTTTCGATTTAGTGTTTATATATATATATATATTATAACTATTGGCATTCAGTGTGTTAAAATTTTCTCATTTTTACAACATAAACATGTTTTAAAAGAATATCGATTGATATCATGTGAACATGATTTTCAGCGTGATTGATAGTCTCAATAAGTTCTAATTAGTAAACGTCTCCGTTCTTCGAAATGGCCCGAAAAGGTCCTCAAAAAGTTTGGACTTGACGGTATAGTCTCATAAGGCAGCTACAAAGGATCCCAATCTATTTTCTACATCTTCATAAAGAAAATACTTCACAAAATGAAACTGCGTGTCAAAACCGCATGTTGTACGTGTTTAATTGTATCCCGTTGTCACCGATTTCAAACTACGCCACCGCGTAACCTACACACATATGCCAGGAGTATTTTGGTTATTATGCGATTTGTATTCTATAACTTACTCAAGATATGCCATGAATGTCGTGAGTTCTAAGTAGTAAATGTCTCCGCTCATCGAATTGACCTGAAAAGGCTCCTCAAAAAGTTTGGACTTGATGGTCTAGTCTCTCACAAGGGAGATACAAACGATCCCAATTACCCCAATATCGCTTTCTCTCTCAAAAAAGCTCTCGCCTCTCTCTAAAAGCCTTTAAAAACAGATCTAGGGTTTGATCGGGGGCGGCGGCGGCTCAGCCGTCCTGCCCCCCCCCCCCCCCCCCCCCTTTCTCTGCTAATTAATAACCCTCATAGGCGCCCTTCGACCTCCTCACCCACCGGCTCTTTGAGCTCTCGTTCTCTTTTGTCCGTCCAATCCAGAGCCGCCGTGATGAGCCCATCTTTTCTTCTCTAGTCGGTGCTTTCAGGCATGTGTACCGTGACAGCCTTCTCCAATGATCTGATCTATGCCGCCGTCGTTAACCATGGGCGTGGGCTACATGCCCTCCGATCGTCCCTTTTTTGATCGGTTCCTCTATTCAATCAACAGCATATCCTCCGGCCCAAACCTTTGCCGTTTCTTGGTCTTTGGGTTTTGGACCTTCAACAATCACCACAAATCCTCCAGCCCGTACCTCTGCCGTACCGGTCTTCCTTCGTTGCATGCATCGAGCAGTCCGATCAGTGCTCTTTTGGTTTTTCAAAAATGGTTTTTACCTAGGTTTTTCAAAATGGTTTTTCATCGATCAGTGCTCTTTTTAAAATGGTTTTTCAAAAATGGTTTTAACTGGTTTTTTAACAATGGCTTCACTTTGGGCTTTCACTCTTCTGATCGGCTCTTTTCCGTTTGCTCGATGCATGCGATTTTGTTGTTCTTTTGCAGGTTTGAGCAGCGGATGGGAGTAAGGTTATTGTTGGGTTTGTTTGAGCATAGGTTGGGAGTAAGGTTAATGTTGTGTTTGTTCGACGCAGCGTGGTGATGGCGGTGGTAGCCTTCCTAATCGAGCGGCTGTTTATTGCGTGGTGATGGTGGTGGTGGGTGTCTTCGATCGAGGCTGTTTTTTTAATCGCATAGATTTAATTTGTTTGGTGTATCCGTGTTTTAATCTGTTTGATGTTCCGTGTTTGATGTATCTGTGTTCTGTTGTGTAGGCCGAAGCTTTGTCGTGACAGCCTAGCTTCGCAATCTGTACTGGCGATTTCGCAGATAATAAATTTTCTCTCTATTTCGCAAAAAAAAAAAAAAAAAAAAAAAAAACGATCCCAATTTGTTTTCTACGTCCTCATAAAGAAAATACTTCACAAAATGAAATTATGTGTCAAAACCTCATAGAAAGATGACAAAAACTTGTTCGTGTAGCTCATGTTTAATTGTGTCCCCATTGTCACCGATTTCAAGCGCTGCCACAACATAAACTACTTCCCTACACATATATACTCCAACTTGCTCTAAGATATGCCATGAATGCCGGGAACTCTATCTTCACAATGAATATTTAACCTAGCAAAGTCTGTACGATTTCTTTAATTTCGTTAGGAACATTACTTTAATTTGCAAAATCCAGCTTATAGAAGCTATAAATGTCTTAACACCTGTCGTTTTCTTTGCAGGCTAAATGGTTCAAATCCAACGTTAACTTGCATTTCCATCCAAATCAGACAACGACCCACCATAAATACATGGGCAAACTCACTTATACCCCTACATTTCGGGACTATATATGTAGTTAAACCCTCTATGGTTCACTTTTGTATTATCATCGTCCCCTATGGTTCTTAAAAAATTGCATCCACACCCCTTTTCGTCCATGAACAAAGGCCTCGCATACCTTTTGAATGTAACCAATATCTATGGTATGAAAATTTTAATCCAAGCTGTTCATAATTATTAATCAAAGAGCAGAGCAGTTTCTGTGAAAAAAATCATGTTGATCGGATATCAATAACTCAGTAATCGGGTTCTTGTTTAAATGAAAGTTGAAGCGGAAATTTACTTCATAATAAACTTTATTCGACCATAAATTAACCGGTTTTAGATTGACTTGAGCTTTATATAGCAAGTGGAGGCTAGCTCATGCGGTAGAGCTCTTGAATACCCCACACTGCATCCCGGAATCAAGTCTCATTCTCATGTCTCCCCATGTAATAAATTACGAATGAGGAATGACAAAAAAAAAAAAAACTTTATATAAATGTAGAACTCATCAAGCTCTACAATATGAATGGTTCAGATCTAATTTTTTATACAATGAAAGAATTTGTTAGATTTACGAAAGAAACGATCAAAGAAGATGAAGGTTTTTGGACTTTTAGTGATTTCCGGTAACAGTGCAAGCATGACTTCTGTTAATTTGGTGAGCTTGCACAAATCAACAATTCACAGGAGATGCGAATGTAACAAAGTAAATTAGAGAGGATGTAGCTGTACATGGTCCAAACCAGAGGGGGTATAAGTGAAGTTTGCCCTTTATAAATCCTACATTTGTTACCACAGAAGGGGAGAAAACTTGCAAATCTTGAAAGCAAAACATGTAAGAGTAACATCTCAGGTTCAACAAACAATGTTCAATAAGTAAGAAAAAAAAACGCAAGCTTTGAAAAAGAAAATTGTAGGTGAAGGCCCACACACCCACCTCACTAAATTTATTAACAAGACTCACACCCACCGTCCAGAACCTAGGCTGTCTAAAACTGGTTTATAGCACCGCCGTGGTGTCCCAACTCCTTTATCCACCAAATATTTCTACCGGACTTAGTACTTAGGTTTTGTTTAAAAAACTGACTTAAGTTAGGAACCGACTTAAGTTGGCTTTTTGTGTTGATATATTGTGAGAGAATGATCTGTCTCCGACAAGTGCAATTAGTCAGTTTTTAAGTCATTTTGAGAATAAGTTAGTTTCTGGAACAACCCGACATCATGGAAATGTCTAGTGGATAAAAGTTTTAAGGCGCCACTTCATTTAAGAACCCCAGAGAAATATATGGTAGATAAAAGTGTTGAGGCTCCGCGTCCACATACTGAATACCTGGGCTCCTCTTGGTTTTGTAATCAAGTTTACAGTTGGGGGTATTCTTGTTCACTTCACTAATTGTACCAAAGAGGAGGGCCAAGGTTTTCAATGCTAACAGAATGGACCAAATACAATAAAGTCACATTACAGTTAGCATGCGTAGCATCTTAATCCATCCACTCTGTGTGGGGTGAGCATAATCATGTCGGATTTCTCGTGCGACCCCCTTAAGTGACGTTAAAAGAAATATATCGCGGTTTCATTTGAAGATCCGAGCCATCCAATTTCTTTACCACGATAATGAACTTGATCAAACGATTAAAAAACTTCATTGAAGGCTGATTTGTCTTAATCAAGATAAATAGAGTTGCCTCAAATTAGTACTGATTTTTCGATTTAACTTGATTTTCTCTATGAATAAGTTGATCGAAAAACAAAGTTCGAGTCATCAAATGAGACCGTGATGGTTTTACATCAAATGACAGATCACATAAGAGAACCTCGATCGTTCCGTGTGTGTATGAGAGAGAGAGAGAGAGAGAGAGAGCAATGTAGACATGAAACCAGAATTAATACTTACAAAAGCAACAAAAACCCCTCACTTTCAACAAACCAATGTTCTATCCTACGCAAAAGCAAAGGGAAGGACATAAAATAAAGCTAACCACAGGGCCATACACCCAACAAAGAAATCATTACCAGAAAAAAGATAGTAAGAAATTCCTCACAACCATATAATTACATAAACCAGGAAGAAATGATGCAAAAGCAAAAGGAGAGACAAAAGAAAGGTAATTACAAGCTCATATTTCCAACAGAGTACAAGTTGGCAGGTGCTCACAGTTCCCACCACCAAAAAAATAGCAGTGAGGATTTTCCCTACAACCATATAACAATAGAAATTTGAAACTCCGAAGGATAGAAACAATTGTTGCAACAACAACAAATCGATGCGAAAAAGATGATGCAAAGTTAATTCTCAATGAAAAATTGAGCCCAAAGAATGAGAAAAAACAATCGCAAGCGCTAAATTCATTCATTACGCTAAGGATGTAGAAAAATCAGACTGAAAATTCTTCCTTTCTCTTCAATCTGCAAGAGTAGAATGTGGCGCACCCGAATCAACAGAGATATCATGCTGCTGATGCTCATCTCCATCAGTAACAATATCATCAGGGGTATCTTGGTTCTTTTGTAAGCTAGACCGAAAAATCTCCTCAATCCGACTATTCACCTCAGCCATAGAAGGGCGGTTATCAGGGTACTGAGTGACACAATCAACCGCAAGCTGCAATAGGTCAACCATCTCCTCCTCAACACTTTGGTACCGGAGTAACTCAGGGTCAAACACCTCAGAGGACCACTCCTCACGAACCACAGACTGAACCCACCTCGGCAAATCCACCCCTTCCTCGTTCAATAAGGCGTGCGTGGGGGCCTTACCCGTCAGCATTTCCAAAAGCAGTACTCCGAAACTGTAGACATCGGCTTTTTGAGAGATTTTACGGGCATCTGTCACCTCTGGGGCCCGGTAGCCAGCAACGCGATTGGGAGTAGACGTGACGGGGCCTACGAGTTGGGCAAGGCCGAAGTCGGATACACGGGGCTCGTAGGATTTAGTTAGGAGGATGTTTGATGACTTGATATTGCCGTGGGAGATTGAGGGACCTTGTGAGTGGAGGTAAGCAATGCCGCGTGAGGCTCCTAGGGCAATCGCAGACCTTGTTTCCCAGTTTAATGGAGTTCGACCGGATCCTCTATTTCCTGGAATGGGGAAAATCAAAAACTAAGTCATGGAAAATAGAAAGGTTGTTGGGAAAGGGGCAGAGCTTTCTTTTAGTAGTCTGTTTTCCAACAGTACACAATGTCAACAAGGCTCTGAAGAGGAAAATGAAACAAGTAGTTCTACACTCCAAAGTTGCAATCGAAATTGCAGTTTGAAGTTGTTTGATGAATGGAAAACATTGGAACTGGACACAAAAAAATGAAATAACAGGCATACACAACCCGGAATTGTCCACAGTAATCCCTTTTTATTTTTCACAGCAAGCAGAGTGTGGAAGAATCCATAAATGTGCTACCATTTATGGTTGAAAATTCAAGAGAATCTCAGTTAAATTATCTACAGGCAAGTTTCGGTAGTGCAAGGAGAATCTCAGCTATAGTGAATCTAACATAATGAAAACATTACCTAGCAGTCTTACAAACTATGCAAACGATAGAATGTGTCCCTATAAGTCATGTGTTTGATGAAACACACTACACTATGTCCTCTCCTTAACATATTGTAACTTGTAGCTTCCTGGTTAGGTTAGGGCGAGCGCAAATCTTGAGCCTATTTCTTAGAGCAGGGTATTTGGAGCAACGACAGCTGAAAGAACTTTTGTTTTGAGATGCAAAATTGCAAATGCAGCTCTACAACAAAGAGTAAACTCCACATATGAAACCTTCCGAATTTGGTTTAGAGGAATTAAACTCCAATAGGCAATAGACCATGGACAAGGGCAATGTATTTGCCTTTTCAAAAGAAAATTTATGATGCAAATTTTGCAGTGATCCAACTTGAAGGCAGTTGATAGACAACCTCCAATGTCCGATCACCAATATGGAGACACAGTGTCGTGATCGGAAGAAATTGCTTCGCCAAATATGATCTTGTCATTGTTTTACAAATCTGAAAAAGTTTAACAAAACCGAGTTCTGCATTAAACACATGAAACTTGGACAAGTTAATTGTAAATCTAAGCTGGTACTACAATATCCTTTTTCCTAATTCAAGAGTCTCTCTGGGAGTCTGGGCACATAACCAAAGGGTACATTCTAAATTTGGGTCCAAATCAAAAGCCTCTTGGAGAGAAATCGCGACAATGTAGAGCAAAAGTTAGATATAAGCACAAGTAGAAAGACAATACAAGGACTACAAGTTAATTGGAATGAACATAATTGTAGCAAAAAGAATGGCATATGATGATCTGCAAATAAGGTAATGATAACAACAAATCCAAAACCAAGAACACCATGCAAATTTCTTGTAAAAAGTGCCAAGTTCTTTACCATGTAAAAGTGCAGACAAGCTTCCCATAGGCATGTAATCATAAACAAGCAGCTTCTCATCCCTGCTATAATAATAAGCCTTCAAACAAACCAAATTCTCATGCTCCATCCTTCCAACGCCATCCACCTTGTCCCTAAACTCCTTCTCCGGCACCGCTACCTCCTTCAACCTCTTCACCGCCACCACCAAACCCATCTCCAAAACCGCCTTGTACGCCGTCCCAAACGTCCCTTTCCCCAAAACCTCCGCCGACGCCCTCAACAAATCCTCCAAATCAAACACCCTCTCCCCTTTCCCAAAAAACACCAAACTCTTACCACTACCACTCTTCCCACTCAAACTCACACCCGCATTCTTCGCGTGCCCAACCGCGCTCATACTCTCCGTATCTTCCCCCAATTTCTCACCAGGAATCTCAACTTCCCTCCCCTTCACCCGAACTCCCTCTTCAAAACCCGTTTTCTTATCAACATTCTTTCTTCTGCATACACAAATCAAAACTAGCAAAATGAACAAAAACCCAATTACACAACCAATTACAATCCCCGCAATGGCACCACCGGAGAGCTTTTTACTCTTGCTCTCACTGCTTGTTGTGCCATTACAAGATAAAAGGGGCCCACCGCAGAGCGAATTTCCCAAAAATGCGGTAGCGGGTTGGCGGGTCAAATTCGAAGGAACGGATCCAGTCAAGTGATTAAAAGATACATTGAATTGAACGAGACTAGGGAGGGTCAAGTCAGGGATTGAACCGGTGAGGCTGTTGTTCTGTAAATAGAGGGTGCCGAGTCGACTCAGGTTGTTGAAACTCGGCGAGATCTCGCCGGAGAAGTTGTTATCGGCGAGGTTGAGGCGCACGAGGTACTGGAGAGAGAAGATGGAGGACGGGATGGGGCCGGAGAAGAGGTTTTGCTGGAGGTAGAGGTTGCGGAGGGACGAGAGAGAAGGGGAGAAGAGAGAGAGAGGGAGTGGGCCGGAGAGGGCGTTAAAGCGGAGGGAGATGGTATGGAGTTCGGTCAGGTTTTGGAAGGCGTTGGGTGGGAGTGGGCCGGACAGGCCCATACCCGGAAGGTGGAGGGCGGTGACGCGGACGGTGGAGGAGGTGTTGGAGCAGGTGACGCCGGTCCAGAAGCATGGGGTGGGGTTGGAGGTGTTCCAGAGGAGGGGGCGGCCGCCGAGGGAGGAGCGGAGGAGGAGGAGGGAGGAGCGGTCGGAGGAGAGGTCTGGGGTGGAGGGGGGGAGGAGAGAGAGGAGGAGGAGGAGGAGATAGAGAAGGAGACGAGGTTTCATTTTTGGGTTTTGGGGAAGGACAGAGGGAGAGAGAGTGGGGTTTTGGGGCTCACAGGAAGCTGGAGCTGGTCTTCTTGTTGTCTGTCATTTCTTGAGAGAGAAAAAAGGAGGAGAGAGAGAGAGGGAGAGAGACTGAGAGCAGAAATCAGAAGGAGATTACCCAGGGAGAGAGATAAAGAAGGACAAAAATTAAAGGGGACAGAGAGAGAGAAAAAAAAAATGTAAAAGACAGAAAAAGGGTAAATTTCACTCAGACCCTTTCAGGTTTGCCTTATGGACGGGTACCCCTCGTGTATGAGAAATAACAATGAACCCTATACGATTTTTATGTGCGTTTCACGGACACCCTCAGTTAACAAATTTTTGTCCAAATATGTGATGAAATGAGCCGAAATTGACTTATATTTAAAAATTCACCATTCCTGATAATAGAAAGTAGTAATAAGAAACTAGCAAATTTTACTCTATTTTGAATCAAAATGACTTTTTTTTATCCATTAGATGAGTTCTTCTGATTAAAAAAGAGGTTAAATCATGAATAATTACTTATTTTTACTACTCAAAAGAAATATTTTTTAAAATAACAAATTTATTATTTTTGAGTAAAAAAAGCTGTAATTTTTTTTTTTTTGTCAAACGATAGAACTTTAATTGATAAAAGAGATAATACGTCTAAACGGGCCATCATCCCTCTCAAGAGAAGAATGAAGCCTCAAGGAGGCCTAAACAAGAATCAGATTCAAGGCCTCACACAAAATACGAGCAATACATCGGCAACCCATTATCGCTCCAACAACGACCACCAGGACCACCCAAAACATCCTCGAAGGGATGAGAAAATTCCGCAGGGGGAAGAAAATCCAACAAACAAACTAACATAAAAGATAACAAAAAACTACAAGCTAACAACTAGTCAAGGACCCAAAAAACGAAATCGCCCGAGTCTGAGTCGCGCCGAGTCTGATCCAATCACCCTAAGTCGAAGATGAGTTACTCTAACACATCTCATCCATAGGCCAAAGCTTCATCTTTAGCAAGATCCTGATGCCTACACCGTAGAGCTCACCTTCGTGACCAGGTCTTGATAAAAGTTTGTTATTGAGAGATTGTTCATATTTAGTATATTATTAAAAATGGTGAATTTGTCAGTATAAGATAATTTTGGCTAATTATATCACGTGTTTCATCCAACAGTTGTTCAATGGGTGTGGATGAAATTAATATTGGAACTAATCATTTCTCATATGTTGTGGTGTATCTGTTATTTAAGAAAAATCTCAGGGTGTTAGTGAAATTTATTCACAGCAAGGGGGGGTGGGTTTGCTGGACGATGATTGGATAAGGATTCAAACCCTGTAGATTTGGACACTAGTGTTGAATTTCGTTTGTTGAGAGGGAGTCTGCTGGTATTTATAGCATCCACACAGGACTCAATAAGATTCACATTCTAGGATTCAAAAAATTAAAGGATTCACATTGTAGGATTAAAAAATTAAAGGAATCACATTCTGACCAACTAAAAACTCAGTTTTTTATCTAGTTTTTATTGTTATTTTTTTTTTTTTTGAAGTGTCCCAATTTTCTATTCCTTGCTTCACTCTTCACTCCTTAAAAAAAATAAAAATTAATGGTCATAGTTTAAAAGCCGTATTTTAGAAGACGTAATATTTATAGAACGTCATATTTTAACGGTTGACTCCAAAAATTCCAAACAGTACCAGTCTAGTAAACGTATCGCGCGAGCAAACAATTGAGCTTATGTTTCTCAACTCTAGTTGGACCTCGTCAAGCACTTATGCTAACTCCATCGCGAATCTTCTGTTATCGCAGTTTCAAATTTCATTAGGTTTTTGTTTGATTTTGACTTTAAGTTTTTATTGTACTACAATGCAGAATAATCCTTTTAAACGTTGACATACAGATGTAGTTTATTAACAAAGACATAGTCAAACAAAAATGTACCCATGCAACTTTATTAAGATGAAGGAATCAAATAAGATACATGAATTATGACATAATATGGTCAATTGAAATCCTTGTGTGGATGCTCTAAATATTTATATAAGGCTTCTGATAATTATTGCTGTAATCTTGGAGTTATTATTCTGATTTTCATGTTATATCATACTAATTACAGTAATTTTAGTAATATGATAAATGACCTTTACAAAAGAGGATAAAGCATATTGTGCATAATGAACTTCTTTTTCCACCTCTCTATGTACGCATAAGCATATTCACGACCAGGGGTCACGTGGCCCTTGAATTTTTGGACCCTTCACTATTACCCTTAAAAATGATATTATCTTTCATTTTACTCCTGAAGAATTAAACTAGTCCTCTTTATGTTTAAAAAATCATCAAGCAAAACCCCTCATATTTTTAAAAATAACGAAAGCAACCTTTTATTAATGTGTTTCTCACTACTTATTTGATTTAATTTGGTATCGGATCTCAACTAATTAATTAGTTGTGCTCTTATTTATAATATAATTGTTAGGACTTCTCATTGTGATTTTGATTTCTTAATTAAGCCTGATTGTGTATTAAAATTAGGGTCTTACATTTTGAAAAGCAAACCAATCTCTGTCATTTAAGAAACTTACTTTTTTTTTTTTTTTTTTTTTGACAAGGCAATTGAAGATATTCCATAGCACAAGATCAGGATACAAGACCAGAATACACCTCAAACAACAACCAAGAGAACTTGGACAGTGATGTGCCCTTAACGCACAAACCCAATCCTACACTGGAATAACGCTAGCCAACCAAGCAAGGCAAACCACGAGCCGATCCAGGGATGTTGCCATTTCTGGACATTACGATCCCCACCAACACGGCCGTGGCCGGCAAGCGCACACAAACCACCCCTCTTGGCGGTCATAAAGACAGAAAAATAAAACTGATTATTCCCACCACCACAACCCACCGGATCTGGAAACCCAGACCGGGACCAAAAAACACCAGGCTAGGGGAGACCCAGCCGGAACCTAAAAAACAAAAACTAAAGCAAAAAAACCTCCTCACCCGTTATTCGCCACACCGACAGCCGCCTAACAACCGAACCACCACGCCCTTTCATCTCTTCACCGGGCAAAGGCTCCGAAGCCGGACCAACACCTCTGCCGGAGACCGTCACAGGGGATCAGAGCGCCAAAGCCTTCAACGCCGGAAAAATGACGAACGGAACCGATGGGGTGGAGGACACACCGACGATGGGGTAGAAGGGGAGGGACAGGGGGGGGGGGGGGGGGGGGGGGGGTGAGCCCCCACCCCCAGATCTGGAAGTGTACTGTTGGAGAAGAAGAAGAGTCTCGAAGAGGCAGAGGAAAGTTAGAGAGAGAGAGAACTTTTTTAAGAAACTTACTTTAAAACCAACATTACGCTTAAGTGTGTGTAAATATTTTGAAGATTATGATAAATAAATAAATAAATAAACCCCCTCCTCTACACTTTAATTTTCTGGATCCGGCACAAAAATAGTAAACCACACTACTTAATTAGCAAATTACGCCCAATATTGATTTTGGGAAAAAGAGGGTTGATTGAAATTTCATATTTTAAATGGTTCTACGTTATATTTTACTAATTCTTCCACTGGGAAATTTACTTTGAAATTTTATATGGTTCTACATTATATTTTACTAATTCTTCCACCGGGAAATTACTAGTAAATTTAATTAATTAGAGCACTGCTAGGGGTACAACCCCATTTTGCACCGAAAATGCACCCCACGCCTTCGGGGACCCGCTTTTGGGTCCCACACGAGTGATCCGAACCGTTCATTGTTCTTAAAACATTTTTCCGAGGGGGCCCACCAAAAATCAGCTCAATCGGACGGTTAGAAGTGCTTGAACCAAATTCTCACCGTTTCAAATTAAAAGTTTGAAACGGTGAGAATTTGGTTCAAGCACTTCTAACCGTCCGATTGAGCTGATTTTTGGTGGGCCCCCTCGGAAAAATGTTTTAAGAACAATGAACGGTTCGGATCACTCGTGTGGGACCCAAAAGCGGGTCCCCGAAGGCGTGGGGTGCATTTTCGGTGCAAAATGGTTGTACCCCCAGGTTTTCCGCGGTTTTAAATCCAAATATAAAATGACATTGTCAAAACGTAAAATATCCGAGAAATAAAAAAGACAATCAAAAAATTTAATAAGGAATATTATCTGACTACCGTTGTCGGTCTCAGATCACACAGGGTACCCTAATGGATAAGCTTCTTCCTCATAATATAGTAAAATATGAAATATGAGAAAAGTTATGAAAATGTGCAATATACTCGGATGTGCGTGTACGTAATGCTTCTCCGATTACAGATTTAAATGCGTACACTATGCACTTTTTGTATATATATCAATTCATAACATTTCTACATAAATTCAAAATGGGTCTTGCTAACTATGTCTAATGGACACACAATAAGTATACAAACAAACAAATAAAACACAAACTCTAATACACTTTTTACACTTTTCAATACGATTTCACATATTCCTATACACTTTTCACATATTTTAACATACTTTTTCAACCTTAACGTGTGCCTAATTAAGCATTTTCCAATTCATAATACAGTAGCATATATTTTGGATTCATAAGATTTCTATGTTATGGATATTTACCTTGTTAAGAACTTTTAAAGAAATATAATGAATTCCTATGCAAATTTATGAATCTCTATACCAATGTCGTGAACTTCATAGAAAACTTTTACTACAATTTTGACACAAAAATTTGAATTCGGGGTGGGTGTTGTGTGGTAAGTGTTGTGTGTTGTGTTAGGTCCGTTCCAAAATAAGTGTCCCGTGCCGCACCTAGGTCTTTAAAAAGATGCATTTTTTTGTTAAGTAATTTAATTTTTTTTCACAACTTAAAAGAATACATTGATATCTATTGATTTGTGGAAAAAAATTGGTTTTTTTATGAAAAAAAAATGCAGCTTTTGAAAGGCCTGGATTTGCGCGCAGGACACTTATTTTAGAACGGAGGGAGTATGAATTGGGAGCGATTTAAGGAATGCATACGATACACACTCATATATGATTAGTGTAGTACACGTTTCCCAAAAAATTATATCACAACATGTATAAATACTACTAGTCCCTTGTTGGAGTTTGGATAAACACATCATTCACTTTATAATTCTCTGTTTTAAATCTGTTTAAACGAACACTTGGAGTTGGTCACAAAATTTCAGACCAAAAAACAGGAGTTGGTCTTTACGAGAGAAATAAAAAAACATATAAACATGGATAAAAGTCGTACAAAATTCTACAGAAAAAAACGAACTAAAGGTGAATAAATTATTACTCGAACAAATTTTTTTTTTTTTGTCTTTGATGATTTTCTCTTGTTTAATCATATTTTAATGAGTTACCTTTTCATTTTTCCCGTCGACACGTTTCACAAATCTAATAAATCTTCAGAAAAGACACCAAAAAGACATTATTTTAGATTGTCTTCATCTTGTCTCGTTTTTCTCATCTTGTTGGTTTACTCATGTTAAACGCAATTGTAACACGGTAGCCCATTATGTGGCTAGACATTCTCTGTCAGATGTTAGTTCAGTTTGTTGGCGGGGGAATTATCTCCAATGGTTTTCCTCTTGCTAACTCATGAAGATATTAGGGCTTTTCGCCTGTCTTCCTCGTAATAAAATGTTTGTTTCTAATGAAATAATAATAAAAATTTAGGGAAACACTGCTTTAATTAGTTAAGATTTTTCAAGTGACTCCATTTTGCTAATTTAAAAAGCATGTGATTAGGTTCAATCTAAGCTTGCCCTTTACGTTTATCATTAAAGCTGATTATTTTGGTTACCACTGGGGAGTCAATCACGCAAACATATCTAATGGATACATAAATTATCGTTTGTTTGTTACTAAAAAAAATTTAAAAAAATATTGTTTGTCCTTAATATTGGGATGGATTGAATCGAACGAAATATATATTTTATTATTTTATTTTCCCTTGTGGCTTGATCTTGTTGGAGTACTTGCGAGATTTTTTTTTTCTATTGAGACCAACCAAAAAAAGGTTTTAAAAGTGGCAGCAGGTGGATAGGACCTTTATTGAAACTAGAGACCACTTTACAAAGGGAAAATAATCCGAGGTTGGCGGGCACGAAAAAACAATTACTCCGTAGTGTTTTATTACGAGGTTGTATGCCTGAATTCAATGGAAGCTAACCGTCCTTCAAGGTCTTGAAATTAGTTGAAGTGTGTGCAAACTGACTCGAAAATCCAAGTATAAAAGAAAAAGTTTACAAAGGAAAAATTATTCCAGGCCATTGGCATCGCAGGCCTATCCACCATCACATGTTAATGTGGAGTTCGTGAGCTAGTACTGTTGTAACGCCCCATGTAGGCCACTGCCCAGTGCCCTGATTTGATCCACTGGCCACAGTACATGACCCAAAATGCTTAAGCCCAAAGTACGAGTAGTAGCCCATATGGTTTGTTATATACCTAAAACCACTCACGTAAACAACCAATGTGGGACTAAACATCATCTACCCCCAAACCTAGGGTGTTACAAGTGTAAGTAGTAAAAATTATTGTTAGAAGTTATCGTTGATACGAAGAGGTACCAATAAATTATAAGTAAGGCCAGAGATGTAGAGTGGAGCGGAATAGTAAACAAAACATATTTCATTAATAAAAGGTACTACCTTTCAATTATTTTGAATAGCAAACCAAACATATTTTATTAATAAACCGCAGGGGTGCGAATCCGTAAATTTGAACCTCGCGTACATATGACGATTAGCCTCATCTCTCGCTCTGTAATGTGAGTTGAATCTTGTTGGAGTACTTGCGAGATTTTTTTTCTATTTAGACCAACCAAAAAAAGGTTTTAAAAGTGCCAGCAGGTGGATAGGACCTTTATTGAAACTAGAGTGCACTTTACAAAGGGAAAATAACTTGAGTGTTGGTGGGTACGAGAAAACAATTAGTGTTTTATTACGAGGTTGTATGTCCTAATCCAACGGAAGCTAACCGCTCCAAATTTTGGAGTCACTGGAAATTATACCCGATTGTTATCTTTAAGGTCTTGAAAAATTAGTCGAAGTGTGCGCGTGCAAACTGGCTCGAAAATCCAAGTATAAAAGAAAAAGTTTACAAAGGCAAAATTATTTCGGGCCATTGGCATCGCAGGCTTATCCACCATCACATGTTGATGTGGAGTTCGTGAGCTAGTACTGTAAATAGTAAAAATTACTTTTAGAAGTTATCGTTGATATGGAGAGGTACAAATAAATTACAAATAAGGCCAAATGTAGAGCGGAGCGGAATAGTAAACAAAACATATTTCATTAATAAAAGGTACCTTTCAAATATTTTGAATAGCAAACCGAACATATTTTATTAATAAACCGCGAGGGATGCGAATCCGTAAATTTGAGCCTCGCGTACATATGACAATTAGCCTCATCTCTCGCTCTGTAATGTGAGCTGATTTACAATTTTTTTAGGGACATAAATTTCGTATCAACTAGGAACGTTTAATTTTAATTTTTTATTCATTTTCATCACCTGGAGAGACAATTTGATAAGAAAGTCGTTGATCAAATTATCTCATCTGGGAAATCTCATGAAACCATCTCATCTTGGAAACTCTCATGGAGGTCAATTGCAATTATTAAAAATTGCTGAATTTTTAAGTTTATATGCTTATTTTTACATATATTTTTAATAAATATGCGTTCTAAACATCTGTGGTTACCTCATCATGTTTATTATAGAAATTCATTTTCCTGATTGTTGTCTCTATGGTGCCCTCACTATGGGAAATTTCTAACGTCACTGCATGGTGGTACCCCATAGGCATTGAACTATTCTCGTTACAAGGACTTTAAATAAAGAAATAAATTATGCAAGTTAAAGATAAAAGAAAGATAAAGAGATAAAGGAAATATGAGAATCCATAAATAAAAGGAATGCAGAACCTTTTCTTTTTATTATCTGACCAGATGTTCAGAACTCAATTGATTCACTTAATATGTTAAAGCACGACAAAATTAATTAAAATAGAATTAGATAATAAAAGTTAATGGTTCAATCATTAAAATATCAAATGAAAGTTAATCATGAATACTTGAAATCTAAAAAACATCAAAATGGAATTTGTTAAAATTAGCACTTTTAGCATTTTTAGTGTTCTTTCGACAAAACTTTGAAGGCTGAAATTTGATAAGTTTGGCACATTTTGTTTAGAGATAGAAGTGATGAATAGAGCGGCAACACTAACAAACACCCAAATTCACCTAGTTTTGAATTCGCTTAATTTTTTTTTTTTTAAGAAGTTGCAGTAAATCCCTTTTTTGTCATCTGATACATAAGTTTCCAAGACTAAGTTTTCTTTAATCACCGAGAAAAATCGTTCTCAATTAAGTTGCATTTTGGCTTATGTATCATTGAATTAAGCAAAAGGAGAAAAGATAACAGGGCAAAAGGGAGGTCATAATCTACAAAAGGTGTCTACTTCTTCAAAAAACAAAAAAAGAAAAAAGAAAAAAAAAAGCTAGAAAAAATGTCTGGCCCTCCTCCATTACATGAAAAGAATGGACAACTTGCTTCCTGCAGGTTATGATCAAGGACTCAGCTAGGAAGGACAATTGTGGAAAGGAAAACCTAGCATTCCTAAGGCACCCCATAAAACGGGCATTGTCCCGAGCTCAAAAATACGTTCCGAACCATTCATTATGTACATAGATATTGACAAGTGGAGCAAATTTCAAATAGGTAAAATCGATCGGATACCGGTAATTCAGTCAACAAACCTAATTTTTGAGCAGTTATAAATGAATTAAAACTTTATACTGTGGACAAAATGTTGTTCGTTGACCAAGTTACCGAAATCCAATTGACTTGATTTTTTTCAAGTTTATTCTATGTGTCAAACTTTATATAATGAACAATTCATATCATACTTTTCGAACGATGCCCGTTTTCTGCAGTGGCGGCGCCAGGAATTCTCTTAAGGGTGTTCAGAAATTCTACTACGGTCCTCTAGAAATCATTTTTTATATAACTGGGTGGTCCGAACTATTCTGCGCGCACTCATGTGTAAAGGGGAAGGAATCTAAATTGAGCAATTTTGTTGTGAAAAGACAAAGACTTGAGTTGGGCCATGACCTGTTTGGATGTTTCCATCCCACCCTCTTCCACTTGCATTTACTGACAGGGAGAGAATAGACTAGGGATTGATCTTTCTAAACCGTATTCCACACACATAAAGAAAGGTATGAGAAAATGGTGCCCTACGACAGGGAAAGGCTACTCTTTAGTCCTAATCCATCCGTCGCATCCAATTTTGGGCCTTCGTGGATCTTTTGTAGGCTTACAACGGTTAATCCAAACCATTCAATTTATGAGTTCTGCATTGGATATTATTATTGCAAAAATTGTGTGGTCAGACACGATAGCTGTGAGTAACACATTTAACACCTTCGTGCAAGAAATTTAAAAAGGATGGCAAAAATGATGTTCGTGCGTCTCCAACTTTTTTTTTTTTTTTGGTTAAATCAAAATATTGTTGCCACAAACTCATACTACACAGCAGTTGGGAAGAACAGAATTTTTCAACTTGTATTAGTGCTAGATTTGAATTTACAGTAGGAAGTTTGTTTTACATATATACATCTATACCTTTCAAGTACTTGTGGATACTAAACATGATGTGGATGGAGGAGAAGAGAAGTTTTAACTTGAAGACAAAGACCATAAACTTGGCTTTTGGGGTCCTATATTGTGGTCTTGACCCTTTTTTCTTTGGAAGTTAAGGTTGATTGCTCAAGATGTTACCCCGGAAGGACCGGCGTGTCCTTTGTACTAATTTTTTTTTTTTTATCCACGAGTCTTTTGCACTAGTGGCAGCTTCACAAATTCTCTTGAGGGTGTTTAAAAATTCTACCACGGTCCTCTAGAAATCATTTTTAATATAACTGGGTGGTCCGGACTATCCTACGTGCACTCATGTGTAAAGGGGAAGAAATCTAAATTGAGCAATTTTGTTGTGAAAAGACAAAGACTTGAGTTGGGCCATGACCCGTTTGGCTGTTTCCATCCCACCCTCTTCCACTTGCATTTACTGACAGAGAGAGAATAGACTAGGGATTGATCTTTCTAAATTGTATTTCACACACATAAGGAAAGGTATGAGAAAATGGTGCCATTCGACAAGGAAAGACTACTCTCTAGTCCTAATCCATCCAGTCCCATCCAATTTTGGGCCTTCATGGATCTTTTGTAGGCTTACAACAGTTAATCCAAACCATTCAATTTATGAGTCCTGCATTGGATATTATTATTGTAAAAACTGTGTGGTCAGACACGATAGTTGTGAGAGCATAACACATTTAACATCTTCGTGCAAGAAATTTAAAAAGGATTGAAAAAATGATGTTCATGCGTCCAACTTTTTTTTTTTTGGTTAAATCAAAACATTGTTGAGATTTAGACTTAAACCGGGCAAAGCCAATGTCCTCTAGAAATCATAACTGTACATAAAAATAAAAATAAAAATTGTACTAATACAACAATGCTACCGAAAAAACAACAATTCCAAGTCAATACGGCTTCGCTTCAACGAGTTTTAGGGGTTGCTATCATCAAAAGAGTTTCAATAGGAAATGACTCTTGCACCATTCTAGATTTTCTTATCACAAACTTGTCCATGATTCCAGCGACCAAACAAAAATTATAAAAGAATCAAACCTATGAATGACCTATGTAATAATCCAAATCTATTGTGTCTATATACCCTCTGTGCATATATATTAAAGTGTTTCACAAAAAAAGATAGCGCGCATATATTAAATTATTGATCTATATTTTATAATGTAATGAGTAATCACTTGGAATAAGTATAAATAGATTAAATAGAGATAGTTAAAAGTGTTTTTATCTCTTTGAGCTAAATGTGTTGAGACAAAGAAACACTCAAATTCTCAAATATCCAATTTATACTATTTTCTAATGGAGTATCAAATAGTGCATGGTGAATTCTGTCATTAGGATTGGGTGTTCAAAATTTTTGGGTAATATGTTCAAACATTTTGGGTAGAGTGTTCAAATATTTTGGTTAGGGTATTCAAAATGACAAAAATTAAAAAATAAATAAATTTTTACATGTATTTCTAAAAAAATTATTTTTTTCAGAGTGTTCGAGTGACCACCCTCGGCTCTTCTTAGAGCCGCCTCTGGTTTTCCGGGCATGACAACAAGGCACAGCAGCTTCCATTCTTGTGACTCAATCGACACTCACAAAAATCATCAGAGTCGTTTATATTATAGCGCTTGTTGCGGATTAAAAAGCAGGGAAGCAGCTCTATCAAACACCAATAGTTATTTGTACAAAACACATTTGTGGAACAAAAGGTCAATTTTACAAGTAATTTTAATACTCAAAACATTCCTTTATTCTTCCCCAAATAGTAGTTGTATTTTGTTCACATAGCTATGTGGCCTATGTCTGATCATGTTAGGCTGGGATGACCTTATCAGCGGGCTTCAATAGGAATGGTTACATGGTCTCGAGGGGAGCCACTGCAGTCCAAAGACTTACCAAATTGGACAGATGGGAGACTGGAATCACGCGTGTATTGTGACAGCACACGGACCACCAAACCAAGTTGCTTCGCGGCATCAACTGTAGAAACTTTTTTAGATTTATAAATAACTTACATTTATGTTTTTTTTTATTCCCATCGGTTGCCCCTGCTCAGGGGTTGCCCAAGCCCGTAGGCTTGCGGGGCTTACCCTGGGCCGGCCCTGCGTAGAGAGATTTCAAAAACTAGGGGTACATGATTCGGATTGATATGGTTTTTCAAAAATTCATGCATCATTTCAATAACGACTTCAGTTCGGTTCAAGTTCTAACCAATTAACATCGAAACACTTTTTCATAAAAGTTGAATTCATCAAATTATTTATAATTGAGAGCATCAAATAACTTAGAGGAATTTTATTAAGATTTGAAACCAAATATGTTCTACAAAATACTTGAAAATGAACCATAACTATAATTATAGTAATTAGGGTTTGCTTGGGAGTAAAGGAAATTGTGAATCTGGAAGGTGGAATAAGAAAATATTTAAATTGTGTATCGGATCCTATAATTATAATTATAGTAATATACGAAAGACTTCCAACCAAAAGAAATTTCTTCTATTATAGACGCAAAAGAATGACTTATACTTGTAAAAGAAATTAACCTACCCTAGATACACAATGAAGGTCTGATTCAATTCTAACCTTGACTCATGAGGTACCAAATTGCCCTTCATCTAGAAAAAGTGACTCATGAGGTAAGGCTAATTTGGTAATTTCAAGGTGAATAGAGACAAAAAAAAAAAAAAAAAGTGTTGAGGGATAAAAGAGAGGTGTGAAAATCCTTTCCCTAGAAAATACATGCATTTTAGCCTAGCCATCTGTGATGAACTTTTTTATTTTATTTTAATATATTAGTCAACTCGGTACCCAAACAACTTGGTTTTTCACATAAATCTTGAAAAACTAGCGATTTAAAAGATGAAGGGTCCAAATTATAATTTTTTAAAAAAAATTTATCTCAAATATGTTCATTTAAGACCACTAGAGAATTGAATCAAGTATTTATTTTTGTTTTAACAAAAAATGAATCACATGACAAAGCATGACTTTTCTAACAAGAATGCAAAATTTAAAAATTCGTAAATAACATCACTCCCGAGGTAGCTAACTTTCTTTCTTCTTCTTCTTTTTTCAACTGCCCTTTCTTCTTTTTCTCGAAAGGCGATTATTGCATTGAAATATCCAAACGAATTAAGGGCGTCAGCAAGAGATTTTACAACTAGGTTTCGCTTAAAAGTTAATCATGAATACTTGAAATTTCAATCATTAAAATATCAAATAAAAGTTAATCATGAATACTTGAAATCTAAAAAAACATCAAAATGGAATTTGTCAAAATTAGTACTTTTAGCATTTTTAGTGTTCTTTCGACAAAACTTTAAAGACTGAAATTTGATAAGTTTGGCACAGTTTATTTAGAGGTAGAAGTGGTGAGTAGAGCTGCAAACACTAACAAACACCCGAATTCACCTAGTTTTGAATTCGCTTAATTTATGTTGGAATTAATTTAGAATTGATGAATACATCGATTCATGTGTGACACATGAAAAGTCTATGCGTGTTCATTGTATGTTCAAAGTACATGTATTTCGTGTCTTGGTGTGTGTGTTCAATGTATGTGAAGGTTCATGTATCTTGGTGTGTGTGTCAAGATACATGTATGGTTTTAGTATGTGGAGTCTAGATGAATCTAGTGCCTATATAAAGGGATGTTGATCAATGGTGAAGTTGTACTAGAAAGAGTACTAGCAAGTAGTCAATAAATAATAGTAGAAGATTATCTTGTTGAGTGTTTAAGGTAGTTGTGCGCATTGGGAGCTCTGTACAGCCTTAGGGTCGTACATCTCCACAATGTTGTTGGTTTTAGTTATCCTCCACACACATGATTGTTTATGCCTAGTTATATAATTACTGTTTCACGTATTCCGTTGCGCTCCCCAAAACATAGCAAATCATCATCTGCTCTCGGTTCTTGTTTTTTCTACTATTTATTTTCAAGAAATTGCAATAAATCCCTTTTGGTCATCTGATACATAAGTTTCGAAGCCTTCATTTTCTTTTATCACCGAGAAAAATCATTCTCAGTTAAGTTGCATTTTGTGTTATGTATCATTGAATTAACCAAAAGGAGAAAAGAAAACAGGGCAAAAGGGTGGTCATAATCTACAAAAGGTGTCTAAATCTTCAAAGAAAAAAAAAAGAAAAAGAAAAAAAAAAGCTAGAAAAGATGTCTGGCCCTCATCCATTGCATGAAAAGAATGGACATTGCTTCCTGCAGGTTACGATCAAGGACTCATCTAGGAAGGACAATTGTCGAAAGGAAAACCTCTAGTATGCCTAAGGCACACCAGGGGGTAGTGCCCATAAAACGGGAATTGTCCCGAGCTCGAAAATATGTTCCGAACTGTTCATTATGTAGATATTGACGTGTGGAGCAAAATTTCTAAAAAGTCAAATCGATCGGATACCGGTAATTCAGTCAACAAAAACTTATACTGTGGACAAAGGTTTGTTCACCAAGTTACCGAAATCTATCTATTGACTTGATTTTTTTTAGGTTTATTATATGTGTCAAACTCTACATAATTAATGAACAATTCATATCATACTTTTCCAACGATGGCAGCCCCCATTCCTGTGACTCAATCGACACTCACAAAAATCATCAGAGTCGTTTATATTGTGACGCTTGTTACGGATTAAAAAACAGGCAAGCAGCTCTATCAAACACCAATAGTTATTTGTAAAGAACAAATTTGTGGAACAGAAGGTCAAATTTACAAGTAATTTTAATGCTCAAAACATTTCTTTATTCTTCCACAAATAGTAGTATTTTTGTTAGGCTGGGATGACCTTATCAGCGGGCTTCAATAGGAATGGTTACATGGTCTCCAGGGGATCCACTACACAGTCCAAAGACTTACCAAATTGGACAGATGGGAGACTGGAGCCGAGTCCTATGACCAATGGCTCTGTAGAGAGATTTCAAAAACTAGGGGTGTACATGATTCGGATTGGTATGGTTTTTCAAAAATTTAATAACCGCATCATTTCAAATGATTCTAGAAAATTAAGAACTAAAATCGAACGATATGTGTGTAAAACATGTCCAGATTCAAACCGCATGACCGGACTGATTTCGGTTCGGTTCCAGTTCTACCCAATTAACATCCAAACACTTTTCACAAAAGTTGAATTAATTAAATTATTTATAATTAAGAGCATCATAAAACTCGGGAGAATTTTATTAAGATTTGAAACCAAATATGTTCTACAAAATACTTGATAATAGTGCCATAACTATATAATTATAGTAATTAGGGTTTGCTTGGGATTAAAGGAAATTGTGAATCTGGAAGGTGGAATAAGAAAAGATTTAAATTGTGTAATGGATACTATAATTATAATTATAGTAATATACGAAAGACTTCCAACCAAAAGAAATTTCTTCTATTATAGACGCAAAAGAATGACTTATACTTGTAAAAAACAATTAACTAACCTAATCAAGATACATAATGAAGGTCTGATTCGGTTCTAACCTTGACTCATGAGGTACAAATTACACTTCATATGGAAAAAGTGACTCATGAGGTAAGGCTAATTTGGTAATTTCAAGGTGAATAGAATAAAAAAAAAAAATTACTTTAATATATTAGTGATCACCTCGGTATCCCAAACAACTTGGTTTTTCACATAAATGTCGAAAAACTAATGATTTGAAAGATAAACGGTCCAAATTATGAGAAAAAATATCTCAAAATATTTTCATATAAGACCACTGGAGAATTGAATCAAGTCTTTATTTTTATTTTAACGAAAAATGAATCACATGACAAAGCGTGACTTTTCTAACATGGATACAGAATTTTAATATCCTGAACAGCGTCACTCACGAATTTAAATCTTGATTCCGCTACGTGGTTGCAGAACATGCTTGCTAGTTTCTAGCAAAGGAGTGGGATGAAATGTCGTAGTAATAAAGTGGGGGGTTTGGTCGGTGACAAACGAATTAACACCGACGTCGGATGCCAACCGGTAGGCGGTGGCTAACTTTCTTTCTTCTTCTTCTTTTTTCAACTGCGCGCCCTTTCTTCTTTTTCTCGAAAGGCATTTATTGCATTGAAATTTCCAAACGAATTACAGTCGCTAGCAAGAAATTATTACAATAAATAAGTCATTTGACTTTTTCTCTGTCATTATGAAATTTTTGTTTGTATTTTCCAGTTTCGCGTCAATTTTTTTTTTCAGATTATTGGTTCACCTGGACTAGAGTAATCGAAAAAGTAAAAATTGATCATTAAAAATTTTTAAAAAAAATTATTACAAAAAATATGTCTTCTTTGCTTATTTTTGTCTCTATTCAAAAAATTTTGAGTTCCGATTGTAATTTTTTTCTTTTCTAATTTCTATCGTCGAGTCGAGCCAATAATCCTTAAAAAATTAACGCAAAACAAACCAATGTAGAAAAAGAATTAAATAAAGACAAAACAAAATAAGCCAGCTGCCTTTACACGGTTGGATTTTGTGGCAAGCCAGTCACATCTATTAGTTGCTTGATTACACAAATTTTGTATATTATGCATAGTATTTTGATTTTTTGAATATTGTTTTCCCTGAGTCATTTATATTATGTTCAAAATAAATAAAAATTTACCTCGAATAATATGGGGGATAACAGCGGCCCTTAGCGGGGGGCTAATTAAAGCTAGAGCAAAACCTGTATGAACTAGCCCAAAAGAGTTCATAGCATGGTTCGAATCAGACAGAGGCAAAACCACCACGTGACGGTGTTCTAGGGATCTATATAAATTTTTCAAAATGGAAGCGAAAAGAAGCAGGACTCTTTGACAATATATGTATGAATTGTTAGAAAAGAGTATATGCATTTCGGCTTGGCCATCTGTGATAGTATTTTTTTTTTAATATATTAGCACCTCGGTATCCAAACAATTTGATTTTTTAAACACATGATAAAAAAATACTGATTTATGAAAAGGAAAAAAAAAAACTTCTCAAAGATTTTCATTTAAGATCACTGGAGAATTGAATTAAGTCTTTATTTTTTTACTACTTTTGTTCTAAAAAAAAAATGAACTCCATGATAAAGCTTGACTTTTCTAACATTTTTCTTTATATTTTAAAAAAATATAAAACAGCACGGTAAACCCTTAAATCACAGTTCTTGGTCAACCCTTAAATCACAGTTCTTGACTACTAGGTCAATACTTTAGACTAAATAATATAGAAGTATACTTGTAGAATCTATTTTTCATTTTCTTTGGACACACATGCATGTCTTGATATATAAGAAAGATAATCTTAATACATCTATAAAGTACATGTGATTCGGGCTCCCGCGAAAGTACAAATTCTACCTCCTCAACTTTCTACATCAAAGGCATCTTTAATTTGTTAGAGTAATTACTCCATGGTCTTGAACCGGGATGGCTCCGCTATCAATCCAAAGGGCTTAAGTGAACTCTCTTCAAAAAACACACTATAAAAGTTTTGATTTTTATGGATAATTTGATTTTTTTTTCTTTAGCATTGTCAGCACTAGATAGCTCTATAGAGCGAAAATAAATAAGGGTAATGATTTGTACTTTAGGCATTGAAGACCAAATTGTTGAGTGCAACTATTTAAAAGTTTAAAAGTGGAGTGCAAAAATTATTTCATAATTAACTGCCCAATTAAATTTATGAATAACTTAATGGTGTAGTCTACCAAAATTAAAATATATCCAGCCAAAGAAATTTTGCATAGAAATATATCGTCAGAGGCGGAGCTATGTAGGGGCCGGGGGTGGCCCCGGCCCCCCTGCAATTTCCTATGTCGGAGTATATTTTTCATATTTTTTATAGATATTTTTTAAAAAATTATAAAACTTTAAGAATAATTAACAAGTAAGAACAATTTTCATTTCAAAAACACTAAATTATGGTGCGATAATAATATTGTAGCTGTCGAATGATATAATAACAACAATAGTCGAAATTAATTTTTTAATTTACCAAAACTGACCCATAAAACTCGAATGACTAGCTAGATTTAGTTTTGACAATTACGGAACCAAGATTTCTTTCATAATTCGGCCCCCTCCGACTTTGATTCCTGGCTCCGCCACTGTATATCGTTGGTTTTCTGGAAAAAGACCTAGTAGATTTTACCAGTGTATAGAACTTTGTCATTAAGCTTTTGTATATTTTTGTTATCGCTGGATTCAAATTCTAAAGCCGCCCCTATTCTTCAGGCACCGACACGCAACACCCTTATCCACCACACGTTATACCGGAGCTCGTATGAATATACGGTGAACAAAAGTGTTGGGATGTCACTGAGCGGGTGTCCCAACACCCAGGGAATTATGTTCCCTTTTTTGGGCCCTTTTTTTGGGTCGTGTCTGTTGACAAAGGAAAGACAACGACTTAACTTTGTTGCCTGCCAACAGCTGTCCAATATTTTAGGCCGAACCGTGAATTTGCCAAACCCATAACCATGCAAAGAGGGCCCATGTTTTGATTGGGTCGTCCGCCTCCTTTTCGATTAATAATGGTCCCCACTAGCCTCCTTTCTCGTTTGTAGATGGGGGCAAATCAGGCCTTGTTGATTTATGGTGCATTTTATGAAAATCTTATAAAATGAACATTTTATGAAAGGGTGATAAAATGGAACTGTTTTCCTAACTGATAAAATGTAGTAGTTTTCCTATAAAATTTAGGAGGATTTTATGAAAATTTTATAAAATCACTTTTACATTTTATGTGTTGCGATTGAAGTGTCATAAAATGTGAGATTTTATATTCCAAAAATCAATTGAAGAACACACCCTCAGTCTTTTGGGTGGCCTTTACCAATAAATATGATATTCTTAGTACAAATGTTTGACAAAAGTACTACCCATTCAGATGAAGATGACATTTCAAAAAGGATAAATTCCACTTATCTCCCCTGAGGTTTCTAACAAATGCAGAAACATTCCTTGGTGTTCTAAAAATTACAATAACATCCCTTACTTTATAACTATTGTTTAGATTCCCCCAGTGTGTTAAGTTTGCACTAACGCTGTTAGATTTTATTGTTAAATGAAAAATGCCCTTAATATACGATTTTAAATTTTTTATTCTTCTTAAAAATTAGGGGTGGGCATCATGTCATGTCGTGTTCGTGTCATGTCATCTCGTGTTCGTGTTAGAATTCTCTCAACCCTAACCGGCCTGACCTGTTTAGTTTTCCGTGTTATCGTGCCATGTCATATTCGTGTTTCATGTCAGAAATAGCCGATCCTAACCCGCTACCTTCCTGTTGTATTATCGTCTCTCCAGAAATTCTCGTGTTCGTGTCGTGTTTGTCATGTTATCTCGTGTTTATGTTAGAGTTTTCTCAACCATAACCTGACCTATTTAACTTTTTGTGTTATCATCTAGTGTCATATTCGTATTTCGTGTCAGAAATAGTTACCCTAACCCGCTAACTTCGTGTCGGATTCGGGTCGTGTTCTCGTGTCGTATCGAAAATTCTCACCCCCATAAAAAATTACCTACTGGTAATAATGAGATTTTTTTTTTTAAAGTTATGTTGGGCTTAGGTATATACAAGTGCATTTAGTGTGATAAAAAGCATTTTGAAAATGAAAAAGACCAAGATATATGAAATAAAACATATAAATAGATACAAAAAATAATTACTATCAAAATATAAGATGTTTTAAGAATTAACCAAAATTGATAAAATTATAATTATTTAATTTAATTTGAACATTAAAAAATCCAGTTAGATGCAAAATAGAACAAGAAGATTTGATTGCGTAGCTCATCTAATATTTAAGGGCCGTTTCAGTCATTTAGCAATAAAAATTAACGACATTAGGGTCCACTTAACAGATTGGGGGAATCTAAACAAAAGTTTTTAAAGTAAGGGAGATAATTGTGATTTTTAAATCTCACAAGAGGCTTTTATATTTGTCAAAAATCTCAGGGGAAGTTAGTGAAATTTACCCTTTCGGAAAACATAAAAGGGGACGAAAGGAGTATAAGGTAAGAGTAGTGGAATGGATTTCCACGTTACACCACAATACGTAACCCTCGATCTATATGTATGGAGAAGCGATCATCCCTGTGAGGGTATCACATCCTCTTGCTAGACACTTCCCAACTAGAACCTTATACTCTTATCCACGGGTCAGCCATGAGGGCAGGGGCGGAGCCACATGGAGACAAGAGGGGTCAGTTGACCCCCCTGACCCCCAAATTTCTATAAGGATTTTACTAGTATACCTCACAAAATTGCTAATTGACCCCTCTTTGATTTTTTTTTTTGCCCCCCCTGAACCAAAATCCTTGCACCCTCCTGAACGCGTCTAATTCTTGCCCCCCCGAACCAAAATCTTGGCTCCGCCCCTGCATGAGGGGGTGTGACTTCATTTCTACCACGTGTCAGGACTACAGTCATGGGTTTGGACCGAAATAGCCACAATGTAGATGGACTCTAAATTACGGTCTATGCAGAGATATTATTTGGCGTCCACCAGCAATGTTTTCCTCTCGCATGCATGTGGGTCCCTCACAGTTCGGCGAGACCGGGAGGAATAACATTGCTCTTGGAATATTGAAGAACTTTTCGTCGGAGTGATGTTAGATTAAGATAAATAGCGATATGTTGCACCAAGATCCTAAAAGAGTAGTCCTTTGAAAGGTGGGCTAAGTTCTGGGCCTAGAAAATGAATTTGGTTGGGCTTGGTTACAAAATGGGCCTTGGATATACTTCCTCGCCCTGTTTCTAGCTTGAAATGGTGCGTTTATGTTTGCTGAGTTGATTGATCCCGTTGCTCCAGCCGCATGTAATAGTCTTTATTAGTACGATTTTTCTGACAATCTATGATGTCTGGCCAGCTTGCATGCACCTCGAAATAATTTCTTCATCTCTTCCCGCTGTTTCACATGCTTACGCTTAGAGGCTAGAGCAGTAGAATTCAAAGTACGTAGCCCAAACAACTACTGGCCCAATCCTTTGAGATTGGAACTTTTTTTTTATCAATAGCAAATTTCATTCCAAGAAGCCTAACGGCACTTACATGAAATAATCATAAAGTTGGAAAGAGCTAAAACTACTAATCAAGGGACGGATATGGGCACTTTTGAAAACATTAATCCACTGTTTAGGGTTGGTGGGACCATACATGTTTCCGTTTAACCTTTTACTCCAGTACTTGTGCTCAATGTTTTGATACCCGAATCAACCGGTCAAGACTCCAGTCCGGTCAACTTCTAAAACCTGTTCAGATTATTGAACCGGATAGAACCGTTCCTAAACTGGTAAAAGCCCAACAAAATGGGAGAACCAGACGGGTTTTCTAGTGCCAAGTGACACCCAGCACTGTAACATAGTTAAGCCCACATATTTATTTATTTTATGTCAAAAGAGAGAAGATTCATTAATCCGGAAGGCGAAAACGCCTAAACATCTAAACATCAAAAAGCAAGAATCCCTTGGGGGCAAAGTGGAAGTCCACAAACCGGACAGACCACTAAAAAGGGCGGAAGTCCACAAATTGGACAAACCACTAAAAAGGGCCTTTCTTGCACAATCAATGCTTCAAATGGGTAAGTTTTTCTCCCATTTTTCCCGATGTGGGACTAGAGAAGTAAACTTTAAAACATGCACAGTCAGACTTTTCATTTACTATAGATTACAAAATCCTAAACAACTGAATATTTTAATTTTAAAATATATATAAAACTTACGTAATTACTCAATCAAGATCCATAATTATTAATATGGTGTTATATATACGTAATTATGACATTACCGTTGTTCACCGGTGATCCGTCCACCCAATCACATTTCTGGTTTGCCTCTAGTTTTTTGGGTTTCAAAACATTGATTGTGCCACCTTATAAATCGAGAGAGAATTAAATAATCACCCATCTAGTCCACCATGTGAAGAGTTACATAATATGAAGGGGGAGTAGTACTAAATCCCTGTTTTTCTCTTCTTTGCTTACTTATGCATATGAGGCTATTCCGGCCAAACCCTGGCTGGGTAGCCTAATGCTTCTAAGAGTCTTGTCGGGGCTCTCGCCGGAATTCTACTCAATATTTGCTTTTCTAAGGTGAAAATCAAACGCACCCAACATGCAATTCATCTGATTAAACCATGAAAGATCCCCAATCAATTTGAATTTACGACTGCGACGATATATACAATATATCGATATCCATTTGTTCGAGCATAAAGTTGTGATCAATATGTAATTAACCATTTTTGTTTTAAGAAGTTAGTGTTGTAGCCCTTGAGGTGGCCATCCCTAGTAATTAGTGTTAAGCCTTTTAATCTCTTTTTTTAATTGAATCTTTATTGATTTAGTACGTACCCTTTCACTTTATTATGAACTGCTTAGCAAAAAGTTATGATAATGAGTCACAGAATATACTGTACAATTCTTCTTTACACTAGAAAGAAAAAGTTTCTTTAATCACATTATATATGCTAACATGTAATCCACTACACTTTTCGTTTGCATTATTGTCTAACAAAGCAAACAAAAATTAAAAGATCAATGTTGCAAATTAAAGCTTGCGCGCCAACGTAACGTCAGTGATTTTAAATCGTACCATGAGATTTAATTGATAGTACAATTTTAGCATCATTTGCAGTATTTTTCCAATGATATTTTATACTACTAAAAACATTTTTTCGGGAGTTAACTGGAGTAGTACTTTTTAGACACTGTCTACTTGGTAGACAAACGTTTCCAAGTACAACAGACTTAAGTTGATTCTTGTGATTTGAACTCGTCTATGTCCAAAAAACGATTACTTACCAATCAATAGTGAGAAAATTCATGCATGGATAACAATATTGCATCACTTCATGTCACGACCGCATAAAAAAAAATATATTGGCTCGCACGCAGATTATGTTAAGCGTATGGTTTAATTATCTTACAACTTGGTAAATGAAATATTAGAATTGTTTTAATAAAAAAGGAAAAGAAACACATATAAGAAAGCATCTCCAAGGAATAGTACACATATATGATATATACCATAACTTCACAAAAAGAATTATGCCATTTTCTTCACATTATAAGACAACATAACTTTGTTGAGTGGAGGGGAGAGTGGAATCTTTACCCTATCTTTTTTTTTTTCCCTCCTTTTTATTCCCCAATGACACACATGATCATATCCTTCCATGTTTTTTTCACAATTACTTTTGGGGAATAATCATAAAGGAGAAAATTCCAAAAAAATAAAGGAAAAGGGTAAAGAGATCGAAAAGCCAAGTTGACATCATGCATGGAAAAGAAAAAAAGTAACACAAAAGAGGTACCCAAAAGCAAATGATGAACATAAAAAGGTGGTTGATCAAGCTAATCTTAATTTGCATTAAGCTGTTGTTTATTTTCCTGCAAAAAGGAAAAGAAACGAAAATGAATCAACTAAATTAATTGCAGAACTGAATCAAATGCAGGATAAAAAATTGTCTATAGGGGAATTAGAAGAAAAGCCGTTGGATTCTCTACAGTCCTTAATCATCCCGAATAAATTATGCCATTCGTTCTACCTACCCTGATGATCTTAGCCATTATTATTATTATCGTAGGACTCATCTAAAATTCCGTTCTTGCCGAAATTTGACATGATTGAACATCAATAGCTTAACGACCTAAGCAACATATATAGACCATCCTTATTTTTTTAAAGGGAGCTAGCTATATAATCTGATCAATTAAGCGTCACATATCAATGTTCGATCAACTGAAATTTAGGTGCGCTGACAAGGTGAAAGGGTCCTCGTGATCAGCATATCGGAAATCTTTACTCAATATAATTATAAAAAAAAAAAAAGGTTGTTAATTAGAATTGGAAATAAAAGAACTTTTACCTGTTCCTCCGAAAATCTTTCTCATGAAAGTTAGGAAAATGATGAGCAGAGCTATGGCAGCTAATAGTCCAATGATAAGCGCAAATGTCTTTTCGCCTTCAGTATGAGATGAACCTGCATTTGTAAGCAGAGTCGAAAAGAATATATATCATAAATTGTTTAAAAGAATGTAATTAGAAATTATTTGACCAAAAAAAAGTTTAGTAATACTATTCCACATATACGTTAGGGAGTATTCCATAGAAAACCTCAATCGGAATTGGATAAAATTATGACTTCTACAAGATAAACCTATAAATACAAAAAGTTTGACGTAAAACTGATACAAAAATAAAAATAAAAAATAAAAAAATTGAACAGAGACAAAACCAAAAAAATTGTTAAGCCAATAACGCTGAAACGGGCTCTACAAAAGATGGTGTTGTCCCCATCTGAGCCGTCCGTGCTCGGCGATCAACGGCCCAGATCTGTTCAGACCCAAATAGATCTGTACCGTTCATTACCGAACTAATCTGGGCCGTTGATCACTGAGTACAGATGGCTTGAATGAGGACAACATGCATGCTGTCTTAAGAGACAACACATGCACCCCTGGATCCCTAAAATTTTAGGACCTAGAGAGTGAAACGACAAAAAAATAAATAAGGTATCATTATCTAGTTTCTGATCTGAGCCGTTAATCACCGAGTGTGGATGGTTCAAATGAAAACAACATGCATGTTGTAGCACACCCCTGGGTCCCTAAAATTTTAGGACCTATATAGTAAAACAACAAAAAAATAAATAAGGTTTCATTATCTAGTTTCCATTCTTATACTAGGAGTTTTGTTTTGCCTTTCGAAAATTTTTCCCCAAAATGGTAAAATCCTCACCGTTGGATTGGGCGTAATCGTGGACCCCACTAGTCGAGTACCTAGCATAACACTTGCCTAAATACATATCACCATAAACGGCGGTCCCACAATCACTCTTCAACCGTCCGATCGCCTCCGTCAAACAATCTTGACACTGGCCCCCACTCAAATCCCCCACACACTGCGCCACACCCTGCACCTTCTCGGCCCCACCAACCCTATACGCCCCTCCGGCCCCACTCATCCTCCCCAGCACCGCATCTCGACCGTTCATCGCCTCGGTCTCGTAACCGATCGACGGCCCACATTTCTTCAACGCCACGGTCTTATCCTCCACCCCGAAAAAGGAAGCGTTATCGTACCTCACGAAACACCCTTGTAACTGCACAGCCCCTCCACAGTTGTTGGAGCACAGCACGCCAAGTCGACTCACCGAGCGGGCGACGCAGGTGGCGCAGTCGGGCATGGAGAGGTCGGCCCGGCACTGGTAGAGGCCGTAGATTACGTCTTGTGGGCTCGAGGCCATGACGGTGAACTTGTCGTAGGAGGAGTAGGTGGCTGAGTTGACAAGGGAGGTGAGGAGCGAGCCGAGGTTGGACTCGTAGGGCGAGTTAGGTGGGTACTTGGTTTGCGAGCAGCCGCCGTAGACAAAGGAGGAGGTGGAGGAGAGGGAGGAGGTGAAGAGGGAGGAGAGAGAGAGGAGGAAGATGGTGAGGAGTGTGAGAAGAGGAGGGAGTAGTGTTGTCATTTCTAGAGAGAGAGAGAGAGAGAGAGACGGGACTAGGGGCGTTGTGCAACGAAGTCTGGATAATTTTGTTAGGAAGATTTACGTGGGGTGGTCTTATATCTCTCACTCGTATCACTAAGCTATATATGTAGTTGTAGTTTTTTTGTTTTTTTGTTTTTTTACCTATGACGAAAGAATCACCCACAGTAAGACCATTAATTGGACCCACTCACAAGGACAGAGATAGGATTTTACTTCGTGGTGACGAAAATATGTATTTAAAAAATAAAAAGACAAACTACATTATGAAGATGAATGATTGAAAAAATCTAGTGATGACGAGTTTATGTAATTCAGGGATAAAAATTTATTTTCTTTATAATAATTGCCTACACGAAGGGAGGCGAACACGGCTTTAAGACAGTGACTTGTCGTGCCTTCCATCGACCTTCCATCGACCTCAGAGGCTATTTTCCTAATTCTATTATCTAATATATATTTCATATTGATGGTGTTTGTAATTTCTATGACTTATGCCGTATCTTATTTTAGGGCGTTTTAATTGGGTTTATTGCATGTGATTTAAAAGTTCCAACATTCTGTAGATGGATTCTTCACAGAAGTTATGTATACGTACGTATGTTGAAGTGCCAGTGTACTAATTAAATGGAATTTTCTCTGGAAAATTCTTTGTTCGTAGATGATATTCCACTGGGTACTTCGTAGCTAAGCATTTCAGCAACTGCTTTAAGCCATACAAGCCATGAAAAGGACTTGAGCTTTGCCAAAACAAATACTCCATTTGTCCCTTTTTTTTTTTTTATAGTCGACGACTCCATTTTGAACTGTCTCTTGAAAAGTGCGTGTTTTGAATAATTAATGGGTAAAATTTTTTAAACTATTACTATTATTTTGCCCTTTTGAAAAGTTAGTGACTAAAGAATTAAAATATCAAAGTGGAGCATAATTTTGGAAAGTGAAAGTAAAAGTTGATCTGAAAGACGTAACAAAGAGGTAAAAGTTGATGCGAAAATATATTATAATTGCAATAAAACGAGAGACAAACTAATCAGACGGGAGGGTATCATTTCTAATTAGGAGTAAATAAAAACTTATGAAAACCAGGAGCTTAATCAACACTAAGCTGCTGTACTTTACTGTTAAAGGCTAAGACGAAAACTTAGATGTGAAGAAAGGCCAAGAAAGATTACTTATCAAAACAAACACAAAAAGAAGTGACCAAAAAGTGACTTCAAAAGAATTTGCAAAAAGTTATAATGATGGCTAAAGGATTCGGATCAGGCTGGGCACAACGGTGTAGTGTCATATCTCATCTCAGCCGGCCAAAATAATTTTAGTGGTTAGATTTGTTAAGACACTCGGGCTAAATTTTTCAAAAGGTTTTAGTAATCCCGTTGCTAAAATCATGGTTGATTTTAGCAACTGGGTTGCGAAAATCTTTTGAAAAACTCAGCATCATTCTTGACAAAGTTTTCAAAATGCGTACCATTAATTGCTATATAAGATGGACAGCTGTCTGCTAACCTGCTGCACTTCACTAGCCTCACGAGGGGGCCCTGAGGGCTGAGTCTGATGGAACAATGCTAAATGTCCAACTATTTTGGCTTCAACTATTTACAATCCCCTCACATAAATGTGGAGCTCACAAACAATTATACGTGTAGGTCTCATGTGTATGTGAGGGAGTTGTAAATAGTTGGAGCCAAAATAATGGTACAAGAAGCATTTTTGGGCACAGTAGTGGGTCACTTTGCTTAGTTGGTTCACGTTTTGTTTGTTTGTGGTTTTTTTTTTCCATTGATTTCTTATGTTTCATCACATCTCATGTTGGTAGAACTTGAACCCAAAACCCACACTAGACTACATTGTGATATCATTTCCAGTATACCTATATAGGAGGGAATGAATTACAGGTGTGTTTTTGTACTTATCTTTAGTCCTGGTTCAAAAGTTTATGAGGCCTGGCAAACTTGTTAAATGAGGTCTTCTAAATATGTTTGGGGAGCATCTATTTTATTCATATTTTAAAATTAGGCCTCAGGTTGCCAATAACTTTAATTTTGCCACTGTTTTTTTTGGCTTCTAAAGCTTGGATTGGGCCTAATTTTGCCACTGTTAAATGAGGTCGTCAGCAAACTTTTTTGTGGCCCAAAATTGCTGTTTCACTGTCTTGTTCTCTAAGCCGGCTATGCTTATGTTGCAATGTTTGCTTCATGAAAATTTGAGGAATTTTCTAGGGTGGACTCTAATTATGTTCTTACGCCAGTGCCGTCAATAGACCAAAATTTGGTTCATCTAAGTTGCCAACATGGTTAGATTTTTCATGTTAAAAAAAAAAAACAGAGAGAGAGGTTAGAATTTTGACTCCCGCCTTCTTTTTTTTTATTTGGAGATATTTTGTTTTAACAGGGGATATATGTGATTCTATTGTGTTTTTCTTTTCATTTAATAATTTTTCCGTCCACCTCAAAACAACGTTGTTTTGCATCACTTTGAATGAAAGTGTCAATAGTTGATTTAGTGAATTGGGTAAGATGCGAAGTATAATTAGGACATTACATGAGAAAGTACGAACTGAAACCCCGCACGTACTCTATCGAAATTAGAAAGGGATGGGAGAGGCCGGAGCGTAAGCCGACGCTCACGTTTTAGTTGGAATGGGGGACGGTGTTGTCCCTTCAAGGACAACATGGATGCTGGGCCGATCACAGCTGTTCGTGGTTAGCCAGGACGGCTCAGATCTATTCGACAGTAGACGGTTTAGATTTGTTTGGACAAGATATGTTCTAAGCCGTCCATGGCCAACCACGGACGACCGTGATCGGTCAGCATTCATGCTATCCCCGAAGAAACAACACAAGCCCGTGTCCCCTTTAGTCACATTGTTTTCACAAATGATGTAAATACCTTCAGTCACATTGTGAGCCGAGTTTGAACAATTAATTAGTTCAAAAATATTCTCAGCTCTAGCCAAGCCTGAATAGGTGCAAAAAGAGTACGGGCCAAGCCTAAGTTTTATTATGTTCGACTTGTTTGGCTCGATTAGCACCCATGATAAGAGTTTAGATAGTTCATCATCTCTAGCCGTTGAATAGTTTGATTAAGAGTCCAAGACTAACTAAAACATCTCCCAATTTTTAAACTTAGGGCCTGTTTCACGAGAAGTTTTTGGGTGCCAAAAATGATAGATACACACCCTTTGTGCCGGGTGGGAACCATTGGCCATGCCTGAACACCCGTCTTGGCAGTCCAAAACACTTTTGAATGGTCCGGATTTTAAATAGAAAAAGAGGAGAGAGAGATGGACCTTTCACAACATTTTTGGACGGCCGCGGTGCGGCACCCAAATTTTTTTTTTCCCAATTTCACACTTCTAAACCTAAACCAAATAGAATTTTGGTTGTTCTTATAAATATATTCAAGCATTCCATACTAGGTATAACAAAACAGCAAAACTGGTACTACAAATATCGAGCAACTTCCGTAGAAAAATACTTGGAATGGATTCAATTTCTCCAATTTCGTGCTTCGATTTCGGATTACCATGGATGCCTGCGGGGTTCATGGAGATGGAGATTAAAGCCTTCATTCAATTCGAACTGCAACAAGAACAAGAATGCATGAGGGTATGCTTACGAGCGCAAAAAGAAAGGGAACTGCGACAAAAACGACGACAAGAAGATCAAGAACGCGCGAAGAAACAATTGCAAGCACAAGAAGAAAGGGAGCAACGAAAACTAGACGACGATGAGCATGAGCAACTTTGCTTTGAGTTGGAGTCGTGGGGCGTTATCAGTAAAGTCCGACAAGGGAAGGAGAGGCAGAGGAATTTTCAAAGGAAGCCAAATCACAATAAGAAATATCAAGCCAAATGAATTGCTTTTTTTTTTTTTTTTCTCGAGTCAAATTGATTGATAAATAGAAGATCATGCGTAGGATTTTGAGTTATTGTAATAGGGTCGTAAAAGAGTCCACGTACCATGATTCTATCTTTAGATTGATTGAGTAGGTTTTACGTCATAAACTTCGGTGTGACGGTGTCGTATTTGTGTATTTTACTTGCGCAACTACAATTTATGAATTTGAGTCAAGTTTCGCTCGTTCAAAATTTCCTCTGTTAGAAATACTTTCTGCTGAAATTTTGTTCATATCTAGGAAAATTTCCTCTGTTTTTATTTCCAAACATGAAAAAATCCTTTAAATTGGACAGTTTTTTAATTGTTCATATCCAAGTATTATCTATTCTTATTATATTTTTCTGTTCATACCCAAGGAATATTTAGTCGTTATTTTTTGTATGGTTAACCGCAAGTGACCGCAACATATATATATTAAAAAAGAAAACACTAGAAATTATGAAGTATTGGGATACATCTGATTTAGAAGGAAACAGGGCACCATATCTGAATCAAAGTGATCATTAGACGAATGAAGGGCATTCTTTAGCGAGCGAAATTTTTAGGATCACTGAGGTTATGTCCGGTCGTTACTTTCAGGGCATCAAAAGTAGTCGAGGTGCACGCAAGTTGGACCGGACATTCGGTTATTGTTCAAGTGATCGAACAAAGCAGAGAGATCTTCTAACCTATGACCCACATAATAAACTCCATTGATGGAAACAGGCTTGTTCTCATTCGGGTTAGGCCAGGGACCCTATGCATGCGGTATTTATAGGCAACTTATTCCTACCATCAAGGAAAAGTTGTCTCCAAAAGGTGTCTTTCCCTATGGGTGTGTCTTTTGATCATGTGTCTATTCCTAATGGATATGACTCTTAATGTACCTTTTCCCAATAAGTACACTATTTCACATAAGACACTTTTTCACATAAGATATGTCTTTTCATAATAAGACACATTTTCACAATTAGATACCAAATAATTGGGCAATTTATTTATCACTCACAACTTTAATTAATAAATAGAAAGTGACATGTAAGCCACATTATGTAATTTCTTACATATGCTGGTAATGTCCCGCATGAATTGTTGATATGAGCCCAATAGCCCATATCGAATTGCCTCAATTTCTAGTTTGGACCAGTTCTTGATTGGAAATCATCTTGAAGGCTCCAAATTTCAGCTGCAAGACTAGTCGCAACACCAACAAAACGCTGAAATCCTCTCATCCACTCGCCGTTGTGGTTGTTGGAAAAATATGTTCACTTTTTGTAATTAAACCAAATTACGAATGTAATAAAATCAAAACTGCCGACTAAGATTTACAGTTGACATCGAGCTTGTAAAATTTGAACCCACACATTCTAGTTTTAGTGGTTAGATTTGTTAAAATGCTCATTCTTGACAAAGTTTTTAAAATGCGTATCATTAATTGTTAAGATAGACAACTGCAGACTAACATGCTGCACTTCACCCCTATAATAACCAGCCTCACACTTGGGGCCCCTGAGTCTGATGGTTCAGTAGTGGGTCATTTTGCTAGTTGGTTCACTTTTTGTTTGTTAGTGTTTTTTTTTTCTTTCTCCCATTGATTTCTTAAGTTTCATCACATCTCAAGTTGGTTGAACTTGAACCCAGAACCCACACTAGACTACATTGTGATATCATTTCCATTATACCTATATAGGAGGGAAGGATTACAGGGGCCCTGTTCGTTTCCCAGTTTAGTTTTAGTTTTAGTTTTGATGACATCATCATTTTCCTCATTTCTCTCTTTATCTCTCTCCACTCATTACACCTTATGACATCATCAAAACTAAACTAAACTATCTAACCAAACACAGCCAGGGTGTTTTTGCTACTTGTCTTCAGTGCTGGTTCAAAAGTTTATGAGGCCCGAAGCAAACTTGTTAAATATTGAGGCCTCCTAAATATTTTGCATATAAAGTTGCTCAACACAATGACTTCATAATAAACGGTAATAAAAGACACACCATTACAAAACTTTAAAGCATATATTTATCCAGAATAATGAACCATTACAATACACCAAAATCCATTGAACTCCAAGACACATGGACATGGGAGCATCTATTTTATTCATGTTCTGAAATTACGCCTCAAGTTGCCGATAGCTTTAATTTCGTCACCGGTTTTTTGGCCCCTAAAGCTTGGATTGGGCCTAATTTCATGAGTAGCAGTCTTAAACAAACTTTTTTGAGACCCAAAACGGCGGCTTCACTATCTTGTACTCTAAGCCGGCTGTGCTTATCTTACAACATTTGTTGCATGAAAATTTGAGGAATTTTCTTGGGTGGACTCTGATTGTGTTCTTAGGCCGGTGAGGCCAATAGGGCAAAATGGTTCATCTAAATTGCCAACAAGGTTATATTTTTCAGGTAAAAAAAGAGGTTAGAATTTTCATTCCCGCCATCTTTTTTTATTTGGAGATATTTTTTTTTAACAGGGGATACATGCGATTCTGTTGTGTTTTTTCTTTTCATTTAATACTTTTTCCGTCGACCTCAAAACAACATTGTTTTGTGTCACTTTTAATGAAAGTGTAATATCAATAGTTGATTTAGTGAATAGGTAAGATGCTAAGTATAATTAGGGCATCACATGAGAAAATACGGACTGAAACCCCGCACGTACTCTTTCGAAATTAGAAGCGGGCAGGAGAGGTCGGAGTGTAAGCTGACGCTCACCTTCAGTCGGAATGGGGGATGGTGCTGTCTCTTCAAGGACATCATGGTTGCTGGGCCGATCACGGCCGTCCGTGGTTGGCCATGGACGGCTCAGATCTGTTTGGCAGCAGACGGTTTAGATTTGTTTGGACAAGATGTGATCTAAGCCGACCATGGACGACCGTGATCGGCCAACATTCATGCTATCCCCGAAGGGACAACACGAACCCGTGTCCCCAGTCACATTGTTTGCACAAATAATGCAAATACCTTCAGTCACGTTGTGAACCAAGTTTGAACAATTAATTAGTTCAAAAATATTCTCATCTTGAGCCAAGCCTAAATAGGTGCAAAAAGAGTTCGGGCCAAGCCTGAGTTTTATTATGTTCGACTTGTTTGGCTTGATTAGCACCCATGATAAGAGTTTAGATAGTAATACCCTGATCATCCTCTCTAGCCGTTGAATAATTTGATTCAGAGTCCAAGACTAACTAAAACATCTCCCATTCATTAAACTTAGGGCCTGTTTCACGAGAAGTATTTGGGTGCCGGGTGGGCACCATTGGCCTTGTCCGAGCATCCATTTTGGCAGTCCAAAACACTTTTGGATGGTCCAAATTTTAAATAGAAAAAGAGGAGAGAGAGATTGACCTTTCACAACACTTTTGGACGGCCACGATGAGTGCCGCCTAGCACCCAAATTTTTTCTCCAATTTCACAATTCTAAACCTAAACCAAATAGAATTTCGGTTGTTCTTATAAATATATTCAAGCATTCCCTTCTAGGTATAACAAAACTGCAAAACTAGTACCAAGTATAGAGCAACTTCCGAAGAAAAGTACTTGGAATGGATTCAATTTCTCCAATTTCGTACTTCGATTTCGGATTACCATGGATGCCTGCGGGGTTCATGGAGATGGAGATTAAAGCCTTCATTCAATTCGAACTGCAACAAGAACAAGAATGCATGAGGATATGCTTACGAGCGCTACGAGCGCAAAAAGAAAGGGGATTGCAACAAAAACGACGACAAGAAGATCAAGAACGCGCGAAGATACAATTGCAAGCGCAAGAAGAAAGGGAGCAACGAAAACTGGACGACGATGAGCATGAGCAACTTTGCTTCGAGTTGGAGTCGTGGGGCGTTATTGGTAAAGTCCGACAGGGGAAGGAGAGGCAGAGGAATTTTCAAAGGAAGCCAAATCACAAGAAGAAATATCAAGCCAAATGAATTACTTTTTTTTCGGCGAACCAAATTGATTGATAAATAGAAGATCATGCATAGGATTTTGATTTATCGTATTAGGTTTAGGTCGTAAACTAGAGTCCATTTAACATGATTCTGTCTGTAGATTGATCAAGTAGGTTTTAGGTCGTAAACTTCGGTGTGACGTTGTCGTATTTGTGTATTTTAGTGGCACAACTACAAATTTATGAATTTGAGTCGTGTTTTGCCCGTTCCTTTACTTGTTAGAAACACTTTCTGCTGAAATCTTTTTCATGTCAAGCAAACTTTCCTCTGTTTTTATTTCAAAACATGAACAAATCCATCAAGAACCTGCAGTCCATCACAAGAATTGAACCGCAAGGCACATGGAGATGGAAGCATCTGTTTTATTCGTATTCTAAAATTAGGCCTCAAGTTGCCAGTGACTCAGAAGAGAAGCCAAAAAGGATCAGGAGCCCAAGGGAAATCGAACTGAACTCTTGCAGGGGATAGGCAGCACCCAGGACCATAAAGTCAAGCACACACTATGCGATATGTACGGAAACATTGTTTTATTTATATAAAAATTACAATTTTTTTTTTGTGTGTGTGTTGCCCCACCCCGGGGGTTGCCCAAACCCGGAGGCTTTCTGGGCTTTGCTTATCTTGCAACGTTTGCTTCATGAAGATTGAGGAATTTTCTTGGGTGGACTCTGATTGTGTTCTTAGGCCTGTGCGGCCAATATAGCAGAATGGTTCATCTAAGTTGCCAACAAGGTTAGATTTTTCAGGTAAAAACAAAGAGGTTAGAAGTTTGATTATTTGGAGTTATTTTGTCTTAACAGGGGATATATGTGATTCGATCTATTGTTTTTCTTTTTTCCTTATAATACTTTTTCCGTTGACCTCAAAACAACGTTGTTTTGTGTCACTCTCAATCGTTGATTTAGTGAATACTTAAGATGTTACGTATAATTAGGGCATCACATGAGAAGATCCGGATTAAAACCCTGCATGTACTCTATCAGAATTAGAAGGGGGGCGGGCGAGGCTGGAGCGTATGCCTACGCCCACCTTCGATCACATTATGAGCTGAGTCAAAAAAATTCTCGAGTTCGAGCCAAGCTGAATAGGAGCAAAAAGAGTTCGGGCCAAGCCTGAGTATTACTGTGTCCGTCTTGTTTGGCTCAATTAATTAGCGCCCATGAAAAGAGTTTATATATCGCCATGCCCGAGCATTCATCTAGGCCGTCGAAAATACTTTTGAACGGTTCAGATTTTAAATAGAAAAATAGGAGAGAGGGAGAAGATAGAGAGGAGAGAGAGGAAAGAAATACGGGCGGTTCAAAACACTTTTGGACAGCCGAGATAGGTGCTCGGGCACGGCCATGTGTTACCCGCCCGACACTTCCAAAAAAAATTCTATTTCACACTCTTAAACCTAAGTAGCCAACAAGGTTAGATTTTTCAAGTAAAAAACAAATGAGGTTAGAATTTTGACTCCCGCCTTCTACTTTTATTTGGAGATATTTTGTTTTAACAGGGGATATATGTGATTCCATTGTGTTTTTTTTTTTCTTTTAATACTTTTTTCCGTCGAACTCAAAACAACGTTGTTTTGTGTCACTGTTAATGAAAGTGTAATATCAATTGTTGATTTAGTGAATAGGTAAGATGCTATGTATAATTAGGGCATCACATGAGAAAAGTCGGACTGAAACCCCGAATGCACTCTATCGAAATTAGAAAGGGGCGCGCGAGGCAGGAGCGTAAGCTGACGCTCACCTTCCAGTCGGAATGGGCGATGGTGTTGTCTCTTCGGGGACAACATGGATACTGGGCCAATCACAGACGTCCGTGGTTGGCCATGGACGGCTCAGATCTGTTCGGCAGCAGACGGTTTAGATTTATTTGGACAAGACATAATCTAAGCCGTCCATTGCCGACCACAGACGACCATGATCGGTAAGCATTCAAGCTGTCCTCAAAGGGAAGCACAAACCTGTGTCCCCTTCAGTCACATTGTTTTCACAAATAATGTAAATACCTTCAGTCACATTGTGAGCCGAGTTTAAGCAAATACAGTAATTAGTTCAAAAATATTCTCAGCTCGAGCCAAGCCTGAATAGGTGCAAAAAGAGTTCGGGCCAAGCTTGAGTTTTATTATGTTCGACTTGTTTGGCTCGATTAGAAACCATGATAAGAGTTTAGATAATAATACCCTGATCATCATCTCTAGCCGTTGAATAATTTGACTAAGAGTCCAAAGACTAACGAAAACATCTCTTAAACTTAGGGCCTGTTTCACGAGAAGTTTTTGGGTACCGGGTGGGCATCATTGGCCGTGCCCGAGCACTCATCTCGACAGTTCAAAGCACTTTTGGATGGTCCGGATTTTATTAAATAGAAAAAGAGGAGAGGGAGAGAGAGAGAGAAATCTAGACCGTTCAAAACCCTTTTGGACGGCCATGACGGGTGTCGCCTAGCACCCAATTTTTTTTTTCCAATATCACACTTCTAAACCTAAACCAAATAGAATTTTGGTTGGTCTTATAAATATATTCAAGCATTCCCTTCTAGG
Source organism: Vaccinium darrowii (assembly GCA_020921065.1). NCBI lineage: Eukaryota > Viridiplantae > Streptophyta > Magnoliopsida > Ericales > Ericaceae > Vaccinium > Vaccinium darrowii. The sequence goes on from CM037154.1 coordinate 40,243,581, forward strand.
TATAACAAAACAGCAAAACTAGTACTACAAGTATCGAGCAACTTCCGAAGAAAAATACTTGGAATGGATTCAATTTCTCCAATTTCGTGCTTCGATTTCGGATTACCATGGATGCCTGCGGGGTTCATGGGGATGGAGATTAAAGCCTTCATTCAATTCGAACAGCAACAAGAACAAGAATGCATGAGGGTATGCTTACGAGCGCAAAAAGAAAGGGAACTGCGACAAAAACGACGACAAGAAGATCAAGAACGCGCGAAGAAACAATTGCAAGCACAAGAAGAAAGGGAGCAACGAAAACTAGACGACGATGAGCATGAGCAACTTTGCTTTGAGTTGGAGTCGTGGGGCGTTATCGGTAAAGTCCGACAGGGGAAAGAGAGGCAGAGGAATTTTCAATGGAAGTCAAATCACAATAAGAAATATCAAGCCAAATGATTTATTTATTTATTTATTTTTGCGAGTCAAATTGATCGATAAATAGAAGATCATGCGTAGGATTTTGATTTATCGTAATAGGGTCGTAAAAGAGTCCACGTAACGTGATTCTATCTTTAGATTGATTGAGTAGATTGATTGAGTAGGTTTTACGTCATAAACTTCGGTGTGACGGTGTCGTATTTGTGTATTTTACTTGCACAACTACAAATTTAATTATGAATTTGAGTCGAGTTTCGCTCGTTCAAAATTTCCTCTGTTAGAGATACTTTCTGCTGAAATTTTGTTCATATCTAGCAAAATTTCCTCTGTTTTTATTTCCAAACATGAAAAAATCCTTTAAATTGGACAGGTGTTTACATTGTCCATATCCAAGGAATATCTATTCTTATTATATTTTTCTGTTCATAAGGAATATTTAGTCGTTATTTTTTGTTTGGTTAACCGCAAGTGACCGCAACATATATATTAAAAAAGAAAACACAAGAAATTATGAAGTATTGGGATACTTGATCCCTTGATTATCGGCATACAACTGATTTAGAAGGAAACACGGCACCATGTCTGAATCAAAGTGATCATAAGACGAATGAAGGGCATTGTCCGGTCGTTACTTTTTGGGCGTCGAAATTAAGTAGTCAAGGTGCACGCAAGTTAGACCAGACATTCGGTTATAAAAGAAGAAGAAAAAGAAGAAAAAGAAAGATTATACCTGATTTTAATCGAACGAGGAAGAAGAAATATATTTCAAACTTTGAAGTGCTCATCGAAAGAAAATCATTATAGTAAAAACTTGCAAGTAATATATTGTTAAAATATATTTCAAACTTTGAAAACTAGTTTCTTTTTCTTTTGTATCAAACTTTGAAGTGCTCATCCAAACAAAATCATGAACAAATCCATCAAGAACCTGCAATCCATCACAAGAATATGTTGGTAATGTCCCGCATGAATTGTTGATATGAACCCAATAGCCCATATCGAATTGCCTCAATTTCTAGTTTGGACCATTCTTGATTGGACTAGTCGTAACACCAACAAAACGCTGGAATCCTCTCATCCACTCGCCGTTGTGGTTGTTGCAAAAATATGTTCACTTTTTGTGATTAAACCGAAGTTACCAATGTAATAAAATTAAAACTGCCGACTAAGATTTACAGTTGACATCGAGCTTGTAAAATTTGAACCCACACGTTTTAGTTTTAGTGGTTAGATTTGTTAAAACGCTCATTCTTGACAAAGTTTTTAAAATGAGTATCATTAATTGTTAAGATGAACAATTGCCGACTAAGATGCTGCACTTCACCCCTATAGTAACCAGCCTCACTAGGGGGCCCTGAGTCTGATGGCTCAGTTGTGGGTCATTTTGCTAGTTGGTTCACTTTTTGTTTGTTAGTGTTTTTTTTTTCCATTGATTTCTTAAGTTTCATCACATCTCAAGTTGGTTGAACTTGAACCCAGAACCCACACTAGACTACATTGTGATATCATTTCCAGTATACCTATATACTGGGTGTTTTTGGTACTTGTCTTCAGTGCTGGTTCAAGAGTTTATGAGGCTCGAAGCAAACTTGTTAAATATTGAGGCCTTCTAAATATTTTGCATACACAATGACTTCATAATAAACGGTAATAAAAGATATACCATTCCAAAACTTTAAAGCATATATTTATCCAGAATAATGAACCATTACAATACACCAAAATCCATTGAACTCCAAGACACATGGACATGGGAGCATCTATTTTATTCATGTTCTGAAATTACGCCTCAAGTTGCCGATAACTTTAATTTTGTCACCGGTTTTTTGGCCCCTAAAGCTTGGATTGGGCCTAATTTCATGAGTAGCAGTCTTAAACAAACTTTTTTGAGACCCAAAACTGCGGCTTCACTGTCTTGTACTCTAAGCCGGCTATGCTTATCTTAGGGGGAGTTTTTGAATGGATTTTATGAGATAAAATGGGAAATTTGATTTTAGTTGGTGTTTTATGGAGGGGTGATAAAATCACCTTGTTTTCCCAATAGATAAAATCTAGTGTGATAATAGTTGTGGATAATATAGTGTGATAAAATCTAGTGTGATAAAATCACATTCCTTTTATCCATTCGTAAAAGATGATGATAAAATCGAAAATGATAAAATCAAATAATCCATTGGGAAACTCCCCCTTACAACGTTTGTTGCATGAAAATTTGAGGAATTTTCTTGGGTGGACTCTGATTGTGTTCTTAGGCCGGTGAGGCCAATAGAGCAAAATGGTTCATCTAAATTGCCAACAAGGTTATATTTTTCAGGTAAAAAAAGAGGTTAGAATTTTGATTCCCGCATTCTTTTTTTATTTGGAGATATTTTGTTTTAACAGGGGATATATGTGATTCTGTTGTGTTTTTTCTTTTCATTTAATACTTTTTCCGTTGACCTCAAAACAACGTTGTTTTGTGTCACTTTTAATGAAAGTGTAATATCAATAGTTGATTTAGTGAATAGGTAAGATGCTAAGTATAATTAGGGCATCACATGAGAAAATACGGACTGAAACCCCGCACGTACTCTATCGAAATTATAAGCGGGCAGGAGAGGCCGGAGCATAAGCCGACGCTCACCTTCAGTCGCATTGTTTTCACAAATAATGCAAATACCTTCAGTCACGTTGTGAACCAAGTTTGAACAATTAATTAGTTCAAAAATATTCTCATCTTGAGCCAAGCCTAAATAGGTGCAAAAAGAGTTCGGGCCAAGCCTGAGTTTTATTATGTTCGACTTGTTTGGCTCGATTAGCACCCATGATAAGAGTTTAGATAGTAATACCCTGATCATCCTCTCTAGCCGTTGAATAATTTGATTCAGAGTCCAAGACTAACTAAAACATCTCCCAATCATTAAACTTAGGGCCTGTTTCACGAGAAGTATTTGGGTGCCGGGTGGGCACCATTGGCCGTGTCCGAGCATCCATTTTGGCAGTCCAAAACACTTTTGGATGGTCCAAATTTTAAATAGAAAAAGAGGAGATAGAGAGATTGACCTTTCACAACACTTTTGGACGGCCACGATGAGTGCCGCCTAGCACCCAAATTTTTTCTCCAATTTCACACTTCTACACCTAAACCAAATAGAATTTCGGTTGTTCTTATAAATATATTCAAGCATTTCCTTCTAGGTATAACAAAACTGCAAAACTAGTACCAAGTATCGAGCAACTTCCGAAGAAAAATACTTGGAATGGATTCAATTTCTCCAATTTCGTGCTTCGATTTCGGATTACCATGGATGCCTGCGGGGTTCATGGAGATGGAGATTAAAGCCTTCATTCAACTCGAACTACAACAAGAACAAGAATGCATGAGGGTATGCTTACGAGCGCAAAAAGAAAGGGAACTACGACAAAAACAAGGACAAGAAGATCAAGAACGCGCGAAGAAACAATTGCAAGCACAAAATGAAAGGGAGCAACGAAAACTAGACGACGATGCCCATGAGCAACTTTGCTTCGAGTTGGAGTCGTGGGGCGTTATCGGTAAAGTCCGACAGGGGAAAGAGCGGCAGAGGAATTTTCAAAGGAAGTCAAATCACAATAAGAAATATAAAGTCAAATGAATTGTTTTTTTTTTTTTTTTTTCCGCGAGCCAAATTGATTGAGAAGATCATGCGTAGGATTTTGATTTATCGTAATAGGGTCGTAAACTAGAGTCCACGTAACATGATTCTGTCTTTAGATTGATTGAGTAGGTTTTACGTCATAAACTTCGGTGTGACGGTGTCGTATTTGTGTATTTTACTTGTGCAACTACAAATTTATGAATTTGAGTCGAGTTTCGCTCATTCAAAATTTCCTGTGTTATAAATACTTTCTGCTGAAATTTTTTTCATATCTAGCAAAATTTCCTCTGTTTTTATTTCCAAACATGAAAAAATCCTTTAAATTGGACAGGTTTTTTTGTTGTTCATATCCATGGAATATCTATTCTTACTATATTTTTCTGTTCATACCCAAGCAATATTTAGTCGTTATTTTTTGTTTGGTTAACCGCAAGTGACTGCAACATATGTATTAAAAAAGAAAACACTAGAAATTAAATAATCGAAAATGATAAAATCAAATAATCCATTGGGAAACTCCCCCTTACAACGTTTGTTGCATGAAAATTTGAGGAATTTTCTTGGGTGGACTCTGATTGTGTTCTTAGGCCGGTAAGGCCAATAGAGCAAAATGGTTCATCTAAATTGCTAACAAGGTTATATTTTTCAGGTAAAAAAGAGGTTAGAATTTTGATTCCCGCATTCTTTTTTTATTCGGAGATATTTTGTTTTAAAGGGTATATATGTGATTGTATTGTGTTTTTTCTTTTCATTTAATATTTTTTCCGTTGACCTCCAAACAACGTTGTTTTGTGTCATTTTTAATGAAAGTGTAATATCAATAGATGATTTAGTGAATAGGTAAGATGCTAAGTATAATTAGGGCATCACATGAGAAAATTCAGACTGAAACGGCCGTACATACTCTATCGAAATTAGAAGGGGCCGGGCAAGGCTGGAGCGTAAGCTGACGCTCACCTTCAGTTGGAATGGGGGATGGTGCTGTCCCTTTAGTCACATTGATTTCACAAATAATGTAAATACCTTCAGTCACATTGTGAGTCGAGTTTGAACAATTCTCAGCTCGAGCCAAACCTGAATAGGTGAAAATAGAGTTCGGACCAAGCCTGAGTTTTATTATGTTCGACATGTTTGGCTCGACTAACACCCATGATAAGAGTGTAGATAGTGATACCCTGATCATCATCTCTAGCCGTTGAATAATTTGATTAAGAGTCCAAGACTAACTAAAACATCTCCCAATTGTTAAACTTAGGGCCTGTTTCACGAGAAGTATTTGGGTGCCGGGTGGGCACCATTGGCCGTGTCCGAGCATCCATTTTGGCAGTCCAAAACACTTTTGGATGGTCCAAATTTTAAATAGAAAAAAAGGAGAGAGAGATTGACCTTTCACAACACTTTTGGACGGCCACGATGAGTGCCGCCTTGCACCCAAATTTTTTCTCCAATTTCACACTTCTAAACCAAGGAAATGACTACAATACACACCCCTTATTTGGGTGTACCATATGCACCTATTGTATGGTCCAGATTGTGCCACCTCATCGGCAATCGTAACATTTTTTAGTTTTTCGTAACTTTTCAACAATATGATTCGTAACATTTTCTATGATTCGTAACATTTTGGTGTATCTCGTAACTTTTATAAAAAAAAATCGTAACTTTTACAAAAAATTCGTAACTTTTGCAAAAAATTCGTTACTTTTATAGGGGTGTGTATGATACACACCCAAATAGGAGGTGTGTATTGTAGCCTTTTCAACCAAATAGAATTTCGGTTGTTCTTATAAATATATTCAAGCATTCCCTTCTAGGTATAACAAAACTGCAAAACTAGTACCAAGTATCGAGCAACTTCCGAAGAAAAGTACTTGGAATGGATTCAATTTCTCCAATTTCGTACTTCGATTTCGGATTACCATGGATGCCTGCGGGGTTCATGGAGATGGAGATTAAAGCCCTCATTCAATTCGAACTGCAACAAGAACAAGAATGCATGAGGATATGCTTACGAGCGCAAAAAGAAAGGGAATTGAAACAAAAACGACGACAAGAAGATCAAGAACGCGCGAAGATACAATTGCAAGCGCAAGAAGAAAGGGAGCAACGAAAACTGGACGACGATGAGCATGAGCAACTTTGCTTCGAGTTGGAGTCGTGGGGCGTTATTGGTAAAGTCCGACAGGGGAAGGAGAGGCAGAGGAATTTTCAAAGGAAGCCAAATCACAAGAAGAAATATCAAGCCAAATGAATTACTTTTTTTTCCGCGAACCAAATTGATTGATAAATAGAAGATCATGCATAGGATTTTGATTTATCGTATTAGGTTTAGGTCGTAAACTAGAGTCCATGTAACATGATTCTGTCTTTAGATTGATCAAGTAGGTTTTAAGTCGTAAATTTCGGTGTGACGGTGTCGTATTTGTGTACTTTAGTTGCGCAACAACAAATTTCTGAATTTGAGCCAAGTTTCGCTCGTTCCTTAACTTGTTAAAATACTTTCTGCTGATATCTTGTTCATATCTAGCAAAATTTCCTCTGTTTTTTTTTTTTTTTTAAACATGAACAAATGCGTGTGCAAGTCGAGTTGTGATAAATTTCTCAAACCATGTGTTTAAGGGTCTTTTTTTTTATTATCAAAGATCGACTTGCACACGCATCACGTATGCCCCGCCTCTAGAATAGGTAATATCCCCCATGAATAGTTCATATGAGCCCAATCACCAATATTGAATCTCAATTTCCAGTTTGGACCATCCTTGATTAGAAATCCATCTTGAAAGGCTCCAAATTTCAGCGTCAAGAGCAGTGGTAACACCAACAAAACGCCGTTGTGGTTGTTGGAAAAATGGTTCACTTTTTGTGATTAACCGAAATTATGAATGTAATAAAATCAAAATCCATTTAACCCCAAGACACGTGGAGATGGGAGCATCTATTTTATTCATGTTTTAAGATTAGGCCAGGTTGCCAATAACTTTAATTTTGCCACTGTTTTTTTGGGCTCCTAGAGCTTGGATTGGGCCTAATTTCTTGAGTAGCAGTTCTCAACAAATTTTTTTGTGGCCCAAAACCGCGGCTTCACTATCTTGTTCTCTAAGCCGGCTATACTTATGTTGCAATGTATGCTTCATGAAAATTTGAGGAATTTTCTAGGGTGGACTCTAATTATGTTCTTACGCCAGTGCCGCCAATAGACCAGAATTATGTTCATCGATCTAAGTAGCCAACAAGGTTAGATTTTTCAAGTAAAAAAAAATGAGGTTAGAATTTTGACTCCCGCCTTCTACTTTTATTTGGAGATATTTTGTTTTAACAGGGGATATATGTGATTCCATTGTGTTTTTTCTTTCTTTTAATACTTTTTTCCGTCGAACTCAAAACAACGTTGTTTTGTGTCACTGTTAATGAAAGTGTAATATCAATTGTTGATTTAGTGAATAGGTAAGATGCTATGTATAATTTTTAGGGCATCACATGAGAAAAGTCGGACTGAAATCCCGAACGTACTCTATAGAAATTAGACGGGCCGCGCGAGGCAGGAGCGTAAGTCGACGCTCACCTTCCAGTCGGAATGGGCGATGGTGTTGTCTCTTCGGGGACAACATGGATACTGGGTCAATCACAGACGTCCGTGGTTGGCCATGGACGGCTCAGATCTGTTCGGCAGCAGACGATTTAGATTTATTTGGACAAGATATAATCTAAGCCGTCCATTGCCAACCACAGACGACCATGATCGGTAAGCATTCAAGCTGTCCCCGAAGGGAAGCACAAACCTGTGTCCCCTTCAGTCACATTGTTTTCACAAATAATGTAAATACCTTCGGTCACACTTGTTATGCCCAAGACACGCACCACACGCACAGAAAACAGTAAATCAAGAGAGAGAGCAAGCACACCGATTTACGTGGTTCGGCCAAACAGACCTACGTCCACTGGGAGGGGGATTTCACTATGATCCGGAGAATAATCCGTGAATATTGTGTTACACACTCACACTCTGTCTCACAATAATGAAATCTCACCAAGTCTCTCGTGTATCTCTCTCAAACTCTCTGCCTTTCTCTCTCACTTTGTCACACAAAAAAAACACAAGGCTACAATGAGTATAAATAAAGTACATCAAACCCTGGCCCCTCCCAACCGGGCCTAAGCCCAATGGCCCACAAGGGGTGGAATCCCAACAACATTGTGAGCCGAGTTTAAACAAATAATTAGTTCAAAAATATTCTCAGCTCGAGCCAAGCCTGAATAGGTGCAAAAAGAGTTTGGGCCAAGCCTGAGTTTTATTATGTTCGACTTGTTTGGCTCGAATAGAAACCATGATAAGAGTTTAGATAGTAATACCCTGATCATCATCTCTAGCCGTTGAATAATTTGACAAAGAGTCCAAAGACTAACGAAAACATCTCTTAAACTTAGGGCCTGTTTCACGAGCAGTTTTTGGGTAACGGGTGGGCATCATTGGCCGTGCCTGAGCACTCATCTCGACAGTTCAAAACACTTTTGGATGGTCCAGATTTTATTAAATAGAAAAAGAGGAGAGAGAGAGAGAGAGAGAAATCTAGACCGTTCACAACCCTTTTGGACGGCCGCAACGGGTGTCGCCTAGCACCCAATTTTTTTTTTTCCAATATCACACTTCTAAACCTAAACCAAATAGAATTTTGGTTGGTCTTATAAATATATTCAAGCATTCCCTTCTAGGTATAACAAAACAGCAAAACTAGTACTACAAATATCGAGCAACTTCCGTAGAAAAATACTTGGAATGGATTCAATTTCTCCAATTTCGTACTTCGATTTCGGATTACCATGGATGCCTGCGGGGTTCATGGAGATGGAGATTAAAGCCTTCATTCAATTCGAACAGCAACAAGAACAAGAATGCATGAGGGTATGCTTACGAGCGCAAAAAGAAAGGGAACTGCGACAAAAACGACGACAAGAAGATCAAGAACGCGCGAAGAAACAATTGCAAGCACAAGAAGAAAGGGAGCAACGAAAACTAGACGACGATGAGCATGAGCAACTTTGCTTTGAGTTGGAGTCGTGGGGCGTTATCGGTAAAGTCCGACAGGGGAAAGAGAGGCAGAGGAATTTTCAAAGGAAGCCAAATCACAATAAGAAATATCAAGCCAAATGAATTGTTTTTTTTTTTTTTTTTTTTTGCGAGTCAAATTGATCGATAAATAGAAGATCATGCGTAGGATTTTGATTTATGGTAATAGGGTCGTAAAAGAGTCCACTTAACATGATTCTATCTTTAGATTGATTGAGTAGGTTTTACGTCATAAACTTCGGTGTGACGGTGTCGTATTTGTGTATTTTACTTGCGCAACTACAAATTTATGAATTTGAGTCGAGTTTCGCTCGTTCAAAATTTCCTCTGTTAGAAATACTTTCTGCTGAAATTTTGTTCATATCTAAGCAAAATTTCCTCTGTTTTTATTTCCAAACATGAAAAAAAATCCTTTAAATTGGGCTGGTTTTTTTATTGTTCATATCCAAGGAATATCTATTCTTATTATATTTTTCTGTTCATACCCAAGGAATATTTAGTCGTTATTTTTTGTATGGTTAACCGCAAGTGACCGCAAAATATATATTAAAAAAGAAAACACTAGAAATTATGAAGTATTGGGATACTTGATCCCTTGATTATGAACAAATCCATCACAAGATTATGTTGGTAATGTCCCGCATGAATTGTTGATATGAGCCCAATAGCCCATAGCGAATTGCCTCAATTTCTAGTTTGGACCATTCTTGATTGGAGATCGTCTTGAAGGCTCCAAATTTCAGCTGCACGACTAGTCGTAACACCAACAAAACGCTGAAATCCTCTCATCCACTCGCCGTTGTGGTTGTTGCAAAAATATGTTCACCTTTTGTGATTAAACTGAAATTACCAATGTAATAAAATCAAAACTGCCGACTAAGATTTACAGTTGACATCGAGCTTGTAAAATTTGAACCCACACGTTCTAGTTTTAGTGGTTAGATTTGTTAAAACGCTCATTCTTGACAAAGTTTTTAAAATGCGTATCATTAATTGTTAAGAGGACAACTGTCGACTAAGATGCTGCACTTCACCCCTGTAATAACCAGCCTCACACTTGGGGGCCCTAAGTCGGCTCAGTAGTGGGTCATTTTGCTAGTTGGTTCACTTTTTGTTTGTTAGTGTTTTTTTTTTTTCCCATTGATTTCTTAAGTTTCATCACATCTCAAGTTGGTTGAACTTGAACCCACACTAGACCACATTGTGAGATCATTTCCACTATACCTATATAGGAGGGAATGATTACAGGGTGTTTTTGGTACTTGTCTTCAGTGCTGGTTCAAAAGTTTATGAGGCCCAAAGCAAAACTTGTTAAATATTGAGGCCTTCTAAATATTTTGCATACAAAGTTGCTCAACACAATGACTTCATAATAAACGGTAATAAAAGATATACCATTACAAAACTTTAAAGCATATATTTATCCAGAATAATGAACCATTACAATACACCAAAATCCATTGAACTCCAAGACACATGGAGATGGGAGCGTCTATTTTATTCATGTTCTGAAATTACACCTCAAGTTGCCAATAACTTTAATTTTGTCACCGGTTTTTTGGCCCCTAAAGCTTGGATTGGGCCTAATTTCAAGAGTAGCAGTCTTAAACAAACTTTTTTGAGACCCAAAACTGCGGCTTCACTGTCTTGTACTCTAAGCCGGCTATGCTTATCTTACAACGTTTGTTGCATTAAAATTTGAGGAATTTTCTTGGGTGGATTCTGATTGTGTTCTTAGGCCGGTGAGGCCAATAGAGCAAAATGGTTCATCTAAATTGCCAACAAGGTTATATTTTTCAGGCAAAAAAAGAGGTTAGAATTTTGATTCCTGCATTCTTTTTTTATCTGGAGATATTTTGTTTTAACAGGGTATATATGTGATTCTATTGGGTTTTTTCTTTTCATTTAATATTTTTTCCGTTGACCTTCAAACAACGTTGTTTTGTGTCATTTTTAATGAAAGTGTAATATCAATAGTTGATTTAGTGAATAGGTAAAGATGCTAAGTATAATTAGGGCATCACATGAGAAAATTCAGACTGAAACCCCGCACATGCTCTATCGAAATTGGAAGGGGGCGGGCGAGGCCGGAGCGTAAGTCGACGCTCACCTTCAATTGGAATGGGGGATGGTGCTGTCCCTTCAGTCACATTGTTTTCACAAATAATGTAAATACCTTCAGTCACATTGTGAGTCGCGTTTGAACAATTCTCGGCTTGAGCCAAGCCTGAATAGGTGCAAAAAGAGTTCGGACCAAGCCTGAGTTTTATTATGTTTGACATGGTTGGCTCTACTAGCACCCATGATAAGAGTGTAGATAGTGATACCATGATCATCATCTCTAGCCGTTGAATAATTTGATTAAGAGTCCAAGACTAACTAAAACATCTCCGAATTATTAAACTTAGGGCCTGTTTCACCAGAAGTTTTTGGGTGCCGGGCGGGCATTATTGGCCGTGCCCGAGCACCCATCTCGGCAGTCCAAAACACTTTTGGATGGTCTGGATTTTATTAAATAGAAAAAGAGGAGAGAGAGAGGAGAAAGAAATCTGGACCATTCACAACCCTTTTGGACGGCTGCAACGGGTGTCGCCTAGCACCCAAATTTTTTTTCCAATATCACTTCTAAACCTAAACCAAATAGAATTTTGGTTGGTCATATAAATATATCAAGCATTCCATACTAGGTATAACAAAACAGCAAAACTAGTACTACAAATATCGAGCAACTTCCGAAGAAAAATACTTGGAATGGATTCAATTTCTCCAATTTCGTGCTTCGATTTCGGATTACCATGGATGCCTGCGGGGTTCATGGAGATGGAGATTAAAGCCTTCATTCAACTCGAACTACAACAAGAACAAGAATGCATGAGGATATGTTACGAGCGCAAAAAGAAAGGGAACTGCAGCAAAAACAACAACGAGAAGATCAAGAACGCGTGAAGATACAATTGCAAGCGCAAGAAGAAAGGGAGCAACAAAAACTGGATGACGATGAGCATGAGCAACTTTGCTTCGAGTTGGAGTCGTGGGGCGTTATTGGTAAAGTCCGACAGGGGAAGGAGAGGCAGAGGAATTTTCTAAGGAAGCCAAATCACAAGAAGAAATATCAAGCCAAATGAATTACTTTTTTTTCCGCGAACCAAATTGATTGATAAATAGAAGATGATGCATAGGATTTTGATTTATCGTATTAGGTTTAGGTCGTAAACTAGAGTCCATTTAACATGATTTTGTCGTTAGATTGATCACGTAGGTTTTAGGTCGTAAACTTCGGTGTGACGTTGTCGTATTTGTGTATTTTAGTGGCGCAACTACACATTTATGAATTTGAGCCGAGTTTTGCCCGTTCCTTTACTTGTTAGAAATACTTTCTGCTGAAATCTTTTTCATATCAAGCAAACTTTCCTCTGTTTTTATCTGAAATCCATCAAGAACCTGCAGTCCATCACAAGAATTGTTGATATGAGCCCAATAGCGAATATCGAATTACCTCAATTTCCAGTTTGGAACATTCTTGATTGGAGATCGTCTTGAAGGCTCCAAATTTCAGCTGCAGGACTAGTCGTACCACCAACAAAACGCCGAAATCCTCTCATCCACTCGCCGTTGTGGTTGTTGGAAAAATATGTTTACTTTTTGTGATTAAACCGAAATTACCAATGTAATAAAATCAAAACTTCAGGATCTGAAAATCGATGAAAACAAATACTAATGATCAAGGCGAGTGTTGCATTCTATATCTAAGACTGATTTACTCCGCTACGGTGCTTTCACTTTGCATCTGAATCACCGGACGAAATCGACGATGACGAGTTCTTCCCCAAAAACGAGTCTCTACCCAAATCTCTCACCTCAACCCACACGTTCTAGAACAAAATATTCTATTAACCAGAGTGAATACACCGAGTCGCCAAAACTCGGCTACATTATAAAAAAAAATTCGAATTATATGGTATATACTTTTTAATAAATCAATATAGCTATAGTTATTAGATATACAAAAAAAAATCGACAAAACTTGGCTAGATTATACAAAAAAAATCGACGAAACTTGCAGATATGTAGGCACGGGCACGACATTATTACAAAATAGCAAGGCACGATTAAGTAAATGGGCCAGCATGATTAAGAAATGGCACAACATGACACGGTTTAGTAAACGGGCCGACACGGCACGAAGCACGAAATTAAATCGGCCATTCCGGCACGGAACGGCCTATTTGACGCCTCTAATTCATCACATCTCAAGTTGGTTGGACTTGAACCCAAAACCCACATTACACTACATTATCATTTCCAGTATACCCATATGGGAGGGGATCAATTACAGTGTGTTTTCGGTACATATCTTCGGTGCCGGCTTAAAAGTTTATGAGGCTCGAAGCAAATTTCTTAAATGAGGTCTTCTAAATATTTTACATACAAAGTTGCTCAACGCAATAATGTCTTCACATAAACTGTTACAAAAGATATGTCATTACAAAAATTTAAAACATATAATTATCCAGAAATGAACCATTACAATACATTAAAATCCATTGAACCGCAAGACACATGGGGATGGAAGCATCTGTTTTATTCATATTCTAAAATTAGGCCTCAAGTTGCCAATAACTCAGAAGAGAAGCCAAAAAGGATCAGGAGCCCAAAGGGAATCGAACCGAACTCTTGCAGGGGATAGGCAGCACCCAGGACCATAAAGTCAAGCACACACTATGCGATATGTATGGAAACATTGTTTTATTTATATAAAAATTACGTTTTTTTTGTGTGTGTTGCTCCACCCGGGGGTTGCCCAAACCTGGAGGTTTGCTGGGCTTTGCTTATCTTGGAACGTTTGCTTCATGAAGATTGAGGAATTTTCTTGGGTGGACTCTGATTGTGTTCTTAGGCCTGTGCGGCCAATATAGCAGAATGGTTCATCTAAGTTGCCAACAAGGTTAGATTTTTCAGGTAAAAACAAAGAAGTTAGAATTTTGATTATTTGGAGATATTTTGTCTTAACAGGGGATATATGTGATTCGATCTATTGTTTTTCCTTTTTTCCTTATAATACTTTTTCCGTTGACCTCAAAACAACGTTGTTTTGTGTCACTCTCAATCGTTGATTTAGTGAATAGTTAAGATGTTACGTATAATTAGGGCATCACATGAGAAGATCCAGATTGAAACCTTGCACGTATTCTATCAGAATTACAAGGGGGGCGGGCGAGGCTGGAGCGTATGCCTACGCCCACCTCCGATCACATTGTGAGCCGAGTCAAAAAAATTCTCAAGTTCGAGCCAAGCCTGAATAGGTGCAAAAAGAGTTCGGGCCAAGCATGAGTATTACTGTGTCCGACTTGTTTGGCTCGATTAATTAGCGCCCATGAAAAGAGTTTATATATCGCCATGCCCGAGCACTCATCTGGGCCGTCGAAAATACTTTTGGACGGTCCAGATTTTAACTAGAAAAATAGGAGAGAGGGAGAAGATAGAGAGGAGAGAGAGGAAAGAAATCTGGGCAGTTCAAAACACTTTTGGACAGCCAAGATAGGTGCTCGGGCATGGCCATGTGTTACCCGCCCGACACTTCCAAAAAAATTTCTATTTCACACTCTTAAACCTAAACCTAAACCTAAACCTAAACCAAGTAGTAATCGGTTGTTCTCATAAATATAGTCAAGCACTTCCTTGAAGCTATAACAAAACTACAAAAAACTAGTACTACAAATATCGAGTCACTTTCGAAGAAAAATACTTAGAATGGATTCAATTTCTCCAATTTCATCCTTCAATTTGCGAGGTGTTTTCGGATTACCATGGATGCCTGCGGGGTTCATGGAGATGGAGATTAAAGCCTTCATTCAATTCGAACTACAACAACAAGAATGCATGAGGATATGCTTACGAGCGCAAAAAGAAAGGGAACTACGACAAAAACGACGGCAAGAAGAAGATCAAGAACGTGCAAAGATACAATTGCAAGAGCAAGAAGAAAGGGAGCAACGAAAACTGGACGACGATGAGCATGAGCAACTTTGCTTCGAGCTGGAGTCGTGGGGCGTTATCGGTAAAGTCCGACAGGGGAAAGAGAGGCAGAGGAATTTTCAAAGGAAGCCAAATCACAATAAGAAATATCAAGCCAAATGAATTACGGGGGTTTTTTTTTTTTTTTTTTTATCCGCAAGCCAAATTGATTGATAAAGAGAAGATGTTGCGGAGGATTTTGATTTATCATATTAGGTTTAGGTCGTAAACTAGAGTCAATGTAACATGATTCTGTCTTTAGATTGATCAAGTAGGTTTTAAGTCGTAAATTTCGGTGTGACGGTGTCGTATTTGTGTACTTTAGTTGTGCTACTACAAATTTATGAATTTGAGCTGAGTTTCGCTCGTTCCTTAACTTGTTAAAATACTTTCTGCTGATATCTTGTTCATATCTAGCAAAATTTCTTCTGTTTTTTTTTTTTAAAAAACATGAACAAATGCGTGTGCAAGTCGAGTTGTGATAAATTTCTCAAACCATATGCTTACGGGTCTTTTTTTTATTATCAAAGATCGACTTGCACACGCATCACGTACGCCCCGCCTCTAGATTAGGTAATATCCCCCATGAATAGTTCATATGAGCCCAATCACCAATATTGAATCTCAATTTCATGAAAATTTGAGGAATTTTCTAGGGTGGACTCTAATTATGTTCTTACGCCAGTGCCGCCAATAGACCAGAATTATGTTCATCGATCTAAGTAGCCAACCAGGTTAGATTTTTCAAGTAAAAAAAAAATGAGGTTAGGATTTTGACTCCCGCCTTCTACTTTTATTTGGAGATATTTTGTTTTAACAGGGGATATATGTGATTCCATTGTGTTTTTTTTTTTCTTTTAATACTTTTTTCCGTCGAACTCAAAACAATGTTGTTTTGTGTCACTGTTAATGAAAGTGTAATATCAATTGTTGATTTAGTGAATAGGTAAGATGCTATGTATAATTAGGGCATCACATGAGAAAAGTCGGACTGAAATCCCGAACGTACTCTATCGAAATTAGAAGGGGCGCGCGAGGCAGGAGCGTAAGCCAACGCTCACCTTCTAGTCGGAATGGGCGATGGTGCTGTCTCTTCGGGGACAACAGGGATACTGGGCGAATCACAGACGTCCGTGGTTGGCCATGGACGGCTCAGATCTGTTCGGCAGCAGACGGTTTAGATTTATTTGGACAAGATATAATCTAAGCCGTCCATTGCCGACCACAGACGACCATGATCGGTAAGCATTCAAGTTGTCGCCGAAGGGAAGCACAAACCTGTGTCCCCTTCAGTCACATTGTTTTCACAAATAATGTAAATACCTTCAGTCACATTGTGAGCCGAGTTTAAACAAAAAATTAGTTCAAAAATATTCTCAGCTCGAGCCAAGCCTGAATAGGTGCAAAAAGAGTTCGGGCCAAGCCTGAGTTTTATTATGTTCGACTTGTTTGGCTCGATTAGAAACCATGATAAGAGTTTAGATAGTAATACCCTGATCATCATCTCTAGCCGTTGAATAATTTGACTAAGAGTCCAAAGACTAACAAAAACATCTCTTAAACTTAGGGCCTATTTCACGAGAAGTTTTTGGGTACCAGGTGGGCAACATTGGCCGTGCCCAAGCACTCATCTCGACAATTCAAAACACTTTTGGATGGTCCAGATTTTATTAAATAGAAAAAGAGGAGAGGGAGAGAGAGAGAGAGAGAGAGAGAGAGAGAGAGAGAGAGAGAGAGAGAGAAATCTAGACCGTTCACAACCCTTTTGGACGGTCGCGATGGGTGTCGCCTAGCACCCAATTTTTTTTTTTTTTTCCAATATCACACTTCTAAACCTAAACCAAATAGAATTTTGGTTGGTCTTACAAATATATTCAAGCATTCCCTTCTAGGTATAACAAAACAGCAAAACTAGTACTACAAATATCGAGCAACTTCCGAAGAAAAATACTTGGAATGGATTCAATTTCTCCAATTTCGTGCTTCGATTTCGGATTACCATGGATGCCTGCGGGGTTCATGGAGATGGAGATTAAAGCCTTCATTCAACTCAAACTACAACAAGAACAAGAATGCATGAGGGTATGCTTACGAGCGCAAAAAGAAAGGGAACTACGACAAAAACGACGACAAGAAGATCAAGAACGCGCGAAGAAACAATTGCAAGCACAAAATGAAAGGGAGCAACGAAAACTACACGACGATGAGCATGAGCAACTTTGCTTCGAGTTGGAGTTGTGGGGCGTTATCGGTAAAGTCCGACAGGGGAAAGAGAGGCAGAGGAATTTTCAAAGGAAGTCAAATCACAATAAGAAATATCAAGTCAAATGAATTTTTTTTTTTTTTTCACGAGCCAAATTGATTGATAATAGAAGATCATGCGTAGGATTTTGATTTATCGTAAACTAGAGTCCACGTAACATGATTCTGTCTTTAGATTGATTGAGTAGGTTTTACGTCATAAACTTCGGTGTGACGGTGTCGTATTTGTGTATTTTACTTGCGCAACTACAAATGTATGAATTTGAGTCGAGTTTCGCTCATTCAAAATTTTCTCTGTTATAAATACTTTCTGCTGAAATTTTGTTCATATCTAGCAAAATTTCCTCTGTTTTTATTTCCAAACATGAAAAAATCCTTTAAATTGGACAGGTTTTTTTTATCAAAAATGATAGGTATACTCCCTGGGAGCCACTCCCAGCCACACCCTCTCTCACATGGGGTGTGGTCCCCAGATCTGGGGACCACACCCCATGTGAGAGAGGGTGTGGCTGGGAGTGGCTCCCAGAGAGTGTATGTATCGCCGTTCTTTTTTTATTGTTCATATCCATGGAATATCTATTCTTACTATATTTTTCTGTTCATACCCAAGGAATATTTAGTCGTTATTTTTTGTTTGGTTAACCGCAAGTGACTGCAACATATATATTAAAAAAGAAAACACTAGAAATTATGAAGTATTGGGATACTTGTTCCCTTGATTACCGGCATTCTTTAGCAAGCAAATTCTTGGGGCCATTGGGGGTTATGTCTAGTCGTTACTTTCAGGGTGTCGAAAGTAGTCGAGGTGCACGCAAGTTGGACCGGACATTCGGTTATATAAAAAAAAAAAAAAAAAGAAGAAGAAGAAGAAGAAGAAGAAGAAGAAGAAGAAGAAGAAGAAGAAGAAGAAGAAGAAAGATTATTCCTGATTTGAATCGAACGAGGAAGATGAAGACTAATTGAAGAAATATTTTTCAAACTTTAAAGTGCTCATCGAAAGAAAATCATTAGAGTAAAAACTTGCATATAATATATTTCAAACTTTGAAAACTAATTTCTTTTTCTTTTGTAGAAATATATTTCAAACTTTGAAGTGCTCATCGAAAGAAAATCATGAACAAATCCATCAAGAACCTGCAATCCATCACAAGATTATGTTGGTAATGTCCCGCATGAATTGGTAATAGCCCATATCGAATTGCCTCAATTTCTAGTTTGGACCATTCTTGATTGAAGGCTCCAAATTTCAGCTGCAAGAGTAGTCGTAACACCAACAAAACGCTGAAATCCTCTCATCCACTCGCCGTTGTGGTTGTTTCAAAAATATGTTCACTTTTTATCATTAAACCGAAATTACGAATGTAATAAAATCAAAACTGCCGACTAAGATTTACAGTTGACATCGAGCTTTTAAATTTTGAACCCACACGTTCTAGTTTTAGTGGTTAGATTTGTTAAAACGCTCATTCTTGACAAAGTTTTTAAAATGCGTACCATTAATTGCTAAGATGGACAGCTGCCGACTAAGATGATGCACTTCACCTTGTAATAACCAGCCTCACTTGGGGTTGGGGCCCTGAGTCTGATGGCTCAGTAGTGGGTCATTTTGCTAGTTGGTTCACTTTTTGTGTTTTTTTTTTCCATTGATTTCTTATGTTTCATCACACCTCAAGTTGGTTGAACTTGAACCCAAAACCCACACTAGACTACATTGTGATATCATTTCCAGCATACTTATGTAGGAGGGAATGAATTGCAGTGTGTTTTGGAAGCTGTTACGCATATAGAAAAATAGGAACAGAAAATGCACAGATCGGCTTAGGGACCCACTTTTGGGTCTCACACGAATTATCAGAGCCGTTCATTCATCTTAGAATAATTTTTCGAGGGGCCCATTGAGAAATCACCTCAATTGGACGTGCGTAAGTGCTTGATCCAAAGCCCACTCCGTTTCATTTAAAAAAAAAATTATTCTAACATGAATGAACGGCTCGAATTATTCATGTGAGACCCAAAAGTGGATCGCCAAGCCGATCTGTGCATTTTTTGTATTATTTCTTCTGTCCCCTTAGAATTATTGGTGTGTTTTTGGTACTTATCTTCAGTGTCGGTTCAAAAGTTCACGAGACCCGAAGTAAACTTGTTAAATGAGGCCTTCTAAATATTTTACATACAAAGTTGCTCAACACAATGACTTCATGATAAACGGTAATAAAAGATACACCATTACGAAACTTTAAAGCATATATTTATCCAAAATAATGAACCATTACAATACACCAAAATCCATTGAACTCCAAGACACATGGAGATGGGAGCATCTATTTTATTCATGTTCTGAAATTACGCCTCAAGTTGCCGATAACTTTAATTTTGTCACTGGTTTTTTGGCCCCTAAAACTTGGATTGGGTCTAATTTCATGAGTAGCAGTCTTAAACAAACTTTTTTGAAACCCAAAACTGTGGCTTCACTTTCTTGTACTCTAAGCCAGCTATGCTTATCTTACAACGTTTGTTGCATGAAAATTTGAGGAATTTTCTTGGGTGGACTCTGATTGTGTTCTTAGGCCGGTGAGGCCAATAGAGCAAAATGGTTCATCTAAATTGCCGACAAGGTTATATTTTTCAGGTAAAAAAAGAGGTTAGAATTTTGATTCCCGCATTCTTTTTTTATTTGGAGATATTTTGTTTTAACAGGGTATATATGTGATTCTGTTGTGTTTTTTCTTTTCATTTAATATTTTTTCCGTTGACCTCCAAACAACGTTGTTTTGTGTCTTTTTTAATGAAAGTGTAATATCAATAGTTGATTTAGTGAATAGGTAAAGATGCTAAGTATAATTAGGGCATCACATGAGAAAATTCTGTTAGAATAATCACCACACGCACACAACAGAATACGAAAACAGTAAAGGAAATCAACACAGGAATTTACGTGGTTCCCCAAGATCGGGTACGTCCACGAGAGCGAGTCTGTATTATTCTGATAATCAGCTAGGGTTTTTACAATAGAGAATATAACCCTACTCTATTTCAACCCTAATAATTCCGTACCGTAACGCGGGGGGGGGGGGGGGGGGGGGGGGGGGGGGGGGGGGGGCTACGCCCCCCCGCACCCCCCCAAATGATTCGGTGCGCTGCGCTCCCCTCGCTCCGCTCCGTTCCGCTCCGACATCTGGCCTTTCATTAGAACTCCTTAGTACCTCTCCATATGAGCCACAAGTTCCAACAATCTCCACCTTGGCAAATAACCTCACCCATTCAGAAGACAAAACCATCTGGATCCAACTGTTAGGGGGGGACGTCTCCTCTCTATCACCTCGAGATGTTAACCAAGTCCAAGCAATGCTCAAACTTGTCCACAGTCACAATCTTTGTCAACATGTCAGCTGTATTCTCAGAAAGTGTGCACCTTTTCCAATATCAAATCACCCGAAGCATTCAACGCTCTCACCTTGTGAAATCTTATGTCAATGTGCTTGGTCCTCGCATGATATATCTGGTGCTTCGCCAAATAAATGGCACTCTGACTGTCACAGTACAACTGCACTCCACCTTGATCTATGCCCAGTTCTTTCACCAAACCCTTCAACCACAATGCTTCCTTAGCTGCCTCAGTCACCGCCATGTATTCAGACTCAGTAGTGGATAGAGCAACTAGAGGTTGAACCATGGATCTCCAACAAATAGGCCCACCCGCAAGTGTAAACACGTAACCCGTAGTAGACCTCCTGTCATCCATACCCCCAGCATAATCCGCATCCACATACCCCACAACTGAAATCTGATCCTTCTTTGCAAACATAATCTCACGGCCTACAGTACCCCTCAAGTATCTGAACATCCACTTGACTGCCTTCCAATGCTCTCTGCCTGGATTGGCCATGTACTTGCTGACTGTGCTAACCGCATGTGCCAAATCGGGTCTAGTACATACCATTGCATACATCAAGCAACCAACTGCGCTGGCATAAGGCACCTTTGACATGTCCTGAATCTCTTCCTCAGACTTCGGACACTGTGCTGTAGACAACTTGAAATGACTCGCCAAAGGTGTGCTAACAGGTTTAGCACTATCCATGCTGAACCTTCCCAACACTTTCATCACATAATCCTTTTGAGATAACCACAGCTTCCCCGCTGGCCTATCCCTGCGAATCTCCATCCCAAGTATTTTCCTAGCAGCACCCAAATCCTTCATGTCAAACTCCTTGCCCAACAAAGATTTCAACCTGTTTACCTCAACCAAACTCTTTGCAGCAATAAGCATATCATCCACATAAAGTAGTAGGAAAATACATGAACCATCGTCAAGACTCTTAACATAGACACAACAATCATACTCACAGCGTGTGAACCCAATCCGAATCATGTAGGAGTCAAACCTCTTATACCATTGTCTTGGAGACTGCTTCAGCCCATAAAGTGACTTCTTCAACCTACAAACAAGGTGCTCAGTCCCTGGCTGCATGAATCCCTCAGGCTGCTCCATGTAAATAACCTCCTCCAAATCACCATGGAGGAATGCTGTTTTCACATCCAGCTACTCTAACTCCATATCATAGCTAGCCACCAATGCCAAGAGAATCCGGATCGAAGTGTGCCTCACCACTGGAGAAAAGACCTCATCATAATCAATCCCCTTCCTCTGTGAGTACCCCTTTGCTACCAACCTAGCCTTGAACTTTTCCTTTTCCTTTTCAGACGCAGCTTCCTTCTTCTTATAAACCCACTTGCAACCCACTGTTTTCTTCCCTTGAGGCAATTCTTTCAGCTCCCAAGTCTTGTTCTTATGCAATGACTCCATCTCCTCCACCATGTCTTCCATCCATCTGTCCTTTTCAGAAGTAGTGATGGCCTCCTGAAAAGTTGACGGATCCCCACTGGTAGTGGACAAAGCATAAGCAACCATATCCTCAAACCCATACCTCACCGGTGGCTTGATAACACGTTTGGGTCTCCCTGTGGCTATGCTCTCCTGCTGCTCCTTCTGCTGTTGATCAAGCTGTTCCTTTGGTTGAAAACCACATGTGTCTCCACCTATATCTGTGTCGCCGCCTATGTCAGAATCACCCAGCTCAATCTGTATACCCTGCTGCTTGCTACTTTCCCCTGACTCGGATTTCTGTACCCCTTGATGTGCCTTGACCATTGAATCCTCATCAAATACCACATCTCTACTGATCACCTGCTTCCGGATCCCAAAGCTTGTACCCTTTAACCCCTTTTTCATACCCAATAAAGATACACTGTTTGGACTTCGCATCAAGCTTCGACCTCTCATTACCGGGAACATGAACATAGGATGGACACCCAAAGATCCTCAAAACTGAGTAGTCAACCTCTCTGTCTGTCCACACCTCTTCCGCTACCTTTCCATTCAAAGCAATACTAGGCGACCTGTTTATCACAAACACTGCCATGCTCACTGCTTCTGCCCAGAACATTTTTGGAAGCCCTCCATTAAGTCTGATACACCGTGCCCTTTCTGCTATGGTTCTGCTCATCCTTTCTGCCACCCCATTCTGCTGCGGTGTCTTTCGAACTGTCCAGTGTCGCTGAATCCCATGCTCCTCACAAAACCTCAGAAAATCCCCATCCTTGTACTCTGTCCCATTATCTGTCCGGAGGCACTTAATCTTCTTCCCAGTCTGATTTTCCACCTCAGCTTTCCACATTTTGAACGTTGCATAAACCTCAGACTTGTGTCGCAAGAAGTAAACCCAGACTTTCCTCGAATAATCATCGATAAAGGTCACGAAATACAGAGATCCCCCTTTCGAGGCTACCCTCATTGGCCCCCAAACATCAGAATGAATGTAGTCAAGAATGCCCTTTGTTCTGTGAGTAGCATTCCTAAACTGCACCTTACACTGCTTCCCCAGAACACAGAATTTACAGAACCCCACTTTGCACGATTTCACTCCTTTCAGCAGATTCCTCTTATGTAGCTCCAGCATCCCACGTTCCCCCATATGCCCCAACCGTATATGCCAAAGAATGGTATCATCAGTATCAACCGTTGTGGTGGCAGCAGCTCCACCTACAACTGTACTCCCTGTCAGCTTGTAAATATTACCAGGAACTTTGGAACCCTTCATTATCACCATGGCACCCTTCGTCACCTTAATCACCCCACCTGCTGTTTTACATCCACAGCCATTGGAGTCTAAAGTTCCCAACGAAATTAAATTTTTCCTCAATTCTGGAACATGTCTAACATCGCCCAGGGTTCTCACAACACAATCAAACATTCTGATTTTAATTGTGCCTATTCCTATGACTTTACACGATGCATCATTACCCATAAGAACATTACCACAATTCACTCACCTGTAGGTGTCAAACCACTCCCTGTTAGGAGACATGTGATAAGAGCATGCTGAATCAAGAATCCATGAGTCTTCCAAGTGATCCGGATTGGCAGAGACTGAGAGCATATCACCATCTTCAGAATCATCCTGCTCCACCACGTTTGCAGAATTCGATGGTCCATCTTTCCTATCCCCTGCCTTTCCCTGTTTCTTCTTCCAGTTCCCTCCTTTTCCCTTCTGCGGACAATTTTTCTTGAAGTGACCCGGTTCATGACACCTGTAACACTTCAACTCAAAACCTGCCTTCGATTTCGATCTCCCACGCTCAACAGATTTCCCCCTCTCAAACTTTCTGCCACGTTCCTCGTACCCTTTAACCATCAGTCCTTCACCCTGCACCGACTCAGTCTGTAACCTGCGCTGATTATAGGCCAGAAAGGCTGCAGTAACTTCCTCCAGTTCTAGGGTTTCTTTCCCCCAGAGTAGAGTGGTAACGAGATTATCCAGAAAGCCCGGTAGAGAGGACAGCAACATCAGAGCCTGATCTTCCTCTTCGAATGTTACTTCAATCCGCAACAAATCACTAACAATCTGATTGAACGTGTTGATATGCTGAATTAGGTCAGAACCCTCGACCATCTTCAGCCCGAATAATTTTTGCTTCAGAAACAGTTTATTAGTCAAGGACTTCGACATATACCTGCTCTCCAGCTTCGCCCAAACCCCAGCCGGCGAATCATCGCCGATCACGTGATACATAACTTCGTCTGCAAGACACAGGCGAATCGTACTCACGACTTTTGCCTGCAGATCTTCCCAATCATCGTTGGACATCTGCTCTGGTTTCTTGGACGCCCCGCTCAACGCCTTCGACAAACCCTGTTGCACCAGCAGATCCTTTACCCTCTGTTGCCACAATCCGAAATTACCAGTCCCGTCGAACTTTACAACATCAAACTTCGACACAGATGTATTCCCCACCATTGTTCTTCGTGTGATTCAATCCGCGTGAATAAACCCGCACTCTGATACCACTTGTTAGAATAATCACCACACGCACACAACAGAATATGAAAACAGTAAAGGAAATCAACACAGGAATTTACGTGGTTCCCCAAGATCGGGTACGTCCACGGGAGCGAGAGTGAGTCTGTATTATTCTGATAATCAGTTAGGGTTTTTACAGTAGAGAATATATATAGCCCTACTCTATTTCAACCCTAATAATTCCGTACCCCGCACCCCCCCAAATGATTCGGTGCGCTGCGCTCCCCTCGCTCCGCTCCGTTCCACTCCAACATCTGGCCTTTCATTAGAACTCCTTAGTACCTCTCCATATGAGCCACAAGTTCCAACAAATTCAGACTGAAACCCCGGACATACTCTATCGAAATAAGAAGGGGGCGGGCGAGGCCGGAGCGTAAGCCGACGCTCACCTTCAGTCGGAATGGGGGATGGTGCTGTCCCTTCAATCATATTATTTTCACAAATAATGTAAATACCTTCAGTCACACTGTGAGCCGAGTTTGAACAATTCTCGGCTCAAGCCAAGCCTGAATAGGTGCAAAAAGAGTTCGGACCAAGCCTGAGTTTTATTATGTTTGACATGTTTGGCTCGACTAGCACCCATGATAAGAGTGTAGATAGTGATACCCTGATCATCATCTCTAGCTGTTGAATAATTTGATTAAGAGTCCAAGACTAACTAAAACATCTCCCAATCATTAGGGCCTGTTTCACAAGAAGTATTTGGGTGCCGGTGGGCAACATTGGCCGTGCCCGAGCATCCATTTTGGCAGTCTAAAACACTTTTGGATGGTCCGAATTTTAACAAAAATGATTATGACACAAACTTTGTGCCACAACCCCACTCACATGGGGTGTGGGTCCCACATGTGCCCCACATGCGGGCCCCACACCCCATGTGAGTAGGTTTGTGGTTGGTTGTGGCACAAAGTTTGTGTCACTATCATTATTTGAATTTTAAATAGAAAAAGAGGAGAGAGATGGACCTTTCACAACACTTTTGGACGGCCGTGATGAGTGCTGCCTAGCACCCAAATTTTTTCTCCAATTTCACACTTGTAAACCTAAACCAGGAAATGGCTACAATAGACACCCATTTTAGGTTGTGTATCATATGCACCCTTGCTATCTACCGTTGGATCGCTAAGAAAGATTACTTATCAAAACAAACACAAAAAGAAGTGACCAAAAAGTGACTTCAAAAGAATTTGCAAAAAGTTATAATGATGGCTAAAGGATTCGGGTCAGGCTGGGCACAACGGTGTAGTGTCATAACTCATCTCAGCCGGCCAAAATAGTTTTAGTGGTTAGATTTGATAAAACACTCGGGCTAAATTTTTCAAAAGATTCTAGCAATTCCGTTGCTAAAATCATGGTTGATTTTAACAAATGAGTTTATCAGGTGCTAAAATCATAGTTGATTTTAGCAACCGGATTGCGAAAATCTTTTGAAAAACTCAACATCATTCTTGACAAAGTTTTCAAAATGCTTACCATTAATTGCTATATAAGATGGACAGTTGCCGGCTGGCATGCTGCACTTCACCAGCCTCACTAGGGGGCCCTGAGTCTGATGGAACAATGCTAAATTTTTTGCTCCAACCATTTATAATCCCCTCACATACATGTGGAGCCCACAAACAATTATGCGTGTAGGCCTCACGTGTATGTGAGGGAATTGTAAATAGTTGGAGCCAAAATAGTCGTACAAGAAGCATTTTCGGGCACAGTAGTGGGTCATTTTGCTTAGTTGGTTCACGTTTTGTTTGTTTGTGTGTTTTTTTTTTTTTTTTCCATAGATTTCTTATGTTTCATCACATCTCATGTTGGTAGAACTTGAACCCAAAACCCACACTAGACTACATTGT
The DNA here is from genome assembly GCA_020921065.1 of Vaccinium darrowii. NCBI lineage: Eukaryota > Viridiplantae > Streptophyta > Magnoliopsida > Ericales > Ericaceae > Vaccinium > Vaccinium darrowii. The sequence goes on from CM037154.1 coordinate 40,270,168, forward strand.
GATATCATTTCCAGTATACCTATATAGGAGGGAATGAATTACAGGTTTGTTTTTGTACTTATCTTTAGTCCTGGTTCAAAAGTTTATGAGGCCTGAAGCAAACTTGTTGAATGAGGTCTTCTAAATATGTTTGGGAGCATGTATTTTATTCATGTTTTAAAATTAGGCCTCAGGTTGCCAATAATTTTAATTTTGCCACTGTTTTTTTCGCCTTCTAAAGCTTGAATTGGGCCTAATTTCATGAGTAACAGTCGTCAGCAAACTTTTTTGTGGCCCAAAACTGCGGCTTCACTGTCTTGTTCTCTAAGCCGGCTATGCTTATGTTGCAATGTTTGCTTCATGAAAATTTGAGGAATTTTCTAGGGTGGACTCTAATTATGTTCTTACGCCAGTGCCGTCAATAGACCAAAATTTGGTTCATTTAAGTTGCCAACAAGGTTAGATTTTTCATGTTAAAAAAAAAAAAAAAGAGGTTAGAATTTTGACTCCCGCCTTGTTTTTTTTATTTGGAGATATTTTGTTTTAACAGGGGATATATGTGATTCTATTGTGTTTTTCTTTTCATTTAATACTTTTTCCGTCCACCTCAAAACAACGTTGTTTTGCATTACTTTTAATGAAAGTGTAATATCAATAGTTGATTTAGTGAATTGGGTAAGATGCTAATTAAGTATAATTAGGGCATTACATGAGAAAGTACGAACTGAAACCCCGCACGTACTCTATCGAAATTAGAAAGGGACGGGAGAGACCGGAGCGTAAGCCAACGCTCACGTTTCAGTCGGAATGGGGGACGGTGTTGTCCCTTCAAGGGCAGCATGAATGTTGGGCCGATCACGGCCATCCGTGGTTAGCCATGGACGGCTCAGATCTGTTCGGCAGTAGACGGTTTAGATTTGTTTGGACAAAATATGATCTAAGCCATCCATGGCCGACCACGGACGACAATGATCGGTCAGCATTCATGCTATCCCCGAAGAAACAACACAAATCCTTGTCCCCTTTAGTCACATTGTTTTCACAAATGATGTAAATACCTTCAGTCACATTGTGAGCCGAGTTTGAACAATTAATTAGTTCAAAAATAACTCAGCTCGAGCCAAGCCTGAATAGGTGCAAAAAGAGTACGGGCCAAGCCTAAGTTTTATTATGTTCGACTTGTTTGGCTCGATTCGCACCCATGATAAGATTTTAGATAGTTCATCATCTCTAGCCGTTGAATAATTTGATTAAGAGTCCAAGACTAACTAAAACATCTCCCAATTTTTAAACTTAGGGCCTGTTTCACGAGAAGTTTTTGGGTGCCGGGTGGGCACCATTGGCCATGCCTGAGCACCCGTCTTGGCAGTCCAAAACACTTTTGAATGGTCCGGATTTTAAATAGAAAAAGAGGAGAGAGAGATGGACCTTTCACAACACTTTTGGACGGCCGTGGTGCAGCACCCAATTTTTTTTTTTCCAATTTCACACTTCTAAACCTAAACCAAATAGAATTTTGGTTGTTCTTATAAATATATTAAAGCATTCCCTTCTAGGTATAACAAAACAGCAAAACTAGTACTACAAATATCGAGTAACTTCTGAAGAAAAATACTTGGAATGGATTCAATTTCTCCAATTTCGTGCTTCGATTTCGGATTACCATGGATGCCTGCGGGGTTCATGGAGATGGAGATTAAAGCCTTCATTCAATTCGAACTCCAACAAGAACAAGAAAGCATGAGGATATGCTTACGAGCGCAAAAAGAAAGGAAACTGCAACAAAAACGACGACAAGAAGATCAAGAACGCGCGAAGAAACAATTGCAAGCACAAGAAGAAAGGGAGCAACAAAAACTAGACGACGATGAGCATGAGCAACTTTGCTTTGAGTTGGAGTCGTGGGGTGTTAGCGGTAAATCCGACAGGGGAAAGAGAGGCAGAGGAATTTTCAAAGGAAGCCAAATCACAATAAGAAATATCAAGCCAAATGAATTGTTTTTTTTTTTTGCGAGTCAAATTGATCGATAAATAGAAGATCATACGTAGGATTTTGATTTATCGTAATAGGGTCGTAAAAGAGTCCACGTAACATGATTCTATCTTTAGATTGATTGAGTAGGTTTTACGTCATAAACTTCGGTGTGACGGTGTCGTATTTGTGTATTTTACTTGCGCAACTACAATTTATGAATTTGAGTCAAGTTTCGCTCGTTCAAAATTTACTCCGTTAGAAATACTTTCTGCTGATATTTTGTTCATATCTAGCAAAATTTCCTCTGTTTTTATTTCCAGACATGAAAAAAATCCTTTAAATTGGGCTGGTTTTTTTATTGTTCATATCCAAGGAATATCTATTCTTATTATATTTTTCTGTTCATACCCAAGGAATATTTAGTCGTTATTTTTTGTTTGGTTAACCGCAAGTGACCGCAACATATATATTAAAAAAGAAAACACTAGAAATTATGAAGTATTGGGATACTTGATCCCTTGATTATCGGCATACAACTGATTTAGAAGGAAACAGGGCACCATATCTGAATCAAAGTGATCATAAGACGAATGAAGGGCATTTTTTAGCGAGCAAATTCTTAGGGTCATTGGGGGTTATGTCCGGTCATTACTTTCAGGGTGTCGAAAGTAGTCGAGGTACACGCAAGTTAGACCGGACATTCGGTTATAAAAGAAGAAGAAGAAAGATTATACTTGATTTGAATCGAACGAGGAAGCTGAAGACTAATTTGAGGAAATATATTTCAAACTTTGAAGTGCTCATCGAAAGAAAATCATTATAGTAAAAACTTGCAAGTAATATATTTTTTTTTGGTAAAGAAGTATTTTATTACCAAAAAGAACAAAGGAATACAAGAAAAACATGGGTAAAACCCACAGAACACAACCAGCAAACACCCTAAAAAGAAACTACAACAAAACCAAACTTCATGCTAGCTACAAAATCTTCTCGGAAATACTTCAAGCCCTACAAAGAGCTAGATTTGCAGAACTTTTACCAAATTTCCTCCAAGACGACGCACGGTCCCTTACATCCTTGACAATCATATCAAAGATGGCATCGGTAGAGTACCGCTTGTTGCAAAAAACTGAGTCATTACGAGCTTTCCAAATGTAATAAACAGTTCCAGCCATAGCTAACTTGTACAGAGCAGAGGAGAACCCTTTCTTCTTTACATGATGAATAGCCCAACTTATCTCATGCCCCAACTCAACTGGCCTCCTAGAAATGCCAAACATGTGAAGAATTCTACCCCATAAGCAGGCTGAGAAAGAACAATCAAAAAATAGGTGCAAATGGGACTCATGCCTACAGTTGCATAAAACACACAAGGGATCCACCTGCATCCCCCAAGAGAGAAGCCTATCCTTTGTAGAGAGACGACCCCAGCAAACAAGCCACATAATAAAAGCCCATCTAGGTGTACCTTGTTTGAACCAGACGATAGGAGCCCATGGAACTTTAGGAAGGGGAGTTCTAAGAGCTTCCAGAGCAGACTTAATTGAGAATTTGCCATTAGAAGTAGGCATCCAAATCACAGAATCATCAATTTCCGGATTAGGTCTGAAAGTTGGAGGAGTATTCCTTATAATATTCATAACTGCTCGGTTTCTTTGTCTAGGCCAGTGCCAATTCCCATCACGAACAATAGATGAGACCTTGGCCAAGAGAGAACTGCCCACATGGTTAACTATACTACCACCAAACACTTTGTAAAGAGGGCCTGCATCATGCCAATAATCCAACCAAAGAAAAGTAGTGTTCCCATTGCCAATTACATACTTGATAAGGGGCTGCACAACCTCTCGAAGCTTGAAAAGCTTCCTGATCGTCCAAGAAGAGTCTTGGGGAATACTCATCTGCCAAAGACACTTGTGTTTAATGATGTAAGAGTGAACCCATCGGACCCACAATGAATCAGATTTCTTGCTTAAGGCCCACAAGTGCCTAATCATGGTTGCTTTATTCCATATTTTAAGAGGCTTAAACCCCAATCCGCCTTCATCCTTAGGAGTGCACACCCAATCCCATTGAATTTTAGCCCCTATTTGCCGAAGCTGAACTCTTGTCCACAGAAAAGACCTGAGCAAACCCTCTATATCTTTTAACAACTTTTGAGGAAGGATAAAAATAGAACACCAATACACTTGCATGCTCCATAACACAGAGCTAATTAATTGGGAACGACCCCCAAACGATAACAACTTAGTTGTCCAACTATTTATCCGTTGCAAGATCTTCTCTTTGAGTTGAACACAATCAGAATAGGAAAGCCGAGAAGTAATGAAGGGTACTCCTAAATACCTGACTGGAAGGTGACCTTGAGGAATAGGGAGAATAGCTTCCAATAAGACTTTAAGTTCACTGCTCACTCCGGAATAATAGACAGCACTTTTCTGAAGGTTAGGACTGAGACCAGAGAAGGAGTGGAAGTCATCTAAAGCAGATTTAACTGTAGAGAAAGACCCTTGATCAGCACCACACAGAATAAAAAGGTCATCTACAAAAGCCACGTGGTGGAGCTGTAAATCTTTACATTTAGGATGGAAAGTAAATGGACTAGCAATGGATTTGGAGTGTAGGATAGCATAGAAACCTTCCATTACAATAAGAAAGAGATAGGGTGAAATTGGGTCACCTTGCCGTAAACCCCTTACTCCTTTGAAAAACCCTTCAAGATCCCCATTGATAGCCACCGAGAACCATGCATTAGATACACAATACATAACCCATTTGATGTATTGAACTGGAAACTGCATGGCTATCATCATTTCAGACAAGAATTCCTAAGCTACCGAATCATAGGCTTTCATTAAGTCAATCTTAATGGCGCATCTGGGTGGTCCCGAGTCCCTATGATAGTTCCTAACTAATTGCATAAGCAAAATGTTATCAGCAATTGATCTGCCTTTAACAAAGGCTGATTGACCATGATTTATAATAAGAGGCAGAATACCTTGCATCCTATTCGCCAAAACTTTGGTGATACATTTATACAACACATTGCAGCAAGCAATAGGGCGATATTCCTTCATACTTGTAGGAGTTGGAACTTTTGGGACCAAGGTTAGCACTGTAGCATTCCACCCCTTGAACCTGTAACAAAAAAAGACTGGACAGCCAATACCACATTTGGACCAACCATCTCCCAATTTTTGTGAAAAAGCGCAGCATTGTAACCATTCGGATCTGGAGCTTTATCTCCCCCAATGGATAACATAGCAGATTTGATTTCCTCAGCAGAAGCAAATTTAGTAAGATCAGCATGGTATTCCATAGGAACTTTAGTAAAAACAATATTATTCAACGTAGGCCCAGCTTCAATACGATTAGGAGCTTTGGTGCCTAAAAGCCTCTCATAAAAGGAAACAATTTCTCTCTTAACAGCAGCCGGATCCTCTAATCGTATCCCATTACCATCATTAATAGACATAATCTTATTCCTCAATCGATTAGCAGCCATTTTCTTATGGAAGAACTTTGTGTTGTTATCCCCTAAATGTAGCCACTGGACTCTAGACTTTTGTTTTTTGAAGGCCTCCTCTGCTGCACTTAAAAAACGATAGACAAGCATGGCCTCTCTCTCTTGCACAATCAGCTCATCAGAAATAGAAACCAAGGCAGCTTCCTCCTAAATACTGACTAGATTTGCCTTAGCAACTGCCACCCTGTCACTGATTTTATTATAGCATGTAGAATTGAGCTTTTTAAGCAAGCCCTTCAAAAAATTAAGTTTATAGGAGAGTCTTTGCATAGGGTGAGTACCCCTATTCTGGTTCCAAGCTTCTTGAACCAAATTAGAAAAGAGAGGATGGAACATCCAAAAGTTAAAAAACTTAAATGGTTTCCTCCTATGCCGATAAGGGAGAATAGACACCAAAAGAGGGCAATGATCAGATATGCCTGGAGCTGTAAAAACTGCCTCAGACTCTGTGAAAGTATCCTGCCACACATGATTCACCATGGCCCGATCAATCCTACTCTTGATAAGGCCCATACCGCCACTTCTATTTGACCAAGAGAATCAGAAACCTTTGGCTGGAAGATCATCAATCGCAATATCAGCAACACAAGAATTGAAAGAAGCTGCAGCAGTATAGTCAAAATTTTCAGGGTTGCTTCTTTCATTCAACCTCCTTACAGCATTAAAATCGCCCATAAGCAGCCAAGGATTAGAGTCCACAGAAAAATGTAAACCTCGAAGCTCATTCCACAACATAGCCCTATCGCCAGCAAAATTTAGTCCATAAACTAACGTAACAATGAAAGGATGCAAGGTGTTAAAATGAGTAATCTTGCAAGTAATTTGTTGATCACTACTAGAAATTAAGTCAGCCTTGACAAAAACAGGATTCCAAGTAAAAATAGCTCTAGCAACCAAACCAGAACCTATGTTATGAATATACTCCCAATTAGTCGGAAGACAATTCCTCAAAGTACCATCAAGATTTTGGGACCTAAGCTTAGTTTCCACTATCCCACACAAGGATAAACTATTATCAAAAATAAATTTTCTAACCTCCACTTGTTTGGAAGGATCATTTAAGCCCCTGATATTCCACGACCCGAACTTGATCATCGCTTCTTATTAGGTTTCTTAGGCTTCTTCTTTTGCCCAGGAGGTTCAGGACCCCCATTCAAACCCTTTGAGATATCAGCAGCCTTATCAACCAGTTGAATTCCTTGCTCGACAGCGAAATCAATAACTTGATCACACCCTCTTTTAGGAGATAAAACAATAGCAGAGTTCACATTACTCTCATGAGAGGAACTAGGCAATTGTTGATCCACATGGGGACAAAAACTCAAGTTGGCGTCAGCCTTAGGAGAACCAACTAGAGAAGTAGTATGAACCACAATATTCGCGGCGACAGGGCAGCAAGGCATCTCAGAAACCTGATCACCAAGCTGAGTAACCTTTGCATCAGTAGAGACACTAACCACATCTAACAGCTCAGTAGACTCCACAAAACCTAGATCGAGTAGCATCAGAGTCAAGGCCAGTAGAAACCAACACAGCAAATCTATTACTAGGGCTAACACTTGCTTGTTGAAACAACTCCTCAGAAATAGCCTTCGCAGAACCAGAGTCAATAGCACCGGTTATATCCTTCCTTGGCTTAGCCACCCACTGTTGCTGGAGAATCTGAAGAGGAACTTGAGGAGGAATAGCTTCATTAGGCTGAATATTCTTCTTACAACCCGCCTCATTATGACCAAACACCTTACAATCCAAACACTGCAGAGGCTTCCACGGATACTTCACTGTGATTTCAACGTCCTTCCCATTATCAAATCATAGCCAAAAAGAAGAGGGAAGATAAGCACCGACCTCAATCTCAACGCAGACCCTGGCATAACTAAGCCTGGTGCACCTTTTAGTCACAGAATCAGCATAAAGGGGCCTCCCAATTGCAAGTAATATATTGTTAAAATATATTTCAAACTTCGAAAACTAATTTCTTTTTCTTTCGTATCAAACTTTGAAGTGCTCATCGAAAGAAAATTGTGAACAAATCCATCAAGAACCTGCAATCCATCACAAGATTATGTTGGTAATGTCCCGCATGAATTGTTGACATGAGCCCAATAGCCCATATCGAATTGCCTCAATTTTTAGTTTGGACCATTCTTGATTGGAGATCATCTTGAAGGCTCCAAATTTCAGCTGCAAGACTAGTCGTAACACCAACAAAACGCTGAAATCCTCTCATCCACTCGCCGTTGTGGTTGTTGCAAAAATATGTTCACTTTTTGTGATTAAACCGAAGTTACCAATGTAATAAAATCAAAACTGCCGACTAAGATTTACAGTTGACATCGAGCTTGTAAAATTTGAACCCACACGTTCTAGTTTTAGTGGTTAGATTTGTTAAAACGCTCATTCTTGACAGTTTTTAAAATGCGTATCATTAATTGTTAGAGGACAGCTGTCGACTAAGATGTTGCACTTCACCCCTGTAATAACCAGCCTCACACTTGGGGGCCCTAAGTCTGATGGCTCAGTAGTGGGTCATTTTGCTAGTTGGTTCACTTTTTGTGTTTTTTTTTCCATTGATTTCTTATGCTTCATCTCCTCAAGTTGGTTGAACTTGAACCCAAAACCCACACTAGACTACATTGTGATATCATTTCCAGCATACTTATATAGGAGGGAATGAATTGCAGTGTGTTTTGGAAGCTGCTACGCATATAGAAAAATAGGAACAGAAAATGCACAGATCGGCTTAGGGACCCACTTTTGGGTCACACACGAATTATCAGAGCCGTTCATTCATCTTAGAATAATTTTTCGAGGGGCCCGTTGACAAATCACCTCAATTGAACAAGCATAAGTGCTTGATCCAAAGCCCACTCCGTTTCATTTAAAGAAAAATTATTCTAACATGAATGAACGGCTCGAATTATTCATGTGAGACCCAAAAGTGGATCGCCGAGCCGACCTGTGCATTTTTTGTATTATTTCTTCTGTCCCCTTAGAATTATTGGTGTGTTTTTGGTACTTATCTTCAGTGTCGGTTCAAAAGTTCATGAGACCCGAAGTAAACTTGTTAAATGAGCCCTTCTAAATATTTTACATACAAAGTTGCTCAACACAATGACTTCATGATAAACGGTAATAAAAGATGTACCATTACAAAACTTTAAAGCATATATTTATCCAAAACAATGAACCATTAAAATACACCAAAATCCATTGAACTCCAAGACACATGGAGATGGGAGCATCTATTTTATTCATGTTCTGAAATTACGCCTCAAATTGCCGATAACTTTAATTTTATCACCGGTTTTTTGGGCCCTAAAGCTTGGATTGGGCCTAATTTCATGAGTAGCAGTCTTAAACAAACTTTTTTGAGACCCAAAACTGCGGTTTCACTGTCTTGTACTCTAAGCCGGCTATGCTTATCTTACAACATTTGTTGCACGAAAATTTGAGGAATTTTCTTGGGTGGACTCTGATTGTGTTCTTAGGCCGGTGAGGCCAATAGGGCAAAATGGTTCATCTAAATTGCCAACAAGGTTATATTTTTCAGGTAAAAAAAGAGGTTACAATTTTGATTCCCGCCATCTTTTTTTATTTGGAGATATTTTGTTTTAACAGGGGATACATGTGATTCTGTTGTGTTTTTTCTTTTCATTTAATACTTTTTCCGTCGACCTCAAAACAACGTTGTTTTGTGTCACTTTTAATGAAAGTGTAATATCAATAGTTGATTTAGTGAATAGGTAAGATGCTAAGTATAATTAGGGCATCACATGAGAAAATACGGACTGAAACCCCGCACGTACTCTATCGAAATTAGAAGCGGGCGGGAGAGGTCGGAGTGTAAGCTGACGCTCACCTTCAGTCGGAATGGGGGATGGTGCTGTCTCTTCAAGGACATCATGGATGCTGGGCCGATCACGGCCGTCCGTGGTTGGCCATGGACGGCTCATATCTGTTTGGCAGCAGACGGTTTAGATTTGTTTGGACAAGATGTGATCTAAGCCGACCATGGACGACCGTGATCGGCCAACATTCATGCTATCCCCAAAGGGACAACACAAACCCGTGTCCCCAGTCACATTGTTTGCACAAATAATGCAAATACCTTCAGCCACGTTGTGAACCAAGTTTGAACAATTAATTAGTTCAAAAATATTCTCATCTTGAGCCAAGCCTAAATAGGTGCAAAAAGAGTTCGGGTCAAGCCTGAGTTTTATTATGTTCGACTTGTTTGGCTCGATTAGCACCCATGATAAGAGTTTAGATAGTAATACCCTGATCATCATCTCTAGCCGTTGAATAATTTGATTCAGAGTCCAAGACTAACTAAAACATCTCCCAATCATTAAACTTAGGGCCTGTTTCACGAGAAGTATTTGGGTGCCGGGTGGGCACCATTGGCCGTGTCCGAGCATCCATTTTGACAGTCCAAAACACTTTTGGATGGTCCAAATTTTAAATAGAAAAAGAGGAGAGAGAGATTGACCTTTCACAACACTTTTGGACGGCCACGATGAGTGCCGCCTAGCACCCAAATTTTTTCTCCAATTTCACACTTCTAAACCTAAACCAAATAGAATTTCGGTTGTTCTTATAAATATATTCAAGCATTCCCTTCTAGGTATAACATAACAAAACTGCAAAACTAGTACCAAGTATCAGGCAACTTCCGAAGAAAAGTACTTGGAATGGATTCAATTTCTCCAATTTCGTACTTCGATTTCGGATTACCATGGATGCCTGCGGGGTTCATGGAGATGGAGATTAAAGCCTTCATTCAATTCGAACTGCAACAAGAACAAGAATGCATGAGGATATGCTTACGAGCGCAAAAAGAAAGGGAATTGCAACAAAAACGACGACAAGAAGATCAAGAACGCGCGAAGATACAATTGCAAGCACAAGAAGAAAGGGAGCAACGAAAACTGGACGACGATGAGCATGAGCAACTTTGCTTCGAGTTGGAGTCGTGGGGCGTTATTGGTAAAGTCCGACAGGGGAAGGAGAGGCAGAGGAATTTTCAAAGGAAGCCAAATCACAAGAAGAAATATCAAGCCAAATGAATTACTTTTTTTTCCGCGAACCAAATTGATTGATAAATAGAAGATCATGCATAGGATTTTGATTTATCGTATTGGGTTTAGGTCGTAAACTAGAGTCCATTTAACATGATTATGTCTTTAGATTGATCAAGTAGGTTTTAGGTCGTAAACTTCGGTTTGTGACGTTGTCGTATTTGTGTATGTTAGTGGCGCAACTACAAATTTATGAATTTGAGTCGTGTTTCGCCCATTCCTTTACTTGTTAGAAATACTTTCTGCTGAAATCTTTTTCATGTCAAGCAAACTTTCCTCTGTTTTTATTTCAAAACATGAACAAATCCATCAAGAACCTGCAGTCCATCACAAGAATTGAACCGCAAGGCACATGGAGATGGAAGCATCTGTTTTATTCATATTCTAAAATTAGGCCTCAAGTTGCCAGTGACTCAGAAGAGAAGCCAAAAAGGATCAGGAGCCCAAGGGAAATCGAACTGAACTCTTGCAGGGGATAGGCAGCACCCAGGACCATATAGTCAAACACACACTATGCGATATGTACGGAAACATTGTTTTATTTATATAAAAATTACATTTTTTTTTTTGTGTGTGTGTGTGTTTGCCCCACCCCGGGGGTTGCCCTAACCCGGAGGCTTTCTGGGCTTTGCTTATCTTGCAACCTTTACTTCATGAAGATTGAGGAATTTTCTTGGGTGGACTCTGATTGTGTTCTTAGACCTGTGCAGCCAATATAGCAGAATGGTTCATCTAAGTTGCCAACAAGGTTAGATTTTTCAGGTAAAAACAAAGAGGTTAGAATTTTGATTATTTGGAGTTATTTTGTCTTAACAGGGGATATATGTGATTCGATCTATTGTTTTTCTTTTTCCTTATAATACTTTTTCCGTTGACCTCAAAACAACGTTGTTTTGTGTCACTCTCAATCGTTGATTTAGTGAATACTTAAGATGTTACGTATAATTAGGGCATCACATGAGAAGATCCGGATTAAAACCCTGCATGCATGTACTCTATCAGAATTAGAAGGGGGGCGGGCGAGGCTGGAGCGTATGCCTACGCCCACCTTCGATCACATTATGAGCTGAGTCAAAAAAATTCTCAAGTTCGAGCCAAGCTTGAATAGGTGCAAAAAGAGTTCGGGCCAAGCCTGAGTATTACTGTGTCCGTCTTGTTTGGCTCGATTAATTAGCGCCCATGAAAAGAGTTTATATATCGCCATGCCCGAGCACTCATCTAGGCCGTCGAAAATACTTTTGGACGGTTCAGATTTTAAATAGAAAAATAGGAGAGAGGGAGAAGATAGAGAGGAGAGAGAGGAAAGAAATCTGGGCGGTTCAAAACACTTTTGGAAAGCCGAGATGCTCGGGCACGGCCATGTGTTACCCGCCCGACACTTCCAAAAAAATTTCTATTTCACACTCTTAAACCTAAACCTAAACCTAAACCAAGTAGTAATCGGTTGTTCTCATAAATATAGTCAAGCACTTCCTTGACGCTATAACAAAACTACAAAAAACTAGTACTACAAATATCGAGTCACTTTCGAAGAAAAATACTTAGAATGGATTCAATTTCTCCAATTTCATCCTTCGATTTGCGAGGTGTTTTCGGATTACCATGGATACCTGCGGGGTTCATGGAGATGGAGATTAAAGCCTTCATTCAATTCGAACTACAACAACAAGAATGCATGAGGATATGGAGCGCAAAAAGAAAGGGAACTACGACAAAAACGATGGCAAGAAGAAGATCAAGAACGCGCAAAGATACAATTGCAAGAGCAAGAAGAAAGGGAGCAACGAAAACTGGACGACGATGAGCATGAGCAACTTTTCTTGGAGCTGGAGTCGTGGGGCGTTATCGGTAAAGTCGGACAGTGGAAAGAGAGGCAGAGGAATTTTCAAAGGAAGCCAAATCACAATAAGAAATATCAAGCCAAATGAATTACGGGGTTTTTTTTTTCCGCAAGCCAAATTGATTGATAAAGAGAAGATGCTGCGGAGGATTTTGATTTATCGTATTAGGTTTAGGTCGTGAACTAGAGTCTATGTAACATGATTCTGTCTTTAGATTGATCAAGTAGGTTTTAAGTCGTAAATTTCGGTGTGACGGTGTCGTATTTATGTACTTTAGTTGCGCTACTACATATTTATGAATTTGAGCCGAGTTTCGCTCGTTCCTTAACTTGTTAAAATACTTTCTGCTGATATCTTGTTCATATCTAGCAAAAGTTCCTCTGTTTTTTTTTTTTTTTTTGAACATGAACAAATGCGTGTGCAAGTCGAGTTGTGATAAATTTCTCAAACCATGTGCTTACGAGTCTTTTTTTTATTATCGAAGATCGACTTGCACACGCATCACGTATGCCGCGCCTCTAGAATAGTTAATATCCAGTGGCGGAGCCAGGATTTTAAACCGAGGGGGGCCGACTTAAAAACAATATTTTTCAACCAACAAAAGTACTTAGCGCATCGTGTAGATTGTGCAGTATATTACTGTGTATAACATTATTTTGTTTAATGATTGACAATTACAACACCCGTGTATAATTAATTGCATGCGTCTATAAAAGAAATTGAGAAAATTTTACATGACAATGTGTAATTATTTTAATTTTGACTATATCAAATCAAAACTATTTAAATTTTCAGTGATTTATTATACTAAGTATTGAAATAATAATTATACTATATATATTATTAGGAAAATTTTAAAATTCCGGGGGGGCGGGGCCACCCCGAGCCCCTACATGACTCCGCCAGTGTTAATATCCCCCATGAATACTTCATATGAGCCCAATCAGCAATATTGAATCTCAATTTTCTGTTTGGACCATCCTTGATTAGAAATCCATCTTGAAAGGCTCCAAATTTCAGCGGCAAGAGCAGGGTTGCAGATTTGCTGTCCCGAAAATCCTGTCCCAACTCCGTGTCCCGTTTATCCGAGCCATCCATTTGAGTACTCGACGGCTCAGATTCACGGATGAATGTGTATGGCTCAGATTTGTTTGGGGCGAGATGGAATATGAGCCGTTGATTACTCGGATGGACGGATCGTATGGACGAGACAGGGAGTAGAGACAGGAAGTTCGGGACAGCGGATCCGCTTCCCAAGAGCAGTAGTAACACCAACAAAACGCCGTTGTGGTTGTTGGAAAAATTGTCCACTTTTTGTGATTAACCGAAATTATGAATGTAAAGAAATCAAAGACGTCCGTGGTTGGCCATGGATGGCTTAGTTCTGTTCGGTAACAGACGGTTTAGATTTGTTTGGACAAAATGTGATCTAAGCCGACCATGGACGACCGTGATCATCCCGCATACAGCACCAACCCCGTGTCCTCTTCAGTCACATTGTTTTCACAAATAATGTAAAATTTACCTTCAGTGACATTGTGAGCCGAGTTTGAACAATTAATTAGTTCAAAAATATTCTCAGGTCGAGCCAAGCCTGAATATAGGTTAAAAAATGTTCGACTTGTTTGGCTCGATCAGCACCCATGATAAGAGTGTAGATAGTGATACCCAGATCATCATCTCTAGCCGTTGAATAATTTGATTAAGAGCCCAAGACTAACTAAAACATCTCCCAATCATTACACTTAGGGCCTGTTTCACGAGAAGTATTTGGGTGCCGGGTGGGCACCATTGGCCGTGTCCGAGCATCCATTTTGGTAGTCCAAAACACTTTTAGATTGTCCGAATTTTAAATAGAAAAAGAGGAGAGAGAGATGGACCTTTCACAACACTTTTGGACGGCCGCGATGAGTGCCGCCTAGCACCCAAATTTTTTCTCCAATTTCACACTTCTAAGCCTAAACCAAATAGAATTTTGGTTGTTCTTATAAATATATTCAAGCATTCCCTTCTAGGTATAACAAAACTGCAAAACTAGTACTACAAGTATCGAGCAACTTCCGAAGAAAAATACTTGGAATGGATTCAATTTCTCCAATTTCGTGCTTCGATTTCGGATTACCATGGATGCCTGCGGGGTTCATGGAGATGGAGATTAAAGCCTTCATTCAATTCGAACTGCTACAAGAACAAGAATGCGTGAGGATATGCTTACGAGCGCAAAAAGAAAGGGAACTGCAACAAAAACAACGACAAGAAGATCAAGAACACGCGAAGATACAATTGCAAGTGCAAGAAGAAAGGGAGCAACGAAAACTGGACGACGATGAGCATGAGCAACTTTGCTTCGAGTTGGAGTTGTGGGGCGTTATTGGTAAAATCCGACAGGGGAAGGAGAGGCAGAGGAATTTTCAAAGGAAGCCAAATCACAAGAAGAAATATCAAGCCAAATGAATTACTTTTTTTTTCCGCGAACCAAATTGATTGATAAATAGAAGATCATGCATAGGATTTTGATTTATCGTATTAGGTTTAGGTCGTAAACTAGAGTCCATTTAACATGATTCTGTCTTTAGATTGATCAAGTAGGTTTTAGGTCGTAAACTTCGGTTTGTGACGTTGTCGTATTTGTGTATTTTAGTGGCGTACAAATTTATGAATTTGAGTCGAGTTTCGCCCGTCCTTTACTTGTTAGAAATACTCTCTGCTGAAATCTTTTTCATATCAAGCAAACTTTCCTCTGTTTTTATTTCAAAACATGAACAAATCCATCAAGAACCTGCAGTCCATCACAAGAGTTGTTGATATGAGCCCAATAGCCAATATCGAATTGCCTCAATTTCTAGTTTGGACCATTCTTGATTGGAGATCGTCTTCAAGGCTCCAAATTTCAGCTGCAGGACTAGTCGTACCACCAACAAAACGCTGAAATCCTCTCATCCACCCGCGTTGTGATTGTTGGAAAACTATGTTTACTTTTTGTGATTAAACCGAAATTACGAATGTAATAAAATCAAAACTTCAAGACCTGAAAATCGATGAAAACAAATACTAATGACAGATTTTACCCTACTACGGTGCTTTTGTTTTGCATCGGAATCCCCCAAAGCAACACTACAATTGAAAGGTCTCGCGACCCATCTAAACAGACAAAAAAAAAATCTTATTTCACCTTCGGCAGACTCTGGTTGATCGAAAACATAAGGATTGTCATCCGTGGAGTGAATACGATTTCCTTTATACTCAGGAAAATCACCCGACGAAATCGACGATGACGAGTTCTTACCCAAAAAGAACGAGTCTCTTCCCAAATCTCTCACCTCAACCCCAGATTTACAATTGACATCGAGCTTGTAAACTTTGACCCCACACGTTCTAGCTTTCCTGGGGTCATTGTTGTCCAAACAAAATTTTGTATCAACCAGAGTCAATAGACTCAATACCGGAAACTCGGCTAGATTATACAAAAAAAATTGAATTATATTTTATATACTTTTTAATAAGTCAATATAGCGATAGGTATTAGATATAAAAATAAAAATAAAAATCGACGAAAGTTGGCTAGATTATATAAAAAAAATTTGACAAAACTCGGAGATGTGCCATCACAACACGGCACAATTACAAAATGGCATGGCACAAGGTGGCACAATTATGTAAACAGGCCGGCACGGCACAGCACAATTAAGAAATGACACAGCACGGCACGGCATGACACGACACGAAGCACGGTTAGCACAAAAGGGTCATGCTAGCACAGCACGACCTGTTTGACACCTCTAGTTTCATCACATCTCAAGTTGGTTGAACTTGAACCCAAACCCACACTAGGCTACATTGTGATAATATTATTTCCAGTATACACATATAGGAGGGGATCAATTATGTGTGTTTTTGTACTTATCTTCGGTGCCGGCTTAAAAGTTTATGAGGCCCGAAGCAAACTTCTTAAATGAGGTCTTCTAAATATTTTACATACAAAGTTGCTCAACACAATATCTTCACAATAAAATGTTACAAAAAATCTATCATTACAAAAATTAAAAACATATAGTTATCCAGAAATGAACCATACAATGCATCAAAACCAATTGAACCGCAAGACACATGGAGATGGAAGCATCTGTTTTTATTCACATTCTATCAAGTTGCCAATAACTTTAATTTTGCCACCGATTTTCAGCCCCTACAGCTAGGATTGGGCCTAAGTTCATGAGTAGCAGTCTTAAACAAACTTTTTTGGGGCCCAAAACCGCAGCTTCAATGTCTGGTGCACGGAAGCTAGGGGAGTGCTGCACAGCCAAGTGCTGTGCAGCGTGCTGTGCACTCAAGATGTGGCCGCGCCGGCCACTTTCCGGCGATCCGAGACGTTCACCGGATACCTCTCGTTGAGTACTATAAGTGTGTAAAAATTAACTTGACCGAATATCGTTAAGTGCCTAATCGGAACACAAATAGATTGAAATGAAATGGAACACAAATGTACATAAACACGGGATCCAAATCAATAAACCCATTTTTTCCAATCTATTTGTGTTCCGATTAGGTACTTAACGATATTCGATCAAGTTGATTTTTGGTACACTTATACTACTCGACGAGGGCTATCCAGTGAACGTCTCGGATCGCCAAAACGTGGCCGGCGCGGCCTCGCCGTGAGGCTGCACAGCACTTGGCTGTGCAGCACCCCCCCCAGAGTCCCTGGTGCACTAAGCCAGCTATTTTTATCTATAGGGCAGGTCCATCACAAGAATTGTTGATATGAGCCCAATAGCCAATATCGAATTGCCTCAATTTCTAGTTTGGACCATTCTTGATTGGACTAATCGTAACACCAACAAAACGCTGAAATCCTCTCATCCACTCGCGGTTGTGGTTGTTAGAAAAATATATTTACTTTTTGTGATTAAACCAAAATTACGAATGTAATAAAATCAAAACTTCAAGACCTGAAAATCAATGAAAACAAATACTAATGACAGATTTTACCCCGCTACGGCGTTTTCGTTTTGCATCGGAATCCCCCAAAGCAGCACTACAATTGGAAAGTCTCATGACCGATCTAAACAGACAAACAAACAAAAAAAAAAATCTTATTTCACCTTCGGCAGTACCCAAATTGGGGAGGCCAGCATAATTTTTTTTGCAGCATCTTCGTAACCTGGCACATGCAATGACTCGGTCAATCCATCATCCAGGTTGTAAATACTAAAATACCCATATCAAAATTTATACCATGAGACTCTGGTTGATCGAAAACATAAGGATTGTCATCCGTGGAGTGAACACGATTGACATCGAGCTTGTAAACTCTGAATCCACAGGTTCTAGCTTTCCTGGGGTCATTGTTGTCCAAACAAAATTTTGTAGCAACCAGACTCAATAGACTCAATATCTGAAACTCGGCTGGATTATACAAAAAAATTCGAATTATATTTTATGTACTTTTTAATAAGTCAATATAGCGATAGTTATTAGATATAAAAAAATAAATAAAAATTGACGATGTGTCAGCATAACACGGCACAATTACAAAATGGCATGGCACAATTACGTAAACAGGCCGGCACGGCACGATTAAGAAATGACACAACACGGCACGGCATGACACGACACGAAGCATTAGCACGAAATTAAAAGGGTCATGCTAGCACAGCACGACCTGTTTGACACCTCTAGTTTCATCACATCTCAAGTTGGTTGAACTTGAACCCAAACCCACACTAGGCTACATTGTGATAATATCATTTCCAGTATACACATATAGGAGGGGATCAATTATGTGTGTTTTTGGTACTTATCTTCGGTGCCGGCATAAAAGTTTATGAGGCCCGAAGCAAACTTCTTAAATGAGGTCTTCTAAATATTTTACATACAAAGTTACTCAACAAAAAATGTTACAAAAAATCTATCATTACAAAAATAAAAAACATATAATTATTCAAAAATGAACCATTACAATACATCAAAATCTATTGAACCGCAAGACACATGGAGATGGAAGCATCTGTATTTATTCATATTCTATCAAGTTGCCAATAACTTTAATTTTGCCACCGGTTTTCAACCCTTACAGCTTGGATTGGGCCTAAGTTCATGAGTAGCAGTCTTAAACAAACTTTTTTGGGGCCCAAAATCGCAGTTTCAATGTCTTGTGCACTAAGCCGGCTATTTTTATCTTTACGGACGGTCCTGATATTTGGATTGCCCAAACCCGACTTCTAACTTGGTTGCCTGCTTAATATTAAGTCATAAAAAATAAAAATAGAAATATATAAGTAAAACAAATTCACAAAAATTCAAGAGTTATTTGATGGGCCCAAAGCAAACTTCCAATATTGAGTTCCCCACATCTAGAAGAGTTTTTCTTAAAATAAAAAAAAAACTATAAAATTACAAAAAATTCAACCTAAAAGGATACAACTGTAAAGGGTAAACGCAAAAAGTATAATGTAAAAGTTTTTTTACAAGAAAATAATGGAAACCACTTTTGTTAATTTGTGTGAAAAACTAATTAATTGCGTTAGGTTGCTCGATTTATTTTCAATTTTTCACCATTGAGAAATTCTTTTTAATCAAAATGTTAAAAACATATCACTTGTATAATATTGTTGTACTTGTTAAATGCACGATATTCAACAAAGAAATTGAGTACTGTAATTTTCACAATATTGTGGATTGGAAGAAAAAAAAAAGTCTAAAAGCACACTCAAAATACACCTACATTTACACAAAACACACACATAAATATAGTTGGAGTTTTCCACACATAAGACCATCATTTTGTGCGGTCCCATGCCTTTATGGAGGGAAAATGTAGTAGAGAAAAAAAAAAAAAAACAAAACAAAAAGCAAAAGAGATGCCCGTTTATTATAAAAAAAAAAAAGAAGAAGAAGAGGGTCAGAACTCAGAAGAGAAGCCAAAAAAAGGTCAGGAGCCCAAGGGGAATCGAACCGAACTCTTGCAGGGGATAGGCAGCAGTCAGAAACATTGTTTTATTTATATATAAAAATTTACATCTTTTTTTTTTTGTGTGTTGCCCAGCCCGGGAGTGTTATAAATCAATCAAACCAACACACCCATACGCACAAATAAACCGAAACAAAAACACAAAAGATTTTACGTGGTTCCCCAAAATCGGGTACGTCCACGGGAGAGAGAACACTTTTCACTATGAGCAAGAGATTTACAATGGAGGAGATACACTCTCACACTCACACAACTCTCTTTGGTTCACACACAATTCTCTCCACTCTCTCACTGTTCATACATGGTACACACACTTCTCACTTTTGTTTTTCTTCTTTTTTCTTACCCCCACGGCACACACACAAAACAAACATATATATAGGCAGAACACACGGTGCTTCTGGAACTCTCCATGCAAAAGATCATTGGTCTATGGACTTTGAGAAGTCAGCCACCGAAACCATTTATTGCCCATCCAATTCCCATGTATACTCCAAGCCACCAAAAAAAAATGCCACCCAATATTGCCATTAAACTCTCTTCACTGACCACTTATTTCCAATGCAAAACTACCCATTTAAATTTACTCCTATTTCTGTTTTCAAGAGCATTTAACTTGGGAAAATCCCAACAAACACCCCCTTTTCCCAAGTGAAATGCACCCCCTTGCTCGGGCACCTCGCACCCCCACGTCCAAGAGCCTAACCGAAAATATCGGAGATCAAATTTGGTGCGAAAGTGACCCTTCTTCTTGTGCTCAATTTTTCTTCATCAACTTTTTCAAACACCATCACTTGAGCTACTTCTTTTTCCATCTTGCTCTCCACACATAGAGATTCATTTGCTTGCGCCTTTACACGCCACACTTGTGCAACCCGACACCCATAATTTTTGCTTGCTCGGTGCCCAAAAATTTTATGCCTCACGTCAACGCGACCTTGGAGTTTATACAAATTTCCCAATAATTTTCCTTGCAACACCACTTTCTCATTTTTAAACACCTCAAGAACTCCATCACTTGATGCAAACCGACAACCATTGGAATGTAACATTCCCAATGAAATCAAATTTTTCCTTAATCCCGGCACATGTCGGACTCCGGTCAATCTCACAAATCTTCCATCGGACATTCGGAACCGCACCGTACCCATGCCAACAACCTTATTCACCGTGTTGTTTGCCATCCTCACATTACTTTTATCACAAGCCTCATAAGAGTAAAAATAATTTCTATTTGAACACATATGAAATGAACAACCAGAATCCATAACCCAATCAAAATGATCCATACCTTCGGAAGTTACCGTAAGCAAATCACCGTCATCTTTGACAAAATTCTCAACCACCGCCGCTTCGGAATTTTCCTTCCCTTTCTCCTTCTCTATCTTTGCTTTGAGTTTTGGGCAAAACTTCATTATGTGTCCTTCTTCTTCACAAAAATAACATTTTCTATTATCAACCCATCGAGACTCACCACCTCGGGACTCACCACCTCGCGAATGTGAACGCCCCCTTGATTGTGAACGAGACCTCCAATTCGATCCACCTTGCCTCTCAATTTTCCTACCTTGGTCTTGACCACCATTAGATGCAACCACAACACGCTCCTCCGAAAAACTTACGCTCTCCTTCCTCCGCATCGACTCATGGGATAAGAGAGTGGCAATAACCTCATCAAGCTTGAGAGTATCCTTCCCATACATCAAGGTAGTCCGAAGATGCTCATACGACGACGGCAATGAAACCAACAATAGTATCGCTTTATCTTCCTCTTCGATCTTTGCACCAATGGCATCCAACTCCGTTAGTAGCCGATTGAACTCATCCAAATGCTCATTAAAATTCCTCCCTCGGACATGTTTAACCCATACAATTGTTTCTTTAACGACAACCGATTCGTTAAAGACTTGGACTTGTATCTACTCTCCAACTTTGCCCAAAGTTCCGCCGGATCCGTTTCATTGATGACTTCCCGAAGCGTGCTATTCCCGAGATACAATTGGATCGTGCTATTTGCAAGCTCTCTCATCTCCTCCCATTTAGCATCCGTCACGTCTTCCGGCTTTTCGGATTTTTTCTTGAGTGTCTTCGCCAAACCTTCTCTTGTCAACATGTTCTTCACCCTTTGTTGCCAAAGAGTGAAATCACTGTGGCCGTTGAAAAGCTCAATAGCAAACCCAGTGCTTTTTCCCGCCATGCCGTAGCTCCCCGCCATACCGCAGCTCTGATACCACTTGTTATAAATCAATCAAACCAACACACCCACACGCACAAATAAACCGAAACAAAAACACAAAAGATTTTACGTGGTTCCCTAAAATCCGGTACGTCCACGGGAGAGAGAACACTTTTCACTATGAGCAAGAGATTTACAATGGAGGAGATACACTCTCACACTCACACAACTCTCTTTGGTTCACACACAATTTTCTCCACTCTCTCACTGTTCATACACGGTACACACACTTCTCACTTTTGTTTTTCTTCTTTTTTCTTACCCCCACGGCACACACACAAAACAAACATATATATAGGCAGAACACACGGTGCTTCTGGAACTCTCCATGCAAAAGATCATTGGTCTATGGACTTTGACAAGTCAGCCACCGAAACCATTTATTGCCCATCCAATTCCCATGTATACTCCAAGCCACCAAAAAAAAATGCCACCCAATATTGCCATTAAACTCTCTTCACTGACCACTTATTTCCAATGCAAAACTACCCATTTAAATTTACTCCTATTTCTGTTTTCAAGAGCATTTAACTTGGGAAAATCCCAACAGGGAGTTTCCCAAAGAGGTTAGAATTTTGATTATTTGGAGATATTTTATCTTAACAGGGGATATATGTGATTCTATTGTGTTTCTTTTTTCCTCCTAATACTTTTTCCGTTGACCTCAAAACAACGTTGTTTTGCGTCACTTTTCAATAAAAATGTAATATCAATCGTTGATTTAGTGAATAGGTAAGATGTTAAGTATAATTAGGGTATCACATGAGAAGATTCAGACTAAAACCCTGCACATACTCTATCAAAATTAGAAGAGGGGCAGGCGAGGCTAGAGCATATGCCTACACCCACGTTCAGTCACATTGTGAGCCGAGTCAAAAAAATTCTCAAGCTCGAGCCTGGCCTGAATAGGTGCAAAAAGAGTTCGAGTCAAGCCTGAGTATTATTGTGTTCAACTTGTTTGGTTCGATTAAATTAGCACCCATGATAAGAGTTTAGATAGCAATACCTGATCATCATTTCTAGTCGTTGAATAATTAGATTAAGAGTCCAAGACTTACTAAAACATCTCCCAATTATTAAGCTTAGGGCCTGTTTCACTTGAAGTTTTTGGGTGCCAGGCGGGCACCAATAGTCTTGCCCGAGCACTCATCTGGGCCATCTAAAATAGGTTTGGACAATCCAGATTTTAAATAGAAAAATAGGAGGGAGGGAGGGAGGGAGGGAGAGAGAGAGAGAGAGAGAGAGAGAGAGAGAGAGAGGAAAGAAATTTGGGTTGTTCAAAATACTTTTGGACGGCCGGGATGGGTACTCGAGCATAGCCATGTGTTACTTGCTCGGCACTTCAAAAAAAATTCTATTTCACACTACTAAACCTAAACCTAACCAAATTGTAATCGGTTGTTCTTATAAATATATTCAAGCACTTCCTTGAAGCTATAACAAAACTGCAAAACTAGTACTACAAATATCAAGTCACTTCCGAAGAAAAATACTTAGAATGAATTCAATTTCTCCAATTTCATCTTGCGATTTGCTAGGTGTTTTCGGATTACCATGGATGCCTGCGGGGTTCATGGAGATGGAGATTAAAGCCTTCATTCGAAAACTACAAGAAGAACAAGAATGCATGAGGATATGCTTACGAGCACAAAAAGAAAAGGAACTACGACAAAAACGACGGCAAAGAAGAAGATCAAGAACGTGCGAAGATACAATTGCAAGCGCAAGAAGAAAGGGAGCAAAGAAAACTGGACGACGATGAGCATGAGCAATTTTGCTTCGAGTTGGAGTCGTGGGGCGTTCGACAGGGGAAAGAGAGGCAGAGGAAGTTTCAAAGGAAGCCAAATCACTATAAGAATTGTCAAGCCAAATGATTGATAAATAGAAGATGCTGCGTAGGATTTTAATTTTACATATTAGGTTTAGGTCGTAAACTAGAGTCTAATATAACTTGATTCTGTCTTTAGATTGATCGAGTAGGTTTTAGGCCTTAAATTTCAGTGTGACAGACTGACAGTGTCGTATTTGTGTATTTATTTGTGTAACTACAAAATTTATGAATTTGAGTCGAGTTTTACTTATTCCTCTACTTGTTAAAATACTTTCAGCTGAAATCTTGTTCATATCGAGCAAAATTTCTCTGTTCTTTTTTTTTTTTTTTTTTAAATATGAACAAATGTGAGTGCAAGTTGAATTGTGATAAATTTCTCAAACTGGGTGCTTACAGGTCTTAATTTTTAGTATCAAAATTCGACTTGCCCACGCGATGCGTGTGCCCCATCCTCTAAAATAGGTAATGTCCCGCATGAAAAGTTTATGTGAGCCCAATCGCCAATATTGATTTGAATCTCAATTTCCAGGTTGGACCATCCTTGATTGGAAATCCATCTTGAAGGCTCCAAATTTCAGCGGCAAGACTAGTAATAACACCAACAAAACGCTGAAATCCTATCATCCATTCCCCGTTGTGGTTGTTGGAAAAAATAGGTTCACTTTTTGTGATTAAACCGAAATTAGGAATGTAATAAAATCAAAATCCATTTAACACCAAAAAAATAGGGGCTCTCTCTCTCTCCCCGAAAACCCTAACCACCACAAATACTACTCTTCCTCCTTCCCCTCCCCCCTAGGGTTTCAATACCCTCGCAGGGTGGTGCGAGGGGAGGGCCATAATACTATTTCTTTTCTCCGTTCATTTTTTCTTTTTCTTTTTTCTTTTATCTCTCCAAATCAACGACTTGTCGTCTGATTTGAGAGGGTTATGTCTCTCGCTTTGTGAGAGTTGTAAGTCTCGTCTTCGGACAAATTTTCGTCTATAGATTGGGTACTTTTAGGCGTGATTGCTTTACAATGATATATGTGCCAATAGTGTTCTTACCCTACATGATATCGCTAGCAAGGCAACTATTAGACGGTCCAGATTTTAAATACAAATATCGAGTCACTTCCGAAGAGAAATACTTAGAATGGATTCAATTTCTCCAATTCCATCCTTCGATTTGCGAGGTGATTTCGGATTACCATGGGTGCCTGCGGGGTTTATGGAGATGCAGATTAAATCAGGGGAAAGAGAGGCAGAGGAATTTTCAAAGGAAGCCAAATCACAATAAGAAATATCAAGCCAAATGAATTACATTTTTTTTTCCGCAATCCAAATTGATTGATAAATAGAAGACGTTGCGTAGGATTTTGATTTATCGTATTAGGTTTAGGTCGTAAACTAGAGTCCATGCAACATGATTATGTCTTTAGATTGATCGAGTATGTTTTAAGTCGTAAACTTCTGTGTGATGATATCGTATTTTTGTATTTTAATTGTGCAACTAAAAGTTTATGGATTTGAGTCGAGTATCGCTCGTTCCTTTACTTGTTAGAAATACTTTCTGCAAAATTTCCTCTGTTTTTATTTTTTTACTTGATTCCTTATTATCGGCATACAACTGATTTAGAAGGAAACAGGGCACCATATCTGAATCAAAGCAATCATAAGATGAATCACAGGCCATTTTTAGCCAGCAAACTATTGGGACCACTGGAGTTATGTCCGGTCGTTGCCTTAATACCTTTAAGACCTCGAAATTAGTCGAAGTGCACGCAAGTTGAACCGGACATTTGGTTATATATATATAAAGAAGAAGAAGAAGAAGAAGAAAGATTATACCTGATTTGAATCGAACGAGGAAGATGAAGACGAATTTGAAGATCTAGGCCCAAGGTCATTCTTCACCTCCTGACACTTATGCTTTACTTTTTCTTTTTTAGAAACATATTTCAAACTTTGAAGTGCTCATCCAAAGAAAATTACTCCCTCCGTTCTAATTTGATAGTCCATTATGAAACTACGTGTAATTTTTCAAATTAAAAAATAATGTATTTACACAAATAATTTTTTTATCAATATCATTCTTTTTGATAGATCTCGTTAAGAACTTTAATATGGTGCAAATATAATTCAAAAATTAATTCGGTAAATAAATTATTTTTAATTTAAAAATTGCACGTAGTTTCGTGGTGAACTATTAGATTGGAACGGAGGGAATATCATTATAGTGCTGATAAAAAAAAGAAGAGGAATGTCATTATAGTAAATACTAGCAAATAATATTGTGGAGGAAAAGACGGAAACACATTTATGCTCCACTAAAGTTGTCAGTTGCTAACAAATAACAAGGATTCAACCAGAATTCTTACGAGTAATGCTAAATCACAATAAGAAATATCAAGCCAAATGAATTACGTTTTTTTTTTTTTTTTTCCGCGAGCCAAATTGATTGATAAATAGAACATGTTGCGTAGAATTTTGATTTATTGTATTAGGTATAGGTCGTAAGCTGTGCAACATGATTCTGTCTTTAGATTGATCAAGTAGGTTTTAAGTCGTAAATTTCTGTGTGACGGTGTCATATTTGTGTATTTTAGTTCCACACCTAAAAGTTTATGGATATGAGTCGAGTTTCGCTCATTCCTTTACTTGTTAGAAAAACTTTCGGGAAAATGACCAATACATGGTCTTTTCTCAAACAAATGCCAAATAGGTGGTCATGGTTTGTGAAATACCCAAACCATGGCAAGGAAAAAAAAAATGACCAATACATGGTAAATGAAAGGTGAAGTACCCATATTACCCCCTTATAATTTTTCCCCCCAAAAAACCCAAGTTTACGTCAAAAACCCTAAGTCTGCTCCCCTCCTCCCCCATTACGCGATCTCTCTCAGCTCCATTCGTCTCTCTCTGTGGCTCTCTCCGTGGCCGAAGTTGCTCTCTCTCTCTCTCTCTCTCTCTCTCTCTCTCTCGTGCACGTCGTCGCACCAGTCTCTCTCTCTCTCTCTCTCTCTTTTCCCCTCGCTCTCGACAGCAGCAGCAATCGATCGTCAACAATCGATTTCGCACGAAGTGTAGCCGTGATCTGGAACGAGTGAGTTTGTACAGCTATGTGAAAGGTAATCCCCTTCTTGTTTTATTCGGTGAATGTTGAGGTTTTTCGCATTGTATGCCACAAAAAGTTAATAGGTTTACTTATTCTGTACACGCATATATACGATTGTATATTTTTGCAGCTTCTTGGAAGGATTATACATAGTTCGCGGGGAAACCAGTTTGAGATTTCTCTTGCTGGAAGCTTTTCCGACATGAAGCAGCAACAGAATCTGTACAGCTGGGGTAAGGGTTTGAAGTTGTCGATTGATGTATGTGAAGCCTTTTAGAATGTTTGATTTTGTTGCCTGTATTACAAGTTTGGTTGAATAATGGTGGTGGGATCAGATTTTTTGTGGATAGAGCAACCTTTGATTTTGTCAAAAGAGCAACCTTCAATTTGTTACCTGTATTACAAGTTTGGTTGATCATTGGTGGTGGGATCAGATTTTTGTCAATAGAGCAACCTTTGATTTATGTGAAAGATCTGATCAGAAATTTGAATGTGGGAATTAGTTTTTCCCATTACTTTTTACCTTGGGGTCAGCTGGCTTAATATTCCTGGAATGCTTAGACTAGGATATTTTGACCCCAACTGGTTTCCAAATTTGTGGCACCATTAATTACACTGTTATCGTTCTCTTATAAATCCTACTGGACTATTCCTGGTTTTTTAGGATTGATGGATATCCAAAAATAAGGGATTTGAGATAAAAGTTACATTTTTTCATTTGTCTGAGGTTGTAGGATTATTCCTGGTGTTATAATTGTTGGGGCTCTCAAGGCTATCCCTTGGCCCTTTCTCAACAATGGCCGGCATTATAAATTAGGTATGCAAACGAACCACTCTGCTCGCGAGTAGCTCGTGAAGGCTTTTTTATTATTGATTAAGAAGAGTACTGAAGGCTTTTTTATTATAAAACCTGTGTGGCATATAAATATTGGTATTAGAGTTGATCAAGGTATCAATAAATTAGAGGAAACATTTTTTAAAGCTTGCTTAATGGGATTGATGCCAAGCATAATATCTGTTCACGTCCTCAATTCTATAGATAATTAACCTCTTTCTTTTAGGGCCTTTTAAGCCGTTAGCCGTGAAAGGACCAAGTTACAGGAGCTCGACTTGTATTTCGGTTGGTAAAAGGTCATTTGAGATTGGCTCGTTATGTGACCGAGTTTGCACATATTATGAAGCTAGGTATATAAACTTGACATGCTAAGGTAATTGTACCTTGAATTAAAGACCAAGCCACTCCTGTGATTGGCTTGATTGAGAGAGAGAGGAATATTGATTGCATTCTGAAAGGTAATCCCCCTGTTGAGTTGAGTTGAGTTTGTACCTAGATCTAAATGGAAGGCCAGTTCTCAAATATGTAGAACATTTATTAATTTGACTTTATCTTTGAAATATTTATGGAACGATCTCAGTTCATGAGTCTATCAAGCAAAACACTCATATGCTCAGAATTTGACTTGAATTTATATATAAAGAAACAACAAAAGTGAATGAGCTTGGCTTATAGATTGTTTGAATGAGCAAGGGCTATTACATACTTCTTTAAGCATGACCATATGCTAAAGGAATTAAATGCTACTGCCATATCCCTTCCCTTTTTAATAGATAAAGCTCAATCAGCTTTTGTGAAAGCGAGATCAATAGCCGATAACAAGAGTTGCTGCATTATATACATTGACTTCGAAGTGCTCAAATAAATATGTTCAGTTGGTATCGTGCGCATCTAGCTTGGATACTCGTGTTGCATCATCTATGTTTTTTTGCCCTTTTTGTTTCCGTTAAGTTTTGCACAACCCAGAATAACATTTGTTGAACATGTACTCATAAGTCATTGCTTTCTGAACACCTATGGAAATTGGTTTGCGGT
Source organism: Vaccinium darrowii (assembly GCA_020921065.1). Lineage (NCBI taxonomy): Eukaryota > Viridiplantae > Streptophyta > Magnoliopsida > Ericales > Ericaceae > Vaccinium > Vaccinium darrowii. The sequence continues at coordinate 40,298,574 of CM037154.1, forward strand.
ATAGTATTGTCTTCCTCTTAGGCTCTTAATGTCTTAAAAGTTTGTAGTGCTTGTCACACGGTTTATACTTGCATTGGGTAATTTGTTCTACTGATATCATATTCCAGGTTGAGGATCGCACTGGCTGCATTAAATTGAGGGTCCCTTAAATTCATCGCCTGTACATCCGTAGAAATTAGTTTCAGTTGGAAGGTATGTATTTTTTAAAGCATCTTGAGTGATATACTTGCTTTATGAGGAACTTCTATTGGATTGATTGTTTTCCATGTAATTTGTTAGCATGCATCCACTTCATCAGATGACTGTGACGAACTTGTATGTTACCTTGCTATCTCCATACCACTGTTAAGTTATTTATGCTTGAGGAAAAGTAGAACAAACTACAAGGCTCTACTGTCGATGTTTAATTATGATCTCAACTTATTGGATTTAGGGTTTTCTTTGTATTCCTTTTCTGATCTCAAAGTTCAAAATTGTTCAATTGGTATGTTGATTCACTTTTTTTTGCTTAACTAGTAGAACTAAATTTCTTAAAAATATTGGAACCTCATGTTCTAACTTCTGACAGGTCTATACTCTCGTGAGGTAGACCAAGCAAGTCCAAATGTTGGGTGGAGGTCCCACACGATCATTAATTTACATAGTTGTCATGTTATTTTTGTCCTATTGTGCTAATGTAATTGCCTATTTTTGTCTTCTTCCATATACATTATCGTAATCGAACAAATAGAATGTGCATATGATCCTTGTCTTCACATTTTTTTTATTGTTTCTTGAATTCATTGTAGGGAATATGGTGCAAAGCAAGACGACTGCACGCAAATCTACTTTACCAATTGAAGACTTGGATGATGTTCCCACCAAGCGTCCAGCCTATGGATATAATATTTTTGTGTAATTACCTTCCATATGTGTAGTTGAAAAAATATGGATTGTTGTTATGGAGGATTATAAATCTCGTCCAAATTTCATATTCCCCCGGCTGACTTGCTATTTTCCATAACTTTTTGCAGAGCCGATTTTATTAAGGGCCTACGTTTAGGTCTCGGAGAAGGGTCAAGCGGATTCATTGGACATGTTCGCAGATCAGAGGTACATGTATTGGTCATATTGTTGTCATTACATCAAATATTTCTTTCTTTACCCTATTTCTTTTACGTCCATTAAGCGCATCTATTATTTGCTTGTACTAGGCGTATGAACAAGCTGGAATTGTGTGGAATGAAGATAGACCGCCTACGTGCCATGATTGGCAAGCCATGTATAAAAAAATTTATTTTGATAGAAAAGCAGCCCGCGGAGAACTTCCTCGCACTCGGAAGAGGAAGAGGCGTGATCAAGTGGAGGTACTTGTAATTCCATTTATGTGTCATTTCACACTTGTAATGAAATTTGATATTTTTTATGCAAGCAAGGAATGTATATATAACCATAATCTTTTGTTATTTACTTACAGAATTGGGCTTCCATTCGCTCTCGCTGTACCCCGAAGCAGCTTGTTGACTTAAACAAGTCATTAAGTCAAGAGCAAAGGGATGCATTGGTGAAAAGAAATCCATTTCATAATCTTCTTCAACTTAATTGTGATTGGCTAAATCGGGAGTTTTGTGTTAAATTGGTGGAGCGGTTTAACATGAAGACCCGCAGTCTTGAATTTGGGGATGGGAGAGTTTGCCCCATTAGGAAGGAAGATTTTGAAAGGGTTTTGGGGATGCCTAGTGGAAGCAGGCGTGTACCTACAGGATGTGCGGAGAAACATAGAGTAGCCATTGACAAGTTGTTTGGAAAGGAGAATGACGAAGGTTTTAAGGATGTTTTCAAGGGATTGAGCTTTGCACAGTTGAAAAAAGTCATCCTCCAACAAGATTCATCGGATAGTCAATTTCAACGGGCGTACATGCTATTTGCATTGGGCTCTTTCTTGTGCCCCACAACGAAGGATGCTATCGGGCCTGTGTTGTTTCCCGCCGTGACATGTGCAAAGATGGCCAAAATGAAGACATACAAGTGGCCGGCTTTCATCTTGGAGTGGTTGGTAGACCAAATTCGAAGTTTCAGGGATCGAGCATCCAAAAAGCCTCGTCCCTTACATGGGCAAAGTGTTGGGGGATGTTTGTTCCTTTTAATGGTATGTCCAACAACAAGCTTTTTTACTTTAGCCTCTTATTTACTTGTCTTATTTGCTAACATATCGGTATATAATTTATGCAGATAATATACTTTGACCGATTCCCCATGGATGTTGTGAGCGGCGAACATAGTGCCGAACAAGGTCAGATTCCCATTGCCTTCTGGACGAAGGATTTGATACTTAAGCGCATCAGAATGGAGCCGGAGGACATCCCATCAAAGGAGGCTGTGTTGGCTGCCTTTCCTCCTCACAACATGAAAAATCCGGTAAATAATTTGTACTTTTATACCCATAATATGAAATATGATCCATTCATATCACATACTGACCTATCATTAATTTTGTATTACAGGCCTATATTCAGCAGTACCACAATTATATATATCAGTTCATAGAAAATGCGGACAACTTGCGTGCCATGGATGTTGCTCACTCTTTGGCCTTGGAAGCCAAACAAAATGGAGAACAAGATGGAGAAGAAGAACAAAATGGGGAACAATATGAGAGAGAGAGAAAACAAGATGAGGAGAATGAGGAAGAACAAGATGAAGAGGAAGAACAAAGAGAGAGAAAACGTACTAAGGGCAACGAGGAAGAAGAAGAAGAAGAAGAAGAAGAAGAAGAAGAAGAAGAAGAAGAAGAAGAAGAAGAAGAAGAAGAACAAGAAGAAGAAGAAGAACAAGAAGAAGAAGTTTATATATCTGAAGCTTCTGAAGAAGAAGATGCTGATTCTGATTCTGATTCTGAAGATGAAGAAGAAGAAGAAGAAGAACAAGAACAAGAAGAGAGAGAGAAAGACAAAGAAGAAGAACAGGAGGGAGAGAAAGAGAAAGAGAAAGAGAAAGAGAAAGAGAAAGACAAAGAGAAAGAGACAGAACAAGAACATACAAAAGATGATGAAGAAGAACAAGAGAGAGAATATGGCGGCCATGGAGGCAACGAATGGGAAACACCCATTTGTGAAGTTATTAAAAATTCTTCAACCAATGTTCTTAGCGATACACCGAACCCCAAGGAAACAAAGGTAGTGTCTACTCAACCAACTAAGAGACGAGGGAATCGTCCTATAAAACAGAGTAAATCTACTCGGCATCCGTATGTATCACAACCAGCTTTTAAGGTACAGAAGATGACGAAGGACAAGAAGAAGATATTGGATTATCTTATCAAGAGACCGACGAAAGCCATGAAAGAGTAAGGATGCTATTCTCATTCTCCTGATAATGTTTTTATGCATATATTATGATTACCTTCTCAAACGCTTTCAATACTATATTCAAATTAGTGTCTAATATCCGAAACCTCACAAGTTATATCTTACATTTGTTGTAGTGAGGTGTGTATTGCAATGAAGTCAATGAAATGGCCATTGACTTTCAACAATGTTTATGAGTCATTCCGCGCAAAGGGCCTTATGTCGAACATGGTAATTACTTGGTCACTCCTTACTACTTTGCGTTGTTGTCATCATTATGGTATATTCTTATGTTACCAACCAAAAGTTATTGAATGTCTATGACTTAATGAATCATTCCATTATCCATGTAGGTTCTTGATTCAGTGAGGGATTGGCTCATGCTAAAGGAAATGAAGGAGATAGAGAAAGGAAAGTCACATCCGAGGCGTCACATTTTCCCGTCGCATTTTGCGGTACGGTCTCACTACCAATAGGTGCATTACATTTTTCTTTCCTCTCGCACTATTATGTGAACTTATAAAATATTCCACTTCTTTTGCAGAAAAATCTACTTGAACCTACTCGTAAAAACAGCAGGTTTCCCAATGTCTTGAGGGAGCAGGTTGATACTAAGAAAGTTGGCTACGACGTTGGCAAATGTGACCAGGTACTTTAATTTCCAAATAATGAAACCATAAGATACTTTCGTTATGCATCATCGGCTGATGTCCTTTTTCTTGCAGCTTTTACTACCATTGCTTGTTGGAACAGATCGTGGTCATTGGTTTTGTATAGCCATATCCCTTGTGGATGTGCGTGTTGATGTGTTAGACTCACTGAAGCCAAATGACTTAGACGATCGGTTCTCCAAAGTCAAGACAATTGTAATATTCCATTCATTTTATGTCAACAGATTTATTTTAAGTATCCGATAAAAACTTTTGTTACTAATTACATGTATGTGTTTTTGATATGCCTCGTAGCGGGATAACCTGTTCCGACTATTGGAAGCATGTGACATAAAGGTGACCCATAGTTGTGACGAGTATGCAATTGAGTTTGTACCTGTTCCACAACAAGATAACTGGTGAGTGTCCAAAACATGAACGAACATAAATATTGAACCATTGTTTGTCCCCAAAACCATGTTTATGACTCAGCATCGGCACCTATTTTAGTCTCTTTAAATATATGTTTGCTTCCTCTTTTTGTAGCCAAGATTGTGGCATACATGTCATAAAATATTTGGAGTTGTGGAAGGGTCGAAGCTCCTCTTCGCAAATGGATTGTCACATTGTTGATAATGCTCGCAGCTGGATTTTGTACACCATCTTCACAGATGAGAGAAACCAAAGACGAGATCAAGTAATGAAAGCAATCAACAGTCGATCATAACTTTTACCACGTACGTATGCTCTCTTTATTGAAACTTGATGCATGTCGTACTTAATAGAAGAATAAACAATTGTGACAAATGTCTCTGCCATTGACCTTAATCTATATGGGAAGATACTATAGCAGTATAGTGCAAAAATATGTATTTTGTTCTTTGTACGTTCAGCCAGTACTTGGTTGCAATCTGCAATTTGTGTGTGTGTTACCTACTCAAATGTGGGTGTCCTGTGACATTTGTACCCCAATCCTTCTTTGTTGACAGAGGAGAGAAAATGGAATGTTTTAGCCCCATCCTCAGATGTAGTGGGAAAAGAGAGTGGGAGGCTAGAATATGAGGGAGTTCAGGAGTGTTGAGCACCTATATTGATCTGAGGATGAGTCTGTTAGCTGCTATTGTCCTTACTTTTATACTGATGTTGTGGGTTGTTGTTGCATTAAAGTTAGGATTTCATAATTCATTATTATGCACCTGTGCCTTAGTCAAGATATATTTGATTTGATGTTATTGTGGACTGCCATGATTGGGCAGAGCTGGTAATATTAGTTTGCCAGTTACATTTTCTTGATTCTGCCATATACTGCTGCTGTTTGTCTTTTTGTCTTCCTGCGTTCTAGTTGTTGGTACTGTGATTCATCTATATGTTCCCATTTCCTTCAATCTGCCATACACCCACGTTTCCCCTATTCTTGCTGATGTGTCTACTACTGCTGCTGCTGTATTTAGTGTTGTTCCTGCTGCTGTGATTCTGCCATGCCCGATTGATGCTGTGACCAACACAGCCATGGCCGTTTGTGCATAACATTCACTGTGATTCCAAGTTGCAACTGCTGTGTCATTTGTGTTCAAATGCTACTTTCTTTAGTGCCTTGTGCTTTCTTCCTACTATGTTGATCTTTTCATACCCTTTTCATGCTATCATGAGCTAATGCGAGTGTGATGTTATCTTAGATGAGCTATAGATCTTGTGGATCTCTGTTTCTACTACTTCCATTTTGTATGCTACCTTTCACTAATTTCCATTCCATTTTATTCCCAGCATCCTTGCTTTTCCCGTTAGATTTTGTGTGTTTCTCGTTCATCTTTTAGATGAAGGGAAACACTCTACTTCTCCCTATGTAGCCACTTCGCCTTCCCCGCTTTCTTTTTGTGTAAAATTGCATGTCTTTTTCTAGTTGACACTAAATATTTGAACTTACTGTCATGCAGATGTATGGTGCACCTTTTTGAATAGCTATGGAGGTGGGCATTTTGCAAAAAAATAGTACCTACAAGGGAAGAACGTGTATAGCTAACCTATGGAAGTGGGCATTTTGCACAAACCAAGTACCTGCAAGGGAAGAACGTGTATAGCTAACCTTCTAATAATAGATAGCAAACACATAGGGAAATGCCTAATAGTTTGGTGTATTTTTTGATGGGGACATGAGTAATCTATGTAACTACTGATAAATGATATTCTGAATGTGTACCGATGGGGTAGGTTTATCTGTTTCAGTTGCGTAAAATAACATGATTCTTAATTTGGATAACATCTTGTCATTTGATTGACTTGGCTAGGTTGCTCTACATTTTGCTTGATTGAGTTATTTGTTTGGGCTCATGATCAAGTTATATAGGAGTAGCTTCTTTTTGAAGGAGTATAGACCATCAATCTTTGGTTTTTGATTTCTGCATCTTTGGTTCCACTCTTTTTATAACTTCAAAACAATGTACAGTCACTGACACAGAAAAACTTGCTCCGAGATAGAACAAAACTTGCTCTTTATATGACCTTCGCCTGCACTGTGTATGAAACCACAAGCACCTGACTGTTCTTCCCTCAAGTTTTATTTCTCTCATTTCCTAAGGTTTTTATATACCATCAACCATACATACAAGTTCATTTGATCCACGTTCCATTGTCCATTGTCAGGGGAGTGACCTTTGCACTCTTTTTATAACATGAAAAACAATGCACAGTCACTGACACAGAAAAACTTGCTCCGAGCAAGAACAAAACTTGCTCTTTATATGAACTTGGCCTGCACTGTGTATGAAACCACAAGCACCTGACTGTTCTTCCCTGAAGTTTTATTTCTCTCATTTCCTAAGGTTTTTATATACCATCAACCATACATACAAGTTCATTTGATCCACGTTCCATTGTCCATTGCCAGGGGAGTGACCTTTGCACTCATTTTATAACATGAAAAACAATGCACAGTCACTGACACAGAAAAACTTGCTCCGAGCAAGAACAAAACTTGCTCTTTATATGAACTTGGCCTGCACTGTGTATGAAACCACAAGCACCTGACTGTTCTTCCCTGAAGTTTTATTTCTCTCATTTCCTAAGGTTTTTATATACCATCAACCATACATACAAGTTCATTTGATCCACGTTCCATTGTCCATTGTCAGGGGAGTGACCTTTGCACTCATTTTATAACATGAAAAACAATGCACAGTCACTGACACAGAAAAACTTGCTCCGAGCAAGAACAAAACTTGCTCTTTATATGAACTTGGCCTGCACTGTGTATGAAACCACAAGCACCTGACTGTTCTTCCCTGAAGTTTTATTTCTCTCATTTCCTAAGGTTTTTATATACCATCAACCATACATACAAGTTCATTTGATCCACGTTCCATTGTCCATTGTCAGGGGAGTGACCTTTGCACTCTTTTTATAACATGAAAAACAATGCACAGTCACTGACACAGAAAAACTTGCTCCGAGCAAGAACAAAACTTGCTCTTTATATGAACTTGGCCTGCACTGTGTATGAAACCACAAGCACCAACCTGTTCTTCCCTGAAGTTTGATTTCTCTCATTTCCTAAGATTTTTATATACCATCAACCATACATACAAGTTCATTTGATCCACGTGCCATTGTCCATTGTCAGGGGAGTGACCTTTGCACTGTTTTTATAACATGAAAAACCATGCACAGTCACTGAGACTAAAAAACTTGCTCCGACCAAGAACAAAACTTGCTCTTTATATGACCTTGGCCTGCACTGTGTATGAAGCCACAAGCACCAACCTGTTCTTCCCTGAAGTTTGATTTCTCTCATTTCCTAAGATTTTTATATACCATCAACCATACATACAAGTTCATTTGATCGACGTTCCATTGTCCATTGTCAGGGGAGTGACCTTTGCACTCTTTTTATAACATGAAAAACAATGCACAGTCACTGAGACTAAAAATTGTGCTCCGACCAAGAACAAAACTTGCTCTTTATATGACGTTGGCCTGCACTGTGTATGAAACCACAAGCACCAACCTGTTCTTCCCTGAAGTTTGATTTCTCTCATTTCCTAAGATTTTTATATACCATCAACCATACATACAAGTTCATTTGATCCACGTGCCATTGTCCATTGTCAGGGGAGTGACCTTTGCACTCTTTTTATAACATGAAAAACAATGCACAGTCACTGAGACTAAAAATTGTGCTCCGACCAAGAACAAAACTTGCTCTTTATATGACCTTGGCCTGCCCTGTGTATGAAACCACAAGCACCAACCTGTTCTTCCCTGAAGTTTGATTTCTCTCATTTCCTAAGATTTTTATATACCATCAACCATACATACAAGTTCATTTGATCCACGTTCCATTGTCCATTGTCAGGGGAGTGACCTTTGCACTCTTTTTATAACATGAAAAACCATGCACAGTCACTGAGACTAAAAAACTTGCTCCGACCAAGATCAAAACTTGCTCTTTATATGACCTTGGCCTGCACTGTGTATGAAACCACAAGCACCTGACTGTTCTTCCCTGAAATTTTAATTACTATAACCACCACATTTCATTTAAAATAAATACGATTCACGAAATGACCAAGACATTCGTAAGTCAAACAACATAAACAGTATAAGTAACAGAACAACCACATCTTAAACCAAAGAAACCAAATACAACAAATAAATGACAAGGCGGAGATTATAGAAAATGCATACTTAGGCCACAACAGGTAGGCCACAACAAGTACCCCACTCTACTTGCCCATATCATGACAAACTCCAACTCCTCACAGTCCCGAATCCATGGTGCGGATGTATGCATCGTAGTATCTATGGGTTACTGTAAGTTTCACCTCGTCATTCTGAAACGTGTTAATATCAACGATGTTCCCGATGCCCTTCTCGAGTACCCATACATAGCCAGTGTGGTGACCCTCAAGCTGATTTTGTCTTGTGAAGCCCAAATCCCTTAAGTATTGTCCATGACTTTCGATGCTGTCCGGGGACTCGACTACGACAATGATGTCAACCTCCACCATGCCAACCAAGGTACGAATGTCGTAGTCAATATTTGGGTGTCTACCGCCGATTAAGACAACGACCTCACAACCAAATGCATTTGTAAATGGCAAAACATGATCGTTGTTCCAACCCAAAATCCTTCGAATTTCTAATTCTCGTTCTTCTCTTGTACCCAATGGGTCCACTCGTACGTTATGCAAGCTTATCCATTTTCCGTCTTCAAGTTTCAAGGATAGGGAGAATTGTTCTACTTTGTAATCCACGTGTATGATGTGGCAAACATCAACACCGGGAATAGCCTGAAAGGCATACGCCTCTCCTGGATAAACAGTTGCATGTTCAAGTGTTGGCAAAGGCATCTTAAGATAGATGTAGGTTACTTGGAAGAGGTGAAGACGTGTTATTGAAATGTAAAAAGAAAGGGCTGATGAACAAGTGTGAACACCACGGGTTTCAATTTATAGAAGAGAAAAGGTTGCCATTGTCTTGTCAAAACAAAACTTTACGACTTCTTGTATCCTATAAGAACACAGATGGCACTTTATAGTACGATAAAGTGCATTTTACACTAGTGAACATGCACTGTGTGTCATATGACAAGCACCACACTGTTCTACCCGATTTTGTAAACTACCCAACCTTGGCTGCTAATACAACAACCACATCTTAATTCAAAGAAATCAAATTCATAAAACCATACACTGATTGAAGTGAAACCATAAATAAGTTGGTTGGATTAAACCACAAAAGAAAACTAAATAATCTAAAAGGTGTCATCAGAATAATCTGATAGTTCCGGATCGGTTGCATATTCCTCATCATTCCAAATTCCTCTAATCAAGTCCTTACGATTGCGGCCATCCCTTTCAACCTCGTTGACAACTTCGATAAATTTCTCTTGACGTGTAACCCGCTTCGTCATTGCATTAATCTCAACCCGGAGCCTTTCACAAACATCGTTGTGGAGACATTGCAACCTTCTTCCTTTTATCATTTGCACAGAACGCGCTTTAGGCACCTTCTGCATGTAATGCCGACACTTGGCTTCCAACTTGTTACGCTCGACGAATAAGTTCGGCCACTCCAATAAAGCTGCGGCATCTCTGGAATAAGGTGTTTGGTTCCAGTCCAACATAAATACAAAATCACCGGTCGCATCGTACTGCTCTTTTGGAGTGACAAATCGTCGTCGACCACGCCGATCACGAAATGATAGATCAAACTCCAATCGAGGGTAGTTGCGATGGTCTGCACGCAGATCGACGCCCACCGTTGGACTGGTCTCTGTCTTTTGCATCCTACGGATTCTATTCCCCGTCGCTGGTCCGCGGTCACCTGCCATTCCATGGAGAGGCAAATCATCCTTGGTATTGACCTTGTGGCGGGCAAGCCATGCATCCATCGGAGAAACGGGGGGAGGAGCACTATCATCAACCACCTGTCGTTCGGGTCGTACTTGAGAGGGCCGAATATTGTTCGACCAATGGGGGGGAAGACTCGAATGAACATGACTACCAACATGGCTATTCCCGGGATGACGGTCTCCCAACTCTACAAGTCTACGTCTACGAAATGGAATGGTTGATTCGGAATGATTTCCATTCGATTGATTGTGTGTACGAGAACTCTCTCCCTTTTCTAACCTTCTTTCAAAAGGAAAATTTGGATCCATTTGATAAATATTGTTGTGTGATAAGTGGTTAAACACATATATGTATGTATATATATAAGACATGAGAACCAACCCATAATGAAACTAACAACTACCCCACTTTTTGAATTACCGTTGTGCCATCCTATATTATTGTGTACAGCACTGTGTACAACCCACAGTTGCATTCAGTAATATCAACATGGCGCATCAGTCCAACCATTGCTGTGTTGGGTCAAATCAATGAAAAATGGTAACTCCACAGTGAACAATGGCAACTCCACTGTTGACATGACCTCATAGAACAATTTATTGTTGGACCAAAGTGCGTGCACAGGAATTATTATACAGAGCAACTGTATGTAATATAAAGTGCAGTGCACGTTCACGCACAGTGCACACTTCATAGCCCATGTCCCAAAAAATGAAAATTAAGACTCTCTCAGGTCTGGTAAGTACAAAGGTCATTTGGAGACTTATGAGATTCTCTGTCCGACCACAACTATTCATTTCACCTCACACAACAAGATTCTCTTAGCTATATAAGTCCAAAGGTCATTTGGCCAAAAATATGAGATTCTGTGTCTAAGCACTGTTGACATGACCTCACACAACAATTGCTAGTTGGACCACCGTTCGTGCAGAGACTCTATTATACAGGGCAACTGTATCTAATATAAAGTGCAGTGCACGTTCACGCACAGTGCACACTTCATAGCCCATGTCCCAAAAAATGAAAATTAAGACTCTCTCAGGTCTGGTAAGTACAAAGGTCATTTGGAGACTTATGAGATTCTCTGTCCGACCACAACTATTCATTTCACCTCACACAACAAGATTCTCTTAGCTATATAAGTCCAAAGGTCATTTGGCCAAAAATATGAGATTCTGTGTCTAAGCACTGTTGACATGACCTCACACAACAATTGCTAGTTGGACCACCGTTCGTGCAGAGACTCTATTATACAGGGCAACTGTATCTAATATAAAGTGCAGTGCACGTTCACGCACAGTGCACACTTCATAGCCCATGTCCCAAAAAATGAAAATTAAGACTCTCTCAGGTCTAGTAAGTACAAAGGTCATTTGGAGACTTATGAGATTCTCTGCCCGACCACAACTATTCATTTCACCTCACACAACAAGATTCTCTTAGCTATATAAGTCCAAAGGTCATTTGGCCAAAAATATGAGATTCTCTGTCTAAGCACTGTTGACATGACCTCACACAACAATTGCTAGTTGGACCAACGTTCGTGCAGAGACTCTATTATACAGGGCAACTGTATCTAATATAAAGTGCAGTGCACGTTCACGCACAGTGCACACTTCATAGCCCATGTCCCAAAAAATGAAAATGAAGACTGTCGCAGGTCTGGTAAGTACAAAGGTCATTTGGAGACTTGTATGCATTGTTCATGCCACCTAAAAATCGAAGGAAATAAGAAATTAAAAATCTGGGAAGAACAGTCTGGTGCATGCTGTTTCATACACAGTGCAATTCAAAGTTATATAAAGAGCATGTCTTGTTGTTGGTCGGAGCAAGTGTTTCAGTGTCAGTGAGAGTACATTGTTTTGCATGTTATAAAAAGAGTGCAGCGGTCACTCCACTGACAATGGAACGAGGAACGGATGGACTTGTATGCATGGTTCATGCCACCTAAAAATCGAAGGAAATAAGAAATTAAAAATCTGGGAAGAACAGTCTGGTGCATGCTGTTTCATACACAGTGCAATTCAAAGTTATATAAAGAGCATGTCTTGTTGTTGGTCGGAGCAAGTGTTTCAGTGTCAGTGAGAGTACATTGTTTTGCATGTTATAAAAAGAGTGCAGCGGTCACTCCACTGACAATGGAACGAGGAACGGATGGACTTGTATGCATGGTTCATGCCACCTAAAAATCGAAGGAAATAAGAAATTAAAAATCTGGGAAGAACAGTCTGGTGCTTGTGGTTTCATACACAGTGCAATTCAAAGTTATATAAAGAGCATGTCTTGTTGTTGCTCCGAGCAAGTTTTTCAGTCTCAGTCAGAGTACATTGTTTTGCATGTTATAAAAAGAGTGCAGCGGTCACTCCACTGACAATGGAACGAGGAACGGATGGACTTGTATGCATGGTTCATGCCACCTAAAAACCGAAGGAAATAAGAAATTAAAAATCTGGGAAGAACAGTCTGGTGCTTGTGGTTTCATACACAGTGCAATTCAACGTTATATAAAGAGCATGTCTTGTTGTTGGTCGGAGCAAGTGTTTCAGTGTCAGTGAGAGTACATTGTTTTGCATGTTATAAAAAGAGTGCAGCGGTCACTCCACTGACAATGGAACGAGGAACGGATGGACTTGTATGCATGGTTCATGCCACCTAAAAATCGAAGGAAATAAGAAATTAAAAATCTGGGAAGAACAGTATGGTGCATGCTGTTTCATACACAGTGCAATTCAAAGTTATATAAAGACCATGTCTAGAAAGGGCTCGGAGCAAGTGTTTAAGTGTCAGTGAGAGTACATTGTTTTGCATGTTATAAAAAGAGTGCAGCGGTCACTCCACTGACAATGGAACGAGGAACGGATGGACTTGTATGCATGGTTCATGCCACCTAAAAATCGAAGGAAATAAGAAATTAAAAATCTGGGAAGAACAGTCTGGTGCATGCTGTTTCATACACAGTGCAATTCAAAGTTATATAAAGAGCATGTCTTGTTGTTGGTCGGAGCAAGTGTTTCAGTGTCAGTGAGAGTACATTGTTTTGCATGTTATAAAAAGAGTGCAGCGGTCACTCCACTGACAATGGAACGAGGAACGGATGGACTTGTATGCATGGTTCATGCCACCTAAAAATCGAAGGAAATAAGAAATTAAAAATCTGGGAAGAACAGTCTGGTGCATGCTGTTTCATACACAGTGCAATTCAAAGTTATATAAAGAGCATGTCTTGTTGTTGGTCGGAGCAAGTGTTTCAGTGTCAGTGAGAGTACATTGTTTTGCATGTTATAAAAAGAGTGCAGCGGTCACTCCACTGACAATGGAACGAGGAACGGATGGACTTGTATGCATGGTTCATGCCACCTAAAAATCGAAGGAAATAAGAAATTAAAAATCTGGGAAGAACAGTCTGGTGCTTGTGGTTTCATACACAGTGCAATTCAAAGTTATATAAAGAGCATGTCTTGTTGTTGCTCCGAGCAAGTTTTTCAGTCTCAGTCAGAGTACATTGTTTTGCATGTTATAAAAAGAGTGCAGCGGTCACTCCACTGACAATGGAACGAGGAACGGATGGACTTGTATGCATGGTTCATGCCACCTAAAAACCGAAGGAAATAAGAAATTAAAAATCTGGGAAGAACAGTCTGGTGCTTGTGGTTTCATACACAGTGCAATTCAACGTTATATAAAGAGCATGTCTTGTTGTTGGTCGGAGCAAGTGTTTCAGTGTCAGTGAGAGTACATTGTTTTGCATGTTATAAAAAGAGTGCAGCGGTCACTCCACTGACAATGGAACGAGGAACGGATGGACTTGTATGCATGGTTCATGCCACCTAAAAATCGAAGGAAATAAGAAATTAAAAATCTGGGAAGAACAGTATGGTGCATGCTGTTTCATACACAGTGCAATTCAAAGTTATATAAAGACCATGTCTAGAAAGGGCTCGGAGCAAGTGTTTCAGTGTCAGTGAGAGTACATTGTTTTGCATGTTATAAAAAGAGTGCAGCGGTCACTCCACTGACAATGGAATGAGGAACGGATGGACTTGTATGCATGGTTCATGCCACCTAAAAACCGAAGGAAACAAGAAATTAAAAATCTGGGAAGAACAGTCTGGTGCTTGTGGTTTCATACACAGTGCAATTCAAAGTTATATAAAGAGCATGTCTTGTTGTTGCTCAGAGCATGACTTGTTGTTGCTCCGAGCAAGTTTTTCAGTCTCAGTCAGAAAAGGTTAGGGAAACATTATAGGATAACATGACCAAAAATGGCTTACAACAAATCCCAAATCCGAGTACAAATATTTGTAATTTGAAGAACAGTACAATAACCAACTACGATACATAGATCGAATCGAAACGAACTAAAAAATGTTCGTCAACATCCACATGAATTAAAGAGGGTACTAAAATGTTCCCCGATAATATAAACCTTGCACTTAAGTACAATAAAACTTCCTACAAGAGAGCGAGAGCCAGAGAGAGAGAGAGAGAGAGAGAGTGAGAGAGGTAGGCTTAACCTGCAACAATCGAAGTAAACTTCATCCTGGTATTGGTGCCTTGCATGTGCTACGGTTGTGGCCTGGTTCACGACAACGGCTACAATTCACCGTGTCCCTCTCTTGTGTCTGCGACTCAATCCTTCTCTTCTTTGGTCGTCCGGAACCTCTTTTTGTTGAGGGGGGATTTATTACCGGATCGGTGCATGTCATACCTTCATCGGTAATATAGCTGGACAGATTAGATGGATCAAATGAAGACAACGGAGGCATGTCATGTAACGGTACGGGGGACATGGAGTTTTCATAGATCAGAATTTGCGTGCTCTTACACATCATTGGGTCGACCATGTCGTAAATAGAAAAACCCGAGTTTTGGATTGCGCGACAAGCATGGGCACAAGGGACCCCAGACATTTGCCAAGCAAGACAACTACATGTACGCTGGTCGAACTTGACTGCAAACTGTTTCTGATGAGTGTTTAAGACCGTGAACTCCGTCGGGGAGGTGGGACGATGCATATACTTGCGTGCAACCAATTGGTGTTCCTTAATTTCCTTCTCAATTTGGGGACCAACGGGCAATTTCCAAGAACAACTGGCAGCACGCTTACGAACTAACATGTCAGTCAATTTCGTCACATGTCCAGTCATAAATTGCATTATGTCCAAATCCCTCAAAGGTAGTATCCAATTGTTATAACATTCCGCGAGATTTGTGTACATCTTGTCCCACCTTTTGTAAGGAAAATATGCATTCGACCAATGGTTTGGATTGTTGTCTTCCACCCACTTTGCCAAGTCCGGATCCATTCCACGCAATCTTCCCATATGAAAGTTGAATATGTTTTCCGTTCTTGCGTATGCAATCTGATCAACAATCTTCAAAGCCGCCTTACGCCTTTCATTTTTAAACCCCTTCGAGCTAGCAAACCTACTAAAGTTTTCCTTCAAGTGACGGAGACACCATGCATTACAATCTCCACCGAAAACCTTAATGATACCATTAAGCAACGAGGTGTTCCGATCGGTGACCAACACAACACGACGTTCACCAATGACTTCCTTAAGGTTTTGCAAGAACCACAACCAATCGTCATCATTCTCACTTGAAACGATGGCATATGCTAGCGGGTACAAACCATCATCGGCATCATGCGCACTAGCCGAGAGACAATGACCCCTATAGTATCCGGTCAAAAAACAAGCATCCAATTTGAGCACCGGCCTACAATACTTGAACCCAGCTATGGAGCAACCATAAGATACAAAGAGCTGCTTGAACTTCCCTTCGTCCGACGTCCATACTGCTCTTGTGCCTGGAATGGCATCCTCAAGCCGTCGACACATCCATGGGAGTAGGTGGAAACAAGACGAAGGAGGACCGGAGATACATTCCTTAGCCTGTTCTTTTGCCCTCCATCCTTGCTTGTAAGACATACGATACTGGAATGCATTCTCAAATTCATTGCAAATATCCCTCGGGAGAAATGATGGCTTCTGCACTATCTTATTTTTGAAAAACAACCCGACTTGTTTTGATGAAATGGTCGCCTTGTAAGAACTTCCATCTGATGCATTGTGTATATGTTCATTCTTCATGCCAATCACACGTACTACGTCACCCCCACCGTCACACGTAGCCGTTAACTTCCAAGGACACCCCTCAACCTTACACACTACTCGGTAATACGCTTTGCTATTATCCAAATACTTGAACGAGAACTTGTTGGAGGCAGCAAATATCATCAGCGCTTGCTTGAAAATGTCAGGGCTATCAAACAACTGACCCTTCCCAGACAAGATCTCATTCACATCTTCGGGCAAATAAGGTATCATTCCCATCTCCTTTGTATGACTGTTGGTCATCTCCATAACATTATTAGAAGCCACTACAGTGTTATCAGCCAATAACGATTCCCTACAATACAAAATCATCAAATATTCACTCATTAATGCAATAAATTGTACAAATAATTAATAGAATAACAAATTCACGTATAGTTACATAAAAGAGGCAAAAAACAGGGAACAACAGTCTGGTGCTGGTGGTGTTATACACAGTGCATGTAAACATTATGGAAAGAGCAGGTATTTTTTTGGGAGGAGCAAGTTTTTCACTGTCAGTGCCCGTACTTTGTTTTTCATGTCATGAAAAAAGTGCAAAGGTCACTCCACTAGCAATTGAACATGGACATGGACTGGATGGACTTGTATGCATCCTTTATTTCCGTGTGAAAACCTAAGGAAAATAGAAGAGAAATATTCAGGGAAGAACATTCTGGTGCTGGTTGTGTGATACACAGTGCATGTAAAAGTCATACAAAGAGCAAAGCATTTTGTTCCTAGGAGCATGTTTTTCAGTGTCAGTTAGTCAGTGCCAGTACATTGGTCAGCATGTTATAAAAAGAGTGCAAAGGTCACTCCACATTCTGGTGCTGGTTGTGTTATACACAGTGCACGTAAAAGTCATACATAGAGCAAATTATTTTGTTCCTAGGAGCATTTTTTTAGTTTCAGTTACTCAGTGCCAGTACATTGGTCACTCCACTGATAATGGAGCGTGGAACGGATGGACTTGTATGGTTCATTTCCATCTAAAAACCTAACGAAATGAGATAAGAAATAAAATTCAGGGAAGAATATTCTAGTGTTGGTTGTGTGATACAGAGTGCATGTTAATGTTATAGAAAGAGCAAGGTATTTTATTCCTAAGAGCATGTTTTTCAGTGTCAGTGAGTCAGTGCCAGTACATTGGTTTGCATGTTATAAGAAGAGTGCAAAGATCACTCCACTGAGAATGGAATGTGGAACGGACAGACTTGTATGCACGGTTCATTGCCACCTAAAAACCTAACGAATAATTCAGGCAAGAACAGTCTAGTGCAGGTTGTGTGATACAGAGTGCATGTCAACATTATACAAAGAGCAAGTTATCTTTTGGGCAGGAGCAAGGTTTTCAGTGTCAGTGCCACTAAATTATTTTGCAAGTTATGAGTTACAAACTAACCTAGTCGACGGAAAAACTGCGGTCAAATCATCATTACTACGTGGCGGTTCCTCTACAAACAAGTCAACTTCGTCTTCATTACAGTGAAACATCATTGCGACCGTATCTTCGTCGTCCAACAACAAACACTTCGTCTTGTCCCTATTCGTGTTATAGAAAAACTGTTTCTCCCCAACAGTTGTCTTGAGGGCAGCGCAAATCTTCTCAATCAACTCAAACAATTTTAATCCTTCTTTTAGTAAAACCGCTTTAGAGAACCCACCATCGTAGGAGAATGTGCAATTGGAGTTCACCGTCCGTTTCCCGCCCCAATAGCAAAAACAAGTCAACGTTTTTTGCTGCACATTGGCCATACCTACACCGACCAATAAGAGGTTAGGTAACCAAATAAATGATTATAGAAGTCAAAACATTATTATTTGTAAAAAATTATACAACTTATAATTTCATGATGGAGTACAAGACAACGAATTACACTTGATTCACTGGAAGCATTCAGGTGCTATTTTTTTGACATACAGTGCATCTAAACTTCATAGAAAGAGCAACATAGTATAACACAAGGAGCAAGGATTATAGTCACAGTGACAAAATAGACAGTTCAACTATTTTACCATGTCCAAGCACTATTGCCTTTAATTTACCATCCAGCTGAATACAAGAACCACCAAATGTTGGGAGGGAGTATCAAATAGCATAATACATAAAATAGAGAGAGAGTAATTACAAACCGAGTACATGTCAAAATAGAAAATTACATGTCAAAATAGGAATTTAACATTGACAAGGCTATAATCCACAACATATATCCCACCCTCCACAAAATATGTCCACCATCATTGTTTACAATTAACTTGGTTACTCAAAAGTTAGGTTAAGGGGCCAAGCATCTACTAGTCCTACAAACTTGGAATTTCAACACCACTGCTCAACGAGGCAGCGCCGAATGCAAATCTCTCCTCCTCAAGCCATATTTGAACTTTCCATAAACCATACAAGCCACAACAAGTACCACTAAAGCAAGCAACAGTTTGACACAATTATTCCTTCTTTCGTAGACTTGACTCCTTTTGCCAATGTCTTCAGCCTTCTTCTCAAACTCTGTTAGTTTTTCTTCTAGCAACTTGGCCTTCTGCTTCCAATACTCCATCTCATTCTGCAGATTCACTATCTTCTCCTTTTGCTCGAGAATGACCACCTTCCCACGCTGGCATATGGGTTTGTCTATCCATTCGAAAAAATTGCATCGATCTGGATCCTACAATAATATGATGAAATCATGCTAAGCACTCTACTTATGTTGTCAATTCACCTACACTAACAACTACCATATACACTTACCGGGTATCTAGCACACGCAAAAAACCTCCTACCGGGGTTTTCATCCGTTCCAGATACCTTCAAAGCGGCTTTTAGTTCACGACAATTGCGGTCACGACAATAGCAATTGGGCCACTCCATCGACAACCCCACCCTTCGACCCCTCGAATTTACTGAGCTTGAGGACATGTCCTTCATCAAAGTTTTATTGTTAGTAAACCTAAATACATCCACAATTATCCCATCTCTTCATATTCTATAGTTTCGGTATGTTGTTCGATTTTATTCGCTTCTTATTTATCTCAACATGAACAAGCCCACAATGAGAATATTTACAAAAACAATGAAGTCTTTTTTAGAGAGGAGACAAGCAAATTAGACTACTACAGATTACAGAGAAAACATTTTTATATGAGGGAGGGAGTAAAAGACAGAGGCAAATTAGACTTCAAAAACTTAGCCACTCTAGTGCTTGTATTCTGACGTATAGTGCAACAGCAATTCACAGATGGAGCAATGTCATATTATGCAAAGAGCAGAACTCTCTTTCATTGACAGAAAACATAAATAACTATAATATTGGGCAAACATAGCATTCACATTACACTCCCTAAACAATACTGTTGTGTTCTTCACAACATTGTACCCAACACTATCAAAAGTTCATAAAAAAACTTCATAAATCACACAAGAACAAAGAGTGAAATGCTGGTTCTTCAACTCAGATCTACAGGTACCTCTCAGAGAGAGAGAGAGAGAGAGAGAGAGAGAAAGAGAGAGAGAGAGACTCGTTTCGTAGAGAGAGAGAGAGACAGAGACAGAGACAGAGACAGAGAATGCCGTGCTACACGTGATACAAAAACCAAAAACTTACTTGCTCAACGTTGGAGTTCGATTGAGAGAAGAAGATGAAGCTTCAAGTGTAGATCTATATTCTCCTCTTCTCCCTCTCTCTACGTCGTCTGCTTTCTCCCTCCCTTTTCGTTGTCTGTTTTTCAAAACCCAGGAGAATGTGTTTGGCTGTGGGAGTGGTTTTGAGATATTAGGGTTTAAACCCATGGAGGGTAGTTATGTCATTTCGGATTGGCCTTACCATGTATTTGGAAATATTTTCCTCCTTGTCATCTATTGAGTCATTTTGAAAAACCTTCCCATGTAATTGGTATAATTTGTTTTAAAACCCATTTTCTGGTCATTTTCCCAAAACTTTCTGCTAAAATCTTGTTCATATCTAGCAAAATTTCCTCTGGTTTTATTTTTTTGTTTGTTTACTTGATCCCTTATTATCCGCATACAACTGATTTAGAAGGAAACATGGCACCATATCTGAATCAAAGCGATCATAAGACGATGACAGGAGGAAGAAGAAGAAGAAGAAGAAGGAGGAGGAGGAAGAGGAGGATTATACCTTATTTGAATCGGACGAGGAAGATGAAGACATAATTGTGAAAACTTTATATCCAATTCAAAATCAACTGACAATGAGTGGAAAGGTCTCAGCATCTATTAAGTGATCACTCATTCCACTCCTGAGCAATGTGAGACAATATTTCTTAACAATAATTTGAAGATCTAGGCCCAAGGTCATTCTTCACCTCCTGACACTTATGTTTTACTTTTTCTTTTGTAGAAGTGTAAATTTCACTGACCTCCCCTGAGATTTCTGACAAATACACTAACCTCCCCTCTTCTTTCTAAAATTGCACTACCCTCCCTAGCATTTGAAAATAATTGTCACTAACCTCCCCTGCCATTACTTTTCGCCTAACGGTGTTGATTTTGTTGGTGAAATGACGTTAATGCCCTTAAATTTGAACTTAGCTTTTTTTTTTTTTGGGCTTGTTTGAGATTATATTCCATAAAAATTTTGAAAGGCATTAAAAATAACTTACTTATTTACTTTTTTCTTAGAACTTTCTTTTCTTTAACACAAAATTATTATTATTATTAATATTTTACTTCTCATTAGTTATGTTTTCACATTTTGATAATAAAAACAAGAGTATCAATAATCATCTAAGCCCATTGCTTGCATTGATGGTTTTATTTTATTTTTTATTTTTTTAGGTTTCTTTATCTTTCTCTAAATCTAAGGCTCTAACTAGACTCATTTTTCTTCATATTTTTTTTTTTAAATATTTTACCAAACCACACTCCCTTTTTTTTTTCCATTAGAGGTAATAATGGTCTAAAATAATATTTACCTGCGTAAGTAGGGGTGTTATAGTATTATTTCATTCCTTTTAGCAAAGTTATTCTCCCTCCGTCCAAAATATGCACCCCCTTTTAGGAGAATTAAGCATTTTACACCAAAAAATAAATTATTAGCATGAAATCTTTTTTGAAATCCTTTTTTTTTTTTTTTGCACCAAATCAAGGATCCTATTAAGAAAAAAATTAGAGAGAAAATATCTATTTTTTTTAAAAAAAACTCGTAAGTACATTATTTTTGCTTGCATAAATCAAGGTACGCACAAATAATGAATAGTTGTCCCATAATAATATGTACATTCTCTTTTTGGCATGCATAATGCAAAGGTCTTAAAAATAACGGGTAGTTGTACTTTAATAATAATGTACTAATGAGTTTTTTTTGGGGGGGAAAGAAGTAGACTTTTTTTTAAAAAAAATTGGATCCTTGAATTGGCTTAGACAAATTATCCAAAAAAATTCATGCTTATAGTTTTTTTTTTATAGGTGCGAAATGCGAAATGCTTGTTTTTCCTTAAAGGAAAAGAAACGTAAAAAAATAAAAATAAATAAAACCATCAATGCAAGCAGTGGGCTTAGTTGATTATTGATATTCTTTTTTTTATTATCAATATGTGAAAATATACCTGATGGGAAGTAAAATATTAAAAATAATAATAATAATGTGTCAAAGAAAAGAAAGTTCTAAGAAAAAGTATATAATTAAGATACTTTCTTTTATGCCTTTCGAAATTTTTATGCAATATAATCTCAAATAAGGAAAAAAATAAAGCCAAGTTCAAATTTAAGGGCATTAATGTCATTTCACCAACAAAATTAACACTGTTAGGCTAAAATCAACGGCAGGGAAGGTAAGTGACAATTATTTTCAAAAGCAAGGGAGGGCAGTGGAATTTCAAAAAGAAGAGGGGAGGTCATTGTATCTGTCAGAAACCTCAGCGGAGGTCAGTGAAATTTACCCTTTGTAGAAATATATTTCAAACTTTGAAGTGTTATCCAAAGAAAATTACTCCCTCCGTCCCAATTTGATAATTCACTACAAAACTTCGTGTAATTTTTCAAACTTAAAAATAATGTACTTACAAAAATAATTTTTTTTTATCAATATCGATCTTCTTTGATAGATCTCGTTGAGAACTTTAATACGGTGCAAAAATAATTGAAAAATTAATTCGGTAAGTAAATTATTTTTAATTTAAAAATTGCACGTAGTTTTACAGCGGACTATCAAATTGGGACGGACGGAATATTATTATAGTGCTGATAAAAAAAAAGAAGAAGAAGAATATCATTATAGTAAATACTAGCAAATAATATTGTGGAAGAAAAGATGGAAACACATTTATGCTCCACTAAAGTTGTCAGTTGCTAACAAATACTAACAAGGATTCAACCAGAATTCTTACGAGTAATGCTAAAAACGCAATTTTAAAATATAATTTTATAAACAATTTTGTCTGGAACCTTTCGATGCACATGAACCAAACGATTCGAAACACAATTGTATCAAAAATTATGATTTATAATCGTCCGTGTGTAGACTTTTCAAATTCGAAACAGATCAAAAGGAAAAACAAAAAACAAAATTTCTATTTCGACTTCGGCAGTACCCAAATTGGGGGAGGCCAATACGAGTTCTTTGCATCATCTTTGTAACCTGGCACATGCAATGACTCAATCAACCCATCATCTAGGTTGTAGATACCCATATCAAACTTTATTCCACGAGACTCTTCTGGATCGAAAGCTTGATCGAAAACATGAGCATTGTCATCCGTGAAGTAAATACGATTTCCTTTATAGCCAGGAAAATCACCCGATGAAATCGACCATGATGAGTTCTTCCCCAAAAACAACGAATCTCCGCCCAAATCTCTCACCTCAACGCAAGATTTACGGCTGGCATCGAGCTTGTAAACTTTGAACCCACACGTTCTAGCTTCCCTTGGGTCATCACTATTGTCCAAACAAAATATTCGATCAACCACTAGAAGCCCACCAGAATACTCTACCAAGTATGGTTGCGGCGATTCAGGGATTGGAGCATTGATCCGTACTTTTTCTATGATCTGGGGACATCCAATCTCCCAAATTAAAAGATCTCCACGGTCTAATGCATATAGTTTCCCCCTAAAGAATATAAAATCCACATAACTTGATCGACTCTCATTCCTCTCATCCAAGTGAACCCATTTTGTATATCCCTTCCTACAATATGCCAATGTATCAAACCTTCCATAGGCGGCCACAGCCACATAGTCGTCATTGGCAGGACTTGTCGATAAGATAATTTTACGCGCATGTGCTGCAGTTTTGTCCAAAAACTTCCTACCGGGACCATAATGGAATTCCTTAATGGGGAAAGAAGACCTCGGTGGAAGTTTGAGTTTAGCCCTTGTGAGCGGATTAAGGAGACATACTGAGCTATCATCACTAGTAACCACCCAACCATGGGAGGATCCTCTGAACAACTTGCCTTGACCAGCAAGCTCAGGCAAGTCCAAGTGATAAAACTTCTTATCAAGTGGGCTAAACAATCCACAAGCCGTGTCGACACTGTTATTACTGGTGGAATATGGTAGCAGCAAGCACGGAGATTGGTGAAGTTTTTGGTGAGGCAGCTTCGGAAAAGTTGAGTACATCCACGGCACACAAACAGAGCGAAGTCGAACTTTATCAGCATATAGGATGATACGCTCTTCTATGGCCTCCAAAAGTTCCTCCGGAAGATCAGACAGCTGACTCATTACTAACCCAATATCTGTTTCTTGGTTTCTTCTCTTTTTCTGGCGTTGATGGTGCCCTTTGTTGCTACTAGTTGATCGTGTTGCTACCATTGTAGCCGGCCGGAGACAATTCAGGTATACTATTTCTACGCCTTTAGGAAACCTTAAATCACGTACTAGGAGGAAACCTTATATCACACAAAGTATGTAGATTACGAATTACAGCATACCTTTCTTTATGAGTATTGTACCTTATTTATAAATGCGGGGTGCTTGTTATTTACATTAGAAATCATTTCCTATATAGGACTCATTCCAATCCTATTTACATTAGGAGTCCTTTCCTATATGGGACTCATTCCATATAGCGATACGATAGGGGGTGTTCCACTAAAAAAAAACTGTTTTTTCCAAAAACCGAAACAGGCCATTCTCTCACAATACATCACATAAAAAACCGTGAAAAACCAATTTTTTCAAAAAACCACCTTAGTGGAACACCCCCTTATTCTGCAGGATTCTCTTCATGTTAGGAATCCTTGCCCATATTAAAATTCTCTTCCAATATGAAAACTCAATAGCAATCCCTTTTATTCATGAGATTCTTTCTCTTCTCTTCTCTTTTCTTTTTCCCATTGATTGGTGCAGCCAATAGAGCAGAATGATTCATCTAAGTTGCGAACGATGTTAGATTTTCAATATTATAAAAAGAGGTGAAAATTTTGATTCCCGCCTTCTTATTTTTTCCTTTCGAGATATTTGTTTTTACAGGGAATATGGGTGATCCTATTGTCTGTTTTTTTTTTTATAATATTTTTTCCGATGAGCTCAAAACAACGTTGTTTTGTGTCACTTTTAATGGAAGTTTACTATCAATCGTTGATTTAGTGAATAGGTAATATATTAAGTATTAGGGCATCACATGAGAAGATCCGGTCTCAAACCCCGCACATACTCTATCAAAATTAGAAGGGCAAGGGGGTGGGCGAGGCTGGAGCATACGTCGACGCTCACCTTCAGTCACATTGTTTTCACATGTGAGCCGAATTTGAACAATTAGTTCAAAAAATTTCCAAGCTCGAGCCAAATCTGAATAGGTGCAAAAAGATTTGAGCCAAGCTTGAGTATTATTGTGTTCGACTTGTTTGGCTCGATTATCACCCTTGATAAGAGTTTAGAGTTAAGAGTCCAAGACTAACTAAATAGGAGTTCGAATCCAAAAGGCCTTAAACTTAGGGCTTATTTCACACCCTGAAAACTAAACCCAAAAAACCAAGTGCTAGTAGCCCAACGGTAATTTCATGGTTCTCCTACAAAGGAGACTAGGATTCGAGTCTCGGTAGAGGCGTTTGGGATTCAGGAATATGAATAGTTTCTACACCTCATTCTTCCAATTGCAAGGTGTTTTCGAATTACCATGGTGTTTAAGAGTCTTATTACATTAGTTTTCAAACATGATCAAATCATTTAGCTACAAATGTTACAATTAAACTGGTTTCTTCATCAATAATTAGAAACACAAAATTACATGATTCGGAAGCGCTTAGCACCGGCCGGTCCACTTTTTTTTGCCAATACACCGCCAACTCCACCCCAATTTTCAAAATACACCGAAAACTCCAAGAAGCACAGAAAATGTGACGGCTGTTCCGACTCTCTCTCTCTCTCTCTCTCTCTCTCTCTCTCTCTCTACCCATTCCACATGGGCACAATCTCTCTCTCTGCTCAACTCCCCAAACCATATGAAAGTGCCTAAATTCTAGGGTACCCTATCAAAGTGCCTAAAATCCTAGAGTACCCTATGAAAGTGTTTAAACCACTAAAAACCCTATAATAGAAAAAGCACCTTAAAGTTAAAACCCAGGGTACCCTATGAAAGTACCTAAAACCCTAGGGTACCCTATGAAAGTGCCTAAATCACTAAAATCCTATAATAAGAAAGTGCACCCTAAACATAAACCTAAAAAAAGAGAGTAATTGACCTTAATGGCGTTAAATATTTGTTTTCTAACCTTAATGATAAATTTTAAATTCTTAAATGTACGGTCTAAATTCTAAATGTACGGTCTAAATTCTAAAATGTACATTCTAAATGTACGGTCTAAATTATGAATGTACAGTCTAAATTCTAAATGTACGGTCTAAATTTTAAAATGTACATTCTAAATGTACGGTCTAAATTCTAAATGTACAGTCTAAATTCTAAATGTACGGTCTAAATTCTAAAATGTACATTCTAAATGTACGGTCTAAATTCTAAAATGTACATTCTAAATTTAGGGTACCCTAAACTTTAGAGTACCGTATGAAAGTGCCTAAACCTGAACCTTAGGGTACCCTATGAAAGTGCCTAACATCCCAGGGTACTCTATGAAAGTGCCTAAACCACTAAAAACCCTATAATAGAACCCTAAGTGTCTAATCGCAAAAAAGAGTGATTGACCTTCATGAAGTTAGTGGTAATTAAAAAGAATGATTGGAGTTAGTGGTAATAAATATTTGTTTTTTGTATTGGCCCGTAATAAACTCGATTCGGAATGAATCCAAATGGTAGCTAACCAAGCCCAACTTACTTTTCTAGCGGGTTTTTTTAATCCAAATTGTAGCGGACCAAGCCCAACTTAACTTTTCTTGTTGGTGGAGTTGGGTTTCCCCACGAAGCCCAACCTAGATTTTCTCATTTTGTAGATTCAAACCACTTTACCATTGAAGCCACTTGTTACTTATCTTTCGTCTATTTTTGACGTGCATAATGAATCAAATGCTATTGTTATCTTTTCCTTACAAAAAGTCATCCATATAATAACGAACCATAAAAAATAATGAGCACACCGCGACGTGCAATGCATGAAACTTAAAAAAGTCATCTATTTTCGTCTATTTTTCCTTTAGTTTCGATGGGGTGTTATGAGGGGTGATAAATAGCCCCGAGCCTACAAGTATGGATGGGTTTGGGACAGGAGTGCTATTTATCACCCGAACTAAATATTTCCCTGTAGGAGTGTTATTTATGTACAGCCCCTAATACTGCTGGTAAAATAACCATACTACCTCATTTAATCCCCATGCCCCACCCAATACCCTATCCCTTCCCTGACGTAGCAGTACATTCTGGGCATTTTTTTTTTTTATATATATATTTTCGATCAAAAAATAAAATACTCTTGCGCATACATTTTTATTCTGTTCACACCAAGTTAAACTACTACTCCAAATCACCCGACGAAATGGACGATGACGAGTCCTGCCCAAAAACAACGAGTCTCCACCCAAATCTCTCACCTCAACGCAAGATTTACAGCTGATATTGAGCTTGTAAACTTTGAACCCACACGTTCTAGCTTTCACGTACCTTTGTATCCCGTTCGTACGGTCACTGTTGTTCAAACAAAATATTCTATCAACCATTAGAAGCCTGTGCTATGCAATGGTTATGGGGCTCACCCAGGGTTCCGTTGTTTGATCCGAACCATTCATTTTGTTCGTCTTGTCGAGTACATAGTCCTCATAAAAATTAGATTGATTGGACATTAGTAACTGTTAGAACTTTTAATCACAATAAACACAAAACACCAAAATGTAAAATACGACACAACACATGGAAATCATGAACACCATTAATCAAATATATTAGATCGTAGAGTTAAAAAAATAGCCTATGAGATCGATGGAAGGCACGACAAGTCGTTGTCCTAAAGCCGTGTTCTCCTCCCTTCGTGTAGGTTGTGACGGTCGAATACCACTCCAAGATACAACCAAGAAATCTCACAGTATGTCTCCACGTTACACGATCCGAGGAAGACAGGGGTGCCAAGTGTTAGGAATCGGCACAGCGGAAACATACCTTACAGAGTAAGTGTCGAATCGATGATGGCGTTCTACCTCGTCTAATGCACGCCTGAAAAACACCCACGACTCCAACTCGGTAGTGTGTAAAACTACCAAAGTTTTACACTCATTTCCACGGTCTAGAACCCACAAGACTGAAAGAGATTTTCTGATAATCTCCATGGCTCCAACAGGGTCAAATATATAGCAATGAACTTGATTAATTCACATTAATCAGGAAAAGCCAAGGGTTGTGAAACCCCTGCTATTAATTCATGGGTTATGAACCCTTTGGTTGCCCACTCAAACCCTTTGAGTTGCCCACTACTGGGCATTGAATTACATCTCCCACTTGCACATAGTGGGCACAACCTAGCCATGCATTCTCTCTATCATTTCTTGTTCACACTAGTAATAGACTGTGCGACCACCGAGAGCATCTGCACATAAGTTTTGGAGTACTATGCTAAATTTTTTAAACAAAAAACCAGCATAATAACATCCCATAAAAGTGTCTCGGTATGCCCTAGACTCATTTGACCACATCGGATTAAGCATCTTTAATCCCTCTTGAGTACTAATACTCAAAGCTATGCTTAACCCACAAAAGTTATAATGTACTTACGATCATGTCGCTATTCGGTGGCGCCACAACCTGTTGACAGTAAGCTACATTACCATTGATGTGTTATCAAATAGTCTTCCCTTTGCCCTCATGCCACTCAATATTGGTACAGCCGTTTACCCAGTAATGCCCCTTTAGACCGAATCAATCATGGACATAGGTAACATACTAAAGCAACAGTCGCTGCTCCCACTATCTTGTGACATAGTCAAAAGTCACAAAGGGCATAATATAGGTCATTTAAATGACCCAATAGACTCACACGGTGAAGAAGTAAGGATCGATTCTCTCACCTCTATCATTGGTCGAATTAGCACATGTAGTATGAAATACATGCTACGATGGAGTTCTCTTTAAAGAAAGAGTGTATGTCTGAACTCTCTACACCGTATAGATCTTGGTCTAGTCGTCAGTTTAAGCGCCTCACCCGAGTCTCCTATTCGCTCGCTACTCTGAGCGCCAAATTAAAAAAAACTCGCATCTAGCTTACCACAGGCTACATGGAATGTGGGTTATCCATGTACGGTCTAAGTAACAGTATAGACCTCATCTTAGCTTCAACTAAGGCAACGTTAGTAAACATACGTCTCATCTCTGCTCACTATCACAGCGCCAGAGGCGATCACTCATGTGAGTGAGCTGATCTCTGCCTGTCGACATACACATAATACAATATGTGTGTAAAAAAACATGCTATATGAGAAACGAAAATAACATCATATGCATTTAAAGACAAATATCCCAATGGTCAACTGAAAAACAAAATACAATCAAAGTCTACGAAGTCCTAAACTCCTAACATGAGCCCGAAAAGCATCTCTAGCTATAGGCTTTGTTAGAGGATCAACAATCATATGACTCGTAGAAACATGCTTCAGGACCACTTCATTTTGTGCAATCATCTCTCGAATGTAGTGGTAACGTATGTCGATGTGCTTGGTTTTTCCATGATACTTCGGATCCTTCGAATAGGCAAGGGCTGCCATACTATCACAGTGCACTGTTACAGGATCTGAAATATCTGTGACAACTCCAAGGTGCTGAAAAAACCTCCTCAACCAAACCGCTTCCTGTACTGCTGATGAGCAAGCTATGTACTCTGCCTCCATGGTCGACAAAGCTATGCATGATTGCTTCTTGTTGCTCCATGTTATTGCGCCATTGTTTAGTAAAAACGCATAACCCGAAGTTGATTTGCGTTCATCTAGGTCACTACCCCAATCAGCGTCACTATAACCGATTAAGCGCAAGTTCGAACCTTGATAGCAAAGTACATAATCTTCTGTTCCTTTGAGGTACCTGAGTATCCTCTTCACTGCTTTCCAACGAGCAAGTCCAGGATTTGACTGGAATCTACTGACAAAACCAACTGCATAACATATATCAGGCCGTGTACACATCGTAGCGTACATCAGGCTACCGACAGCACTCGCATAGGGAACACGAGACATCTTTTCTCTTTCATCTTGAGTCTTAGGACACATGTTTTGGCTTAGAGCTTCGCCTTTTCCAATTGGAGTGTCAATAGGCTTACAGTTATGCATGTGAAAACGTTCAAGAATTTTCTTGATATAAGCCTTTTGGGATAAACCAAGAAGTCTCTTTGAACGATCTCTTACAATTTTCACCCCGAGGATGTAATCTGCTTCACCCATGTCCTTCATTTCAAACGTAGAGGACAACCACCCTTTGGTGGCGACAATCATCTCTTTATTATTTCCAGCCAATAATATATCATCAACATATAATGACAATATGATGAAACTTTCCTTGGACCGTTTAACATAGACACAATGGTCTTCCTCGACCATCGTAAACCCATTCGATAGAATAGCTCGATGAAATCTAAGGTACCATTGCCTAGATGACTGCTTTAAGCCATAAATGGACCGATTAAGCTTGCAAACTTTGCGCTCATGTCCTTTGACCACAAATCCAGCAGGTTGATCCATATAGATCTCTTCATCTAGGTCCCCATTCAGAAATGCTGTTTTAACGTCCATTTGGTATAGTTCCAAATCCAAATTTGCTACAATGGCTAGAATAAGGCGAATTGAGGCAAACCTCACTACAGGCGAGAAAGTCTCCTCATAGTCTATTCCCTCCTGTTGGGTATAGCCCTTTGCCACAAGGCGAGCTTTGTACCTCTCAATTGAACCATCTGCCTTGCGCTTTACTTTGAACACCCATTTATGTCCAATGGCCTTGCGCCCTGGCGGAAGATTCACCAAGTCCCAAACTTGGTTAGTCCTCATAGACTCCATTTCATCATTCATTGCTTCTATCCACTCGTCTTTAGCAGAAGACAATAAAGCTTCTTGCACTGTTCGAGGCTCATCATCGTCACGTGAAGAAACCATAAAAGCTTCCCCTTCTATCTCAAATCGACGACGGGGA
Source organism: Vaccinium darrowii (assembly GCA_020921065.1). Classification (NCBI taxonomy): domain Eukaryota; kingdom Viridiplantae; phylum Streptophyta; class Magnoliopsida; order Ericales; family Ericaceae; genus Vaccinium; species Vaccinium darrowii. The sequence goes on from CM037154.1 coordinate 40,329,510, forward strand.
ATGTTTCCACGATCGCTTCTACGCAACTGAGGTGGTTGTGATATGCTCCCACTTGGTGGCAACTTGCTCCCACTATCCCTAGGAGCTTGAGGAATTTCTTCCAAATTCTCTACTAGGCGATCTGGAGCAGCTTGTTCCACCATTTCAAAAAACTCCATGTTTTTCTCAACCTCACCTCTGCGTGGGAATTCATTCTCAATAAAATTCACATCACGTGACTCTATTTCAGTTACGCTTCCATCGGGTTGTTCACCAAGGAACACATAGCCTTTAGAGTGTTCTGAGTATCGAATAAAGATACATTTCTTCCCCCTGGGGCCTAACTTCCCATATTTATGAGAAGTATCGTGAACATATCCCGCCGATCCCCATGGCCGCAAATTTCCCAAATCGGGTTTATCGCCGGTCCATAATTCATAAGGTGTGGAAGGCACTGATTTAGAAGGCACTCGGTTTAGAATATAGGCAGCAGTCAAAAGTGCATCTCCCCAGTAAGAAATTGGGAGATTTGCTTGCGCCATCATAGTCCGCACCATGTCTAACAATGTCCGATTTCTTCTTTCCGCCACACCATTTTGTTGCGGTGTACCGGGCATTGTTAATTGCCTTTTGATCCCTTTTTCATCACACAAATTTTTGAACAACTCAGACAAATATTCGCGCCCACGGTCTGTTCTAAGAGCCTTAATGCTCATGTCTAACTGATTCTCAACCAAATTCATATATCGCATGAAGCAATCTAATGCTTCTGATTTATGAGAGATCAGATAAACAAAACCATATCGCATAAAATCGTCAATAAATGTGATGAAATAAGAAGCCCCATGTCTCGCCCTTACATTCATTGGGCCACAGATGTCAGAGTGGATTAATTGCAAAGGAAAAGATGCCCTTTTGGCTTTTCCAAACGGTTTTCTTATTGACTTTCCTGCTAGACAATGTTCACATGTGGGCAGAGTTACTTTAGAGAGCTGGCCTATAAGGCCTTCTCTTGCCAACCTTGCCATCCTGTCTTTCCCAATATGGCCTAGTCTAGTATGCCATATAATAGATTCATCAGACACATTATCAGAAGTAGTCAATAAAGCAGCTGAATTATCAAAACGAGGATATTCAACATCCATTATTATAAAACCGTCTGACATAAAACCACAACCATAAAGACTCGTTCCCAAATAAATGGAAACACCATTATTCTCAAAGACAAACTTGAAACCAACTCTAAGCAAAGTAACTAAAGATAGAAGGTTCCGCCGAATATCTGGAGCATACAAAACATCATGGAGCAATAGAGTGCGACCACTCCGCAAATCCAGCTTGTAAGTACCAATTCCTAGTACCTCCACGCTAGCTCCGTTCCCCACTTGAATGTTTCGACTCCCTGTTGGTATCCGACGGTACTCTACATACCCGACTCGATCTCGCGCTATATGCTCGGTTGCTGCTGAATCTACAGTCCACACAGGGAAAGAATGAGCAACCATAACATGACTAGTAACATAAACACTGCGAGAAACAAAGTCAGATTGTACCTTCCTCGGCTCAGTGCAATCACGAGCGAAGTGACCTTCTTTGTTGCAGTTATAGCAAACCAACTTAGCCTTGCTCTTTTTACCACCGCGCTTTCCTCTCTTGCGCCGGATGACCTTAGCCTTCTTAGGCACTGGCCCAGCAGCCAGTCCTTGTTTGTTGGAGATCTCAGAGAACTTGCGCTTAGGCCTGGATGCCTTGCGCGAACTTGACTCAACCATGTGCGCAGAACTATTTGGCTTTGCCGCCTCTCGGCGCTCAGCTTCAAGTTCCAAATGGCGCCCCACATCATCAAAAGTTTTGAGATTCTCATTGTGTGTCAAGTTCAAACTCATATCATCCCAAGTTTCAGGAAGGGAGCGAATCAAGGCTTGGATCTGCTGTTCATCAGTTAGGTTGTTTCCAGCTGCTTTGAGTTCACGGATCATGCTCGACATCGTCCTTAGATGCTGCCTCATAGTATGTTCAGGGCGCATCTTATAGGAATCGAACCTTATGGTCAATCCGCGGAGTCTAGTGGCTGAAGTCCCACCATACTTTGCTTTGAGAGCTTTCCACATAGCTTCAGCTGTTGGGTATTCATCAAACTCATCAAGCAAATCATTGCTCATGCTGCTCAACATAATAGAGCGCGCACAGCGATCTCTTTTGCGCCACTTATCATAGGCAGCAAGATCAAGTGTGTGCTGAACCGTGTCCCCTTTCTCAGGCTCAGTCATAGAGTGAGTTAAGAGGTCCTCAACTTCCTGCTCATGCAAAACATACTGGATTTTTCGGTGCCAGATGTCAAAGTTGTCCCCGTTCAACTTCTCACCCTTGTTCAAATCAGCAACAATGTTTTTGGAAGCCATCTCACTACAAAATAATGCGCCAAAGGGATATTACACACATATAATTCATAAATTTTGCCACATCAATCTAAGTTAAACAAAGACAATATATCACATGTCGCAAAATCGAAAAATTGCTAAAGCTCATAATCATCTTTTGCGCCACTAGCGACTATTGTCAATATTTAATTTAATCAAGTGCAAAATTTTGGTTTTCGGGAGAAATATAACTCAACCAAACAACCTCCCACTATTTAAGCATTTTTTAAACATGAAACAAATATGAACAACATGGGTTAATACAAAATTAATCCAAATGCACCAAATTCAACGGTTAGTATTTCACGTTAAAAAAAACTTCGTTCCAGGTTAGTACATAAACTGGCAGAAGAAAAACTCACAATTTACAAGATAGTGATGAAAAAAAAAATGTCTAGATCTGGAAGCCAAACTTACTTTACAATATACACAACCAACCAACTTTGGAGTACCACTGTAATAAGTGGGACCGAGCACAAAAAAACTTCCTTCTCTCCAACAGGTGTAAAGTGTAAAACCTCTTTCAGAAGGTAGGTAAGGGTAAACGTGGGTTTGGAAAAAAAATATTTTTATAAGAAGAAACACTGTTCATCTTCTTCCTCTTTACACTAGTCGGTCCGAAAGAAAATAGAAACTGGGTTTTGCATTACACAACTCCAAAAACCACATATCATATACCGTTGAACTCGTAGCGAAACAAGGATTCAGAAAATATATATGCCTTGTCACGAACCAAAACTATATGCGAGATTTTTACGGTCAAACTTACGGGTTCTTGAATTTTGACCTCAAATTTCAGCCAAATGGCTCCACTACCTCAGTCCAAACTTTCCAGAATACATCACAACCTTATAAACTACAACATGTACGATTTTGGTGCAATTCTTATTAGATTCGAAAAACCACCATTTTTGTTCCGAAAAATAGTTTCATGCGAATATGCAATTACAGATCCGAAAAGTAATATAGATGGCATACATATAAATGGGAGAACGCCATAATCACGGCTCTGATACCACTGTTAGGAATCGGCACAGCGGAAACATACCTTACAGAGTAAGTGTCGAATCGATGATGGCGTTCTACCTCGTCTAATGCACGCCTGAAAAACACCCACGACTCCAGCTCGGTAGTGTGTAAAACTACCAGAGTTTTACACTCATTTCCACGGTCTAGAACCCACAAGACTGAAAGAGATTTTCTGATAATCTCCATGGCTCCAACAGGGTCAAATATATAGCAATGAACTTGATTAATTCACATTAATCAGGAAAAGCCAAGGGTTGTGAAACCCCTGCTATTAATTCATGGGTTATGAACCCTTTGGTTGCCCACTCAAACCCTTTGAGTTGCCCACTACTGGGCATTGAATTACACCAAGTCTTTCTCAAATTTCCCAGAGGATATAGAAAATATAATGGTGAGAAGAGAGAGAGGAACTCAAGGTATTAAGATATTAAAAACACTTGTAGGATAATTCTCTATTTATAGAAAACGAAATGACTCTTTGCAAAAGTCATATCCCTTATATGAAAAGGCACAACCCATAACAAACCTCTTTATTTAAATTTATTAAACTTAAAAACCCAACAATCCCCCCACAAGTTTTAAAAATTTAAATAAGGCGCAAGCATATATAGTAAATAGAAAAAAAAAATAGAAAAACATTTGGGCAACCATACAATGGGCATAGGTGTCTTTCGGACTTGAACCTCGCTTAGTGTTGACAGTCTCATACTGAAGGAATCTCAGTGAACTAGGTCTTGAACTGGACCCCTTTGACAAGAATTCAACATGTCACACATATGGTATTGATACTAGACTTAGGCACAGGTTAGCGCTATTAATGGCCGTGCGCTCGTCTTGATTCTCATGAGAGTTTTAGGGAATAGCCCTAATCCCTCGGTCGCAGCCCCACGACGGTTCTCACTTAGGTGAATCCTCCAAGAATAGATGCAACGGAGGTCTATTTCGCGACAATATAAGCGTCTTGGATTCATTCAAGGTAATACCCTTCCTAACCGGTCACATTTCATCAGCGCCAATGTCTTTTAGGGATGAGGGGGAGAACATTTAAAAATTGCTCATGGCATGTCTCCGAATATATTAAGAGTGATGGTATTCAAGTCACCCAATGCAGATTGTTTCTACCACATTGAACTTCCTTCATGGGATCTCCAATCAGAGAAGTTGGGTTACCTCCGTAGGTGACTCCTTATGGGCTTGCACCCATTCCTCCCGACATTTTAATTTTATGTAAGAAGGATCTAGCACGCGCTTGTCCAGAGGCAATTACTCCTCTTGGGAATTTTCATAATTTACTCACACCTGCCTCAATAATTGGCTTCTCAAGCCTTATTCTCCTTTGAATTTTGGAGTTAGATCTTTAAGCGCTAACTTTCACGCATTATACTCGAGTACTTTTTAAGAAGTGTCGACTCACACTCTATCTTGATTCATGCCGGCTTTATACGGTGCACCTGTCAAATTTTCAAACACAATTCTCCAACACAAAAGTAATTAGTATAATCTTCCTTCGATAAGAGAGTAAACCAACATCGAATTGTAGTTGTATCGCAAAATCATACACAATTCTCTCGTATTATATCTCGACTAAGATGTATCACAATTCTAGAAACATATAGAAAGTGCACATGCACATTTACCCTCACACTACGCATCTTCCTTACAAAATATGTGTACCCTCACATGACTATTCTTCCTTACGAGTAATATATCCAAAAAAAAAAAAAAAAAAAGGATTGAATTTGATATTCCAACCTAGAGGGGGGTGAATAGGTTTGAATCCTGTAATACTCAATTTTTCTTTTGCAAGTAGAATGATTAGCAAATTTAACGGATAATTAAAAAAAATGAAGTACTGAAAAAAATCAAGAGAAGAGACAGAGGATTTTTATAGTGGTTCGGCTAACTGCTTAGTCCACTCTTCAGTGATGTTCACCCGAACACTCACCGGTATCCACTATATTCTCAGTACTTACACCTAGGTTGGATTTCACAAGAGCCAACACTCCTTTACAACAATTCCTCTGGTACACGCAGACCAGACACAACTCACTGGTACACGCAAACCAGTTCACAAACTTCCAATATTGGTACACGCAGACCAGTTTACAAACTACAACCAAACTCTACCCAGTAAATGGAGGAACAAAATCCTAACTGACAACACAGTGGATTGGGTTTCCTCTCTCATGAGGTGGGTTTATATGTGGTGTGATTCAATCCCTCTAAGTAAGGGTGAATTTACAAGTGTAGGCCTACACACATAGAGTATAAAAATCTACAATGAAAAACTCACTTTCTAAATTCTAAAGAAGATAATCTACAGTGTATATCTCAGACTTGTTTCTTAGAGTATTTGAACGATTGATTCTCTTAAAGGCTTGTTGTCATATCTGATGAGGACTATTCTTTTAAATAGCCACGAACAAATCGAAGTGAATCTTGCAAAAGCAACTTGCTTGCGACCTAACTTTGTTGTAGATAGCGTCGCCCCAAGCGTAGGGCTAGGTCGGTTGTAGCATAATAACTCAGAAGTTCGAGGTTGAATCCACAGGGAAGGGTCGGAGCTAGAGAAAGGTTTACTTTACGGTAGGGGTTTTGGCGTTAGGACGGCCAACCTTTTGGTTTGGTTTTGTTTATGGAATTCTCTCTCTACCTCTAATGCGATTGAAAATGGAGTTTTAAACTATAAATTGAAGGCGACAAGGTCTAGAGATTTATACCACCTATGACTAAGGATATTCAATGGCTCTCGATTATAAATCAAGTGAGAGACAAATTTGGCTTTGTTTGGTTGAGAATTTTGAGAAATATTTTTGAGATAGTGTTTGGATGAGTTTTTGGAAAAAGTAATAATTAGAGAGATGTGTAATAATTAGAGAGAGATAGAGAGGGAAATGAAAATAATGATTGGAGAGAAAGATATGAGTAGAGAGAGAAATGTGATTAATGATTAGAAAGATGAGAGATGAAGAAAGAATTTTTTTGGAAATGTGAAGTGAACACAGTAAGTCTCTTCCTCTCACTCGGAAGATTTAGCAATGAAGATCATTTTGACTTTAGAAAATGGGTTTAACAATGGGATAAGTTCTTTGAGGCATTTTTACAAACACTTGGAGTGACATAGCTCTAAGAATCATGTGTGGCAAGTAGTCAAACCCTTGCCTACACAAGATCAAAAAGGTTAACAACTCCTAGTTTTGGTACATAAAATTGAACTTACCCAATGAAAACCAATCTTTACCACAAGAATGAGGTTTGTAAATGGAAAGAAACTCTCTTAGACATTTTGTCGAACACCTAAAGTGACATAGCTCAAAGCATTGTGTGTGCCAAGTGGTTTGTCTACACCCAATCAAAGAGGTTAACAACTCTAAGTTTAGACCGAAAATAGAGTGATTAACCCATTCACAAACCCACAATAAGCATAAAAACGTGAGAAGCCATTGAAACACCGAAGTCATGGGGTGATATTCACCCCATGACCAAGCCTAAACTACTACTCAAACATGCTTAAAGTACACAACAAGGAGAAAAACGTGATTAAGGAAAACATGACGAAAATAGAAATAAACACAAGATTAAGATAGACAAAGATGAGTACTACAACATTAATAAAGAGCAATTACCTTGAAACTAAGTGGGAGTACATCAAATCCTAGAGAGAAGGGACAGCAAATCCTAAACTACAAACTAAGGGAGGTAGAGAGAGAAGGTGAAAATGAGAGATAACCCTAAAAATATGAGGTTGGGAACCTTATAAAGGCCTCAAAAGTCGTGCTAAGTTATTACAAATATGCCACTAGATATTTCTTGATCGGGCTCAAAAAATGCAGAAAAGTGCAGCCTGTACTGGTAGAAACAAAAGTGTTCTACCGGTACTAGAACTCACTATATTTTGGCTGCCTTTGTCTACCGGTAGACACAAAAGTGCTCTACCGGTACTGGATGGAAAAACTGAGGATTTCCTTCATCTTGATCCTTTAACCTTCCGACTTGTCCTAGTGACCTCTAGGCTTCCCGAGTCTTGTTCAATGCTTCATTCCTTGACTCCCGGGACTCAGTGGCTGAGTGCCATGTGGCCTCCCGGTGCTCGGGTATCCCTTGGACATTACGTGGCGTTAAAACACGTCTTTTTGTCCTGTTCTTCCTGCTAATAACAAAAACACAACCTTACGCAAAATCAATCGTGTAAAGCCACAAAATGCACTTGTGTGCGATAAAAAATGAGAGAGATAAGTCCATTTATTTACAATATTGAGGGCTTATCACAGCTCAAACGTTCACCATATTGATTACTCCATTTTCCCTTTCGATTCAACGATCAGAATTTAAATAGAAGCAACTTCATCTGGCACAAAGTCAACAAATGTGTACAAAATATCTTGTAATGAAATCAAACAAAATATAAAGCAAATATGAGTACACAAACTTTAAGAATATATATGATGTCTGAAGCCCAACGAATATTTGTCGTAATTGCTAATTTGCCTTTTTTGAATTTGGGACAAAAGGATTACTACTGACTCAAATTAAGCCTGCATGTTTCAAATTGTCAGAGGGAAAATAAAAGTGCAAGTGTGAGAAAACAGAGTGCTCTGGTTTAGCCTTTGTTTCACTCCTAGGCTCCTGCCTAGGTTCCTAACTAGGCTCCCATAAAGGCTCCTTCATAGGTTCCTGACTAGGCTATGTAGGTTCCTAGGTAGGCTCCTACATAGGTTCCTGGGTCGGCTCCTAGATAGGCTCCTCTTCTTCATTTCGTCTTCATCCCTTGTCGGCCAGAAAGAAAAATAAATGGGCTTGAACTAAGATTAATGGGCTTCGATTTTTCAAACAATTAGCCCAATAATTAGGCATGGATCTAAAAACATTATGGCCCAATTTAATGAAAGATTAATGCCCAAAAAAAATCATAATACACTAACATTTTAATCATCATAATTGAAAATCATTCTAATAAAAAAACATCATCATCAAAATCTATTTCCTTACAGAATTTACGAACATTTACGGGTCCATAGAACATTTACGGGTCCATAAAAGTAAACAAGTCACAAAATAAAACCTTTTTCAAATTAACGGATACTAAAAGAGATACTTAAAACTAAGCCGACTAACTAATTTATTATTGCGCTTTATACTTAGAGCTTTTAGAGCTGTTGGACATAGAAAAAAAATAAAAAATAAAGCAAAAAATTAAGCTATGTGACCAATGGTCACAAATCTTGGAATGCACCGACCCAAATACTAAAAGACAAGAACAATAGTTTCAACAAGCATCCGTCAAAACTTAATGAAGACTAACACTAACAGTTGCCACAAAATAAATTTTATCAATGCAGAATGTGAACATGAATTAATCACATGCATTAAAAACAAGAAAGACATGGAACATTGACACCGCTTATCAAAGGGTCACATCTTCTTATGAAAATTCAATAGTCACATTATTTGATTTAAACCAATGGGACACACACCTTCACATTTTCAAAACACCGTGACTTTTCCAAATAGTCACACTTGTTGGTTCAAACCTAACACGCACATCTTTGGATGTAAATTAACTAATGGAAGCCTTCACCATTAATATTTTTCTCTTCCAATTGGGAGTTTTCAAAGAGTCGTGACTCTTCAAAAAATCTTGCAACTCTTCAAAAAATCTTGCGACTTTGAACCCAAGAATTGGATTAGATTCAAGTCAAAGGGCATGTATTAAAATATTAATCAAACATTGTGACTCTTGCAACAAGTATTACTCATTGCCATCGGACATCATAGTTGGCAACAAACAAGTGCCAAAGCACCCATTCACATATAAATTGATCGACAGTCACAATGGTGAAAATCATGACTTTCCCAAATGGGCTTTCATCTCTCAATGGACACCGCTCCACCACGCATTGGGTCTTTCTCTGGAAATAGTGTAACGGTAGGGTTGAAACAGAGTACCAAAAATTTAATTTCGAAAAATTAGAACCGAAACTAGACATGAAACCGAAATTCGGGCTAAGAATCGTGTATCGAACACGCATTGCATGAAACACAAAAGTAGAGATTAACCTTATTTACAGAGGACACAGAAGGCAATCAAGTTTGAATACAGGCAAATTTGGGTTTTCTAGACCAAAGATCCAACAACAGATTCTTCAAGATTGAAATTCATAGAACTCAAAAAGATTTGTGCAGACAAATTGTATAATGTGTGAACTGGACTTGTAGAAGAATTAAGAAACCGTGGTTGACAAACAACGGATAATAAAACAGAGACTTGTTACAAACAGGTTGGGTGCACAAGTGAACTTCAAAATTCTTGGTAAATACAGACAAAGAAACTACCAATTTTGAACTCAGAGAAGTGCGGTTTTCTAGATCCAAAGATTATGACAGAATTCTCGTTAAATACTCAAGAAATTCGATCGACGGTTACGCATGAACCAATTAACAGTTATTAGACATCTGTCGAAAACAGAGGGATTGACAATTACTCACGAAGCAGTTAGCAACTATATGACAAGAACTTCCCACTAACTAGAACAATGAATTCGGCTTTTTCCGAACACAAAATCTGAATGATAATACGGCTTTAGATTGTTAGAACTTTTAATCACAATAAACACAAAACACCAAAATGTAAGATACGACACAACACATGAAAATCATGAACACCATTAATCAAATATATTAGATCTTAGAGTTAGGAAAATAGCATGTGAGATCGATGGAAGGCACGACAAGTTGCTGTCCTAAAGCCGTATTCGCCACCCTTCGTGTAGGTTATAACGGTCGAATACTACTCCAAGATACAACCCAGAAATCTCACAGTATGTCTCCACGTTACACGATCCGAGGAAGACGGGGGTGCCAAGTCTTTCTCAAATTGCCCAGAGGGTATAGAAAATATAATGATGAGAAGAGAGAGAAGAACTCAAGGTATTAAGGTGTTAAAAACACTTGTAGGATAATTCTCTATTTATAGAAAATGAAATGACTCTTCGCAAAAGTCATGTCCCTTATATGAAAAGGCACAATCCATAACAAACCTCTCTATTTAAATTTATAAAACTTAAAAACCCAACAGTAACTATGTTCAAGAACCTATTGTAGGTGATTCTTGGGTGCCGGGGCGGACACCATTGACCATGCCCGAGCACCCATCTCGGTCGTCCAAAACACTTTTTGATGGTCTAGATTTTAAATAGAAAAAGAGGGGAGAGAGAGAGAGGAGATCGAGAGAGGAAAGAAATCTGGACCGTTCAACACACTTTTGGACGGCGACGATGGGTGCTAGGGCACGGTCACATGTGCCTGCCTAGCACCCAATTTTTTTTCCTATTTCACACTGTTAAACCTAAACCAAATAGAAATTGGTTTTTCTATAAATATATACAAGCACTCCCTTCTAGCTATAACAAAACTGCAAAACTAGTACTCCTACAAATATCGAGTCACTTCCGAAGAGAAACACTTTAGAATGGATTCAATCTCTCCAATTTCATCCTTCGTTTTGCGAGGTGTTTTCGGATTACCATGGATGCCTGCGGGGTTCATGGAGATGGAGATTAAAGCCTTCATTCAATGACAACTTCAAGAAGAACAAGAATGCATGAGGATATGCTTACGAGCGCAAAAAGAAAAGGAACTACCACAAAAATGACGAGAAGAAGATCAAGAACGTGTGAAGATACAAATGCAAGCGCAAGAAGAAAAGGAGCAACAAAAACTGGACGACGATGACCATGAGCAATTTTGCTTCGAGTTGGACTGTTGGGGCGTTATTCGTAGAGTTCGATAGAAGAAAGAGAGGCAGAGGAATTTTCAAAGGAAGACAAATCACAATAAGAAATATCAAGCCAAATGAATTACTTCTTTTTTCCACGAGCCAAATTGATTGATAAATAAAAGATCATGTGTAGGATTTTGATTTATCGTATTAGGTTTAGGTCGTAAACTAGAGTCTATGTAACATGATTCTGTCTTTTGATTGATCGAGTAGGTTTTAGGTCGTAAACTTTGGTGTGATGGTTTTGTATTTGTGTATTTTAGTTGCGCAACTACAAATTTATGAATTTGAGCCAAGTTTCGCTTGTTCCTTTACTTGTTAGAAATACTTTCTACTGAAATCTTGTTCATATCTAGCAAAATTTCCTCTTTTTTATTTCCAAACATGAACAAATCCTTTAAATAGGACAGGTTTTTTTATCAGTCATATCCAAGGAATATCTATTGGGGAATTACACAAGCCGCTCCACTTTCTGTCGTCCTTGCACGTCCCACTCCAATTTTTTTGGGAAAAAACTCCACTGATAGGCGCGTAAATGTTGACATTAGCGTCCCCTAATTTATCATTGTTAAGTTCATTTATATTATTACTTGGAATTTAATACGTTGCTTTTGCGATTGTAGGTATTTGGAAGCTTGGATACAAAAATACGCGAAATCGAATGTTATTTGGTACCAAATCCCGTGGTCGAAGTCAAAGTTCATTTATAATCAAGAAAGTATAGAGTAGTAGTTCCATCACATGAAGTAAAATGGGTCAGCAACCAAACGATGGCCCATTAGTTTAATCGGTGGCCAAATGGTTTGTTTAATTATAGATTTAATTGGAAGCATGATGGACTCTTGGGCCGACCAAACAGGAAAGTAGGTTTTGTTGGGAGATTGATTCTCGCGCATAAAGAATTGAGCCTAGGCTGCTGTTGCCTATATATAAGACGCACGGGGATCACAGAGGAGGGGGGAGACATCACACGGGCAGATCATCACGCAGAATCAGAACAGAGAAGTTGCGGCTTCATTGACAGAGGATGTCCGGCTAAACTCTTTTCTAGGGTGTAGATGAAGCTCGTACCCTAAGTAACATTATTTATGTTTTGATTTATGGTTTTATTATTCGAATCATGGTTGTATGATTTTTAACGATTTAATTATATTATTTATTCTTCCCATCAAATCTTGTGCATGATTTCCTAGGTTTTATGCACGTTCATACAACGGTTCGTAATTGTTTTGTGATAACTGGTTGGATGGATTATACTACGTAAGACGAGTCGTGCCGATGAGACGACCCGTGCCGAATTGAGACGGTTCGCACTAGTAAGACGATTCGTGTTAGGCGGAGATAGTTCATGCCGATTGGTGATTCATAAATTATCATTAGGAGATATCGCTAGGGCTTGCAATCCTACGGTATCCAAGTTGATTCGAATAGTAGGCCTGTAATTGAAACATATTTATGTTGCGAGAGGAAGAGTGGATTCGAAACCCTAGACCTTTCTCCCATAAATTTTCTCTACTTTTTAATTGCTTTGTTTTACTTGAGCTCTTATAATTTTAGGAAACCAAATCAAACTCCCTTTTTGTCGAATTGAATTAAAAATTAATTGGAACTTCTGTAACTTAGCCTTATAATCCCTGTGGAGCGATACTCGGAATATTTACCACTATTCGTTAGAGTAATAGTAATTGTTCAGTTTTATAAATTATTGTTGATACGGAAACGACACGATCATCCACCAACTCATTTTCTGTCCGGCTCTCTCTCTACCCACCCCACCCAAATCCTAGGGTACCCTATAAAAGTGTCTAAACCTAAACCCTAGGGTACCCTATGAAAGTATCTAAACTACTAAAAACCATGTAATATGAAAGTGCATTCTAAACCTAAACCTTAGGGTACCCTATAAAAGTGCCTAAACCATATGGTTCCTATGAAAGTGCCTAAACTACTAAAAACCCTAGAATAGGAAAGTGTACCCTAAGTGTCTAAGCCCCAAAAAAAAGTGATTGACCTTAGTGATAATTAAAAAAGAATGATTGGACCAAGTGGGAATAAATATTTATTTTTTGTACCGGCCCGTAATAAAACCTATCTATTCTTAATTTCTTATTATATTTTCCTGTTCATAGTTCATACCCAAGAAATATTTAGTCGTTATTTATTTTTATTTTTTTGGTTAACGGCAAGTGACCGCAACATATGGAGTATTAAAAAAGAAAAAACTGGAAACGGAGTATGAAGTATTGGGATACCTGATCCCTTGATTATCGGCATACAACTGATTTAGAAGGAAATGGGGCACCATATCTGAATCAAAGCGAATAACAGGCATTCTTCAGCCAGCAAACTCTTGGAGCTACTGAGTTATGTCCGGTCGTTACTTTCAAGGTTTCGAAATTAGTCGAGGTACGCACAAGTTTGGCAGGACATTCGGTTATAAAAAAAGAGAAAAAAAAGAAAAGAAAAGAAAGATTAGACCAGATTTGAATCGAATGACGAAGATGAAGACTAATTTGAAGATCTAGGTCCAGGGTCATTCTTCACCTCCTGACACTAATGCTTTTCTTTTTCTATTGTAGAAATATATTTCAAACTTAATATTAAGTCATAAAAAATAAAAACATATAAGTAAAAAAATTTACAAAAATTCAATACTTACTTGATGGGCCAAAGCAACTTCCAATAATGAGCTTCCCACATCTACAAGAGTTTTGTCTGGAACCGATTGATTCGGAACACATTTGTGTCAACAATTATGACTCATAATCGTACATGTATGTAGACTTTTCAAGTTCTAAACAGATCAAAAGGAAAAACAAGAAACAAAATTCCTATTTCACCTTCGGCAGTACCCAAATAGGGGGAGGCCAACACAAGTTCTTTGCATCATCTTCGTAACCTGGCACATGCAATGACTCAATCAACCCATCATCTAGGTTGTAGATACCCATATCAAACTTTATTCCACGAGACTCTGCTTCATTGTAAACATAAGGATTGTCATCCGTGAAGTAAATACGATTTCCTTTATAGCCAGGAAAATCACCCGACGAAATCGACGATGACAAGTTCTTCCCCAAAAACAACGAGTCTCCACCCAAATCTCTCACCTCAACGCAAGATTTACAGCTGACATCGAACTTGTAAACTTTGAACCCACACGTTCTAGCTTTCCTTGGGTCATCACTGTTGTCCAAACAAAATATTCTTTCAACCATTAGAAGCCCACCTGAATACTCTACCAAGTACGGTTGCAGCGATTCAGGGAATGGACCATTGATCCATATTTTTTCCATGATCTGGGGACCTCCAATCTCCCAAATTAAAAGATCTCCATGATCTAATGCGTATAGTTTCCCCCTAAAGAATATAAAATCATCTACATAACCTAATAGACTCCTATCACTCTTATCCAAGTGAACCCATTTTGTATATCCCTTCCTACAATATGCCAATGTATCAAACCTTCCATAGGCGGCCACAGCCACATAGTCGTCGTTGGCAGGACTTGTCGATAAGATAATTTTACGCGCATGTGCTGCAGTTTTGCCCAAAAACTTCCTACCGGGACCATAATGGAATTCCTTAATGGGGAAAGAAGACCTCGGTGGAAGTTTGAGTTTAGCCCTTGTGAGCGGATTAAGGACACATACTGAGCTATCATCACTAGTAACCACCCAACCATGGGAGGATCCTCTGAACAACTTGCCTTGACCAGCAAGCTCAGGCAAGTCCAAGTGATAAAACTTCTTATCAAGTGGGCTAAACAATCCACAAGCCGTGTCGACACTATTATTACTGGTGGAATATGGTAGCAGCAAGCACGGAGATTGGTGAAGTTTTTGGTGAGGCAGCTTCGGAAAAGTTGAGTACATCCACGGCACACAAACAGAGCGGAGTCGAACTTTATCAGCATATAGGACGATACGCTCTTCTATGGCCTCCAAAAGTTCCTCCGGAAGATCAGACAACTGACTCGTTACTAACCCAATATCTGTTTCTTGGTTTCTTCTCTTTTTCTGGCGTTGATGGTGCCCTTTGTTGCTACTAGTTGATCGTGTTGCTACCATTGTAGCCGGCCGGAGACAATTCAGGTATACTATTTCTACGCCTTTAGGAAACCTTAAATCACGTACTAAGAGGAAACCTTATATCACACAAAGTATGTAGATTACGAATTACTGCATACCTTTCTTTATGAGTATTGTACCTTATTTATAGATGCGGAGTGCTTGTTGTCCAAGGATCCTATTTACATTAGGAATCCTTTCCTATATGGGACTCATTCGAATCCTATTTACATTAGGAGAATCCTTTCCTATATGGGACTCATTCCATATAGCAATACGACATTTATTCTGCAGGATTCTCTTCATGTTAGGAATCCTTGCCCATATTAAAATTCTCTTCCAATATGAAAACTCAATAGCAATCTCTTTTATTCATGATCTTCTCTTTTCTTTTTCCAATTGATTGGTGCAGCCAATAGAGCAGAATGATTCATCTAAGTTGCGAACGAGGTTAGATTTTGCATATTATAAAAAGAGGTTAGAATTTTGATTCCCACCTTCTTATTTTTTCCTTCCGAGATATTTTGTTTTTACAGGGAATATGGGTGATTCTATTGTCTTTTTTTTTTTTAATACTTTTTCCGATGAGCTCAAAACAATGTCGTTTTGTGTCACTTTTAATGGAAGTTTACTATCAATTGTTGATTTAGTGCATAGGTAATATGTTAAGTATTAGGGCATCACATGAGAAGATCCGATCTCAAACCCCGCACATACTCTATGAAAATTAGAAGGGGGTGGGCGAGGCTGGAGTATACGCCGACGCTCATCTTCAGTCACATTGTTTTCACATGTGAGCCGAGTTTGAACAATTAGTTCAAAAAAAAAAAAATTCCAAGCTCGAGCCAAACCTAAATAAGTGCAAAAAGATTTGAGCCAAGCTTGAGTATTATTGTGTTCGACTTGTTTGGCTCGATTATCACCCTTGATAAGAGTTTAGACGTAATACCCTAATCATCAAAAAAAAAAAGCTCTAGCCGTTGAATAATTTGATTTAAGTGTCCAAGACTAACTAAAACATCTATTAAATAGGATGATATATATGACTCAGAGGAGTTCAAATCCAAAAGGCCTTAAACTTAGGGCCTATTTCACACCCCTAAACCTAAACCAAGAAAACCAATGGCTTGTAACTCAGCGGTTATTTTCTGGTTCTCTACAAAGGAGACCAGGGAAGCATTTGGGATTTAGGGCTATGGATAGCTTCTAAACCCCATCCTTCCAATTGCGAGGTGTTTTCAGATTACCATGGTGTTTAAGGGTCTTATTACATTAGTCTTCAAACATGATCAAATCATTTAGCTACAAATGTTACAATTAAACTGATTTCTTCATCAATAATTAGAAACACAAAATTACATGATTCGGAATGAATCCAAATGGTAGCTAACCAAGCCCAACTTAACTTTTCTTGTTGGTGGAGTTGGGTTTCCCCACGAAGCCCAAGCTAGATTTTCTCTCTCTACAATGCAAAGAATTGATACAAATCCTCAAGAAAGCCAATCGGAACAGATCTCTAGGGATGGCAATCGCGACCGAACCGATGGGTACCCGAACCGAAACCGCTATTTTTACCCGAACCATAACCGAAATATTCCCCGTGGGTATGGGTATGGTATGGGATATGGCCGAACCGAATGGGTATGGTTCGGGTATGGTTTGAGGTCATAACCGAACCGTGACCCGAATCGAACCGTGACCCGAAACGAACCGAAATATGAAATTACATATTTACCCCTAAAATTACACTTTACCTCACGTATATATATGTAAGATATTCACAGGTTAGGTTTTGGTCTCACATTCTGTACATTTTGAGACTTTCTTGACTGATATTTTATAGTATTATAGTCTTGAGTCTCTTGACTGATATTTGTAGCCTCCTTTTGTTATTTTTTTTCATGTTTTTTCAATTTTTTTGAGGTAATAAAATATCCTAAACTCAATTTATTCATGTTTTAGTACGGTTTGGGGCGGGGCGGGATGGGTACAATTTGGTTACCCAAATGGGTAGCTATTTTTTCCTTCACAAAATCGGTTACCCGAAATTACCCGAACCCCGAATGGTTAGGTTATGGTTCATCCTCTCCCTTTTCCGAACCGAACCCGAACCGAACCGAAACCCTTTAGGTTTGGGTGCGGATCGGCCAAAACCCGAACCGATCCGCCCCATTGCCATCCCTACAGATCTCACAGGAAGAGAAGGATCATTTGGAGCGAAGTACAAAGAAAATCAAAAGTAATCAAATGGAGAACACACATCTGGACGAAGTAAGTCTTATGGAAGCAGTTCCAACCATTGGTGCCCATAGTAATATGCCAGAAATACATATGGATGGGGGGGAATCAGAACCCCCTGTGGTCATTCACAATGATACCTTTGCTCAAACGAGTCCAGTAAAGCACACTGAGAAAGCGCGTTCATTTAAAGCAGCGTTACTAAATGCTCATGCTAAAGATATGGAGTGTGAAAAGCAGAGAGCTTCTGAATTCGATGAGGACAGTGATGATGAGGATCTGGAACCAACACCGCCAAATACAGTTTCTAAGATCAGAATTGAATTCTCGAAGGACCATTTGAAAAGAATCAGACAGAATCACAAGGGCTGCTTGATCATCAAATTATTGGGTCGCAACATGGGATTCAAGCCCTTAATGGATCGAATCTCAAACCTATGGGATCTTGAGGGGCTCTTCACCCCCGTAGATTTAGGTTTGGGTTTCTATCTAATTCGGTTCGAATCGAAAACTGATTACAATAAGGTGTACACGGGTGGACCTTGGATAATACAAGATCACTACCTTACGGTGAGGAAGTGGCACCCCCAATTCAAAGCGGATATGGCTCCGGCAATCAGAACGGCAGTTTGGATGAGATTTAAGTTTCTTCCCTACGAGTTCTACGATGAAGAGAGCCTCCTGCTCATCGCAGCGAGACTTGGAAAGCCGCTTAAAGTTGATATAAATACCATCGATGGCCTACGGGGCAGCTACGCTCGCGTCTGCGTGGAGTTGGACTTGAGCCAACCTCTCGAAGTTTTAGTTGCCGTAGGTAAATACGACTATCAAATTGAATACGAGCACATACACCTAATTTGCTTCTCTTGTGGCAGGGTAGGTCACCGGAGAGAGAACTGCAGCTTATCACCAGCGCCGGAGAAGAGGGATGAAGCCAATCCGAACGTTGGGGATAAGTCACCATCAGATGGGAAAGCTGTCAAATACAACGGCTGTCTTGTACCTGATAAACCAGAGGAGATGGGGTTCGGGGAATGGATGTTGGTGACCCGGAAAAACTTTAACAAACCTAGACCCAATGGACCTCCCCTTGGGCTGCAGAGGGAAGCTAGCAACAAAGCTCAATCTAGCCCCAAAGAGGGTATCAACAACAAACGCTCAGATAGAGGAGATGGGCCTAGTACTTCGGACCCAAGAAAAGGCAAAGGCCATATGAATTTGAATAACCCAACTACATCCAGACCCAATATGGGTAAGCCCAGATCCTACACTCAAGGTAACAAAAAAGAAAGGGTTCTTCTGCCCAAGCTGAATTTAGATTTGAGACTAACCCTTTACTCAAGCAAGACTCCACAGCCCAAAAGGTTAAGCCCAACTTTCAACCCACAAACTCAATTGTGATAGACCTAAACCCTAATATCAACAATACCAGTATTATTACTGGCGACCTCTCCAGCTCTACATCAGAAATCCCCATCCTTCCCACTAACACCACATTTCCCCCAGACCTAGCCTCACTTCCAACCCAAACCTACCATGAATTCACCCGTAATGCAAATGGCAACAATCAACTACCACAAAGTCCATTGGAATCTCGAAGCAGAGAAAGAAGCAGCTCTCCTAGTAGCAGTAATCTGGTGGCCGGAGGAAGTGAACTTGAAGATAAAACTCAAAGAGCCCTGCTTGGGGAGTTGGGAACCTCACCAAATTTCAGCCAAGCCACTAAGGAAACAGCAACCGACGCTGGAAGATCTGCGTAACTCCTTACATCAGCCTGGTATTTTACCCCTTGACTCTGATTTTTTGATGGACAGTTATAAGATTATGATTTGGAACTGCCGTGGGGCAGGAAATGATAGATTCAAAAGAAACTTTAGGGATATGTACCAGCAACATAAACCTGAAATTATTGCTCTGTTGGAAACTAAAGTTAATCTTCAATCCATGGGGAATTTTTTCAAAAACCTGGGCCTTACCAGAGATACCTTCACCGACCCGAATGGCAGATCAAGCTGCATTTGGATTCTCTGGGACCCTTCCAAAGTTTCGGTGTACACTATTAAAATTACCCCCCAAGTGATTCATGTCAAAATTAGTAAAAATGGTTATGAGGATTGGATACTATCAGCCTTGTACGCTAACCCCAATCCTAGACTCCGAGAACTACTGTGGGACAGCCTTAAAGAATTTGCAGCCTATATCAATCACCCGTGGGCAATTGCTGGAGATTTCAATGAAATAGCTAGAGCGGATGAAAGCAGAAGATATGCTCCAGACACAGGCTATAATCAGAGACGAAAATTCAGTGACAACATCAACAGCTGCAACCTAGTGGACATTGGTTCTTCTGGCCCTAAATTTACATGGAATAATGGGCAACAAGGGCAGGCAAATGTTCAAAAAAGACTAGACAGAGGACTTTGCAACGAGGAGTGGAGATCTCTTTTTCCTGAAGGTATAATTCAAAATTTACCTCGCATTTATTCTGACCACTCTCCTTTAATTATACATTTACATGGCATGAATCCGATTTCCCATTCTCGAAAACCCTTTAGATTTGAGGCTGCCTGGATATTAGACCCTAATTTTGTAGACTTAGTTGGTAACAGTTGGAATGGGAGTAATCTGTTCGAAAAAATTAGTAATTTTTCTAAAGCTGCTCTTGATTGGAATAGAAATGTTTTTGGAAATATCTTCAGAAAGAAGAGATGGGTCTTAGGCAGAATTAATGGTGTTCAAAAGGCCCAAAGCTCTAATTTCTCTCATAATCTCCTTGTTTTGGAAAAAGACCTTATTTCGGAGTATAACAACATTCTGGTTCAGGAAGAGTTGCATTGGTTTCAAAAATCCCGATCGAAATGGATCGTGATGGGAGAAAGAAACACCCGCTATTTTCACCTATCCACCTTGATTAAAAGACGCAAGGCTAAAATCACCATGCTTAAAGATGATAGCAATGTTTGGATTGAGGATCCCCTGTTGATTAAGGATTTGGTTCAAAATCATTTTACAAACCTTTTCAAAAACCAAGATAATACCCCTGGCACTTGCTTTGTCGTTAACCCTCACAAATCCCTTTCCAATGAGGATAATGACATCCTGTGTAGCAATATTACTAATGAGGAGATTTGGAACATTGTTAGGAGCATTCCTTCTTACAAAGCTCCTGGACCGGATGGTATCCAGGGTATTTTCTACCAGAAATTTTGGAATATAATTGGTGAAGACATTTGTGATTTTGTGAAAAAATGTTTCTCTACCAAGTCCATTCCCAAGGAGATCAACAAAACCCTCATTGCTCTTATCCCTAAGGTGGATAAGCCTGACAATATAAGAATGTTTCGACCTATTAGCTTGTGCAATGTTTGCTATAAAATTGTCACCAAGCTTATTGTTGCCAGATATCGCCCCTTCCTTAGCAAAATCATTGGCCCTTTCCAAAGCAGTTTCATACCTGGCAGGAGCACTAATGATAACATTATCATTACTCAGGAAATTCTCCACACCCTTAGATCTAAGAAGGGGAAAAAAGGTGGTTTACTCATGAAAATTGATTTAGAAAAAGCATATGACAAAATTTCTTGGAAGTTTCTGCTTGATACGCTTATTTTCTTCAATTTTAACCCTGCTTGGACTGCTCTTATCATGAGTTGTGTTTCTAGTGTCAATTCTTCTATAATTTGGAATGGTGAAACTTTAGAGGATTTCTCTCCCGGGAGAGGACTCCGTCAAGGAGATCCTCTATCCCCATACCTCTTTGTCCTATGTATGGAGAGATTATCCATTCTCATTGACACTAAACATGCTAATGGTGATTGGAAAGGCATTCATGTTGCGAGAGGTTCCGTTGAACTTACTCACTTATTTTTCGCCGATGACTTAATCCTATTTGGGCAGGCCACTAGGAACAATTGTAAAGCTATCATGGAGGTCTTAAATGAATTCTGTGATTTATCGGGTCAAACGGTCAACTTTTCTAAATCTAAACTCTATGTCTCTCCCAACTTAGAGCGTACGAAAGCCCGTAGACTGAGTGAATTTTGTGGCATTGCCTTGACTAGTGATTTAGGGAAATACCTTGGTGTTCCCTTATTACACAAAAGATCGAGCAAAAATCACTTTAAATATATCATTGAGAAAGTCCAAGAAAGACTTGCGGGATGGAAATCTAACACTCTTATGCTTGCGGGTCGTGCTACCCTTATCCAAGCTTCTTCCTCTACGATCCCTAGCTACACCATGCAAACTATGGCCCTCCCGACTAGTGTTTGTGATAAACTTGATAGGTTAAATAGGGACTTCTTATGGGGTGACTCCCCAAATAAGAGGAAAATGCACTTGGTTAATTGGAACACGGTGTGCAAAAGCAAAGATAAAGGGGGCTTGGGATTGCGGAAAGCCAAAACGCAAAACCTTGCCCTCCTTACTAAACTTGGGTGGAACCTCATTGTTAAGGAGGACTGCTTATGGGTCGACATCTTGCGGGACAAATATCTCCGAAACCACTCTCTTCAATCCTGGCCGATTGGGCGTAATGCTTCACATACGTGGCGTAGCATTATACAAATTCGGGACACATTGAAAGATGGTACTAAATGGGTCATTGGGAATGGTCTTACTGTGGATCTTTGGAGAGACTGGTGGTGTGGCACGGGTCCCCTGGCTGATAAACACCCTGGACCCCACATGGATAACAATTCTAAGGTGGCTGATATTATTGTTAATGATAGATGGGATTTGAGCTCCATTGATCATATTGTGGATGATGTTACCCGTAGCAATATCCTCAGTATTTTCTTACCTAGTTTCTCCCAGGAGAGGGATCATCCCTCATGGGATAACTCATCTAATGGGCAGTGTAATGCCTCCCTTGCCTATGATTTCCTGAATATGGACAGTAATGACCTAATTGGTTGGAACTGGTTTTGGAAAATGAAGATTCCTCAAAAACTTAAAACTTTTCTCTGGCTCATCTTTCATAATAAACTCCCAACCAACTATCTTAGGTCAAGAAGAGGCACCAACATCCCTGATCTCTGCCCGAGATGTGGTACCCCCTCTGAAACAATTGAACATTTGTTTAGAAGTTGTCCTGAAGCCGTTAAACTTTGGGACAAACTTCCGTCGGGTAGGCGCATGAGAGAAGGTTTTGAAAGCTCTCTGTTTGATTGGTTATCTCATAACCTGAAAAGGACAAAAATTCTTCATTTGGAAAATAAAATCCCTTGGAACATCCTTTTCTGTACCACTCTATGGCAAATTTGGAAAGATAGAAATAGAAAGAGTTTTGATAACATTGACTTGGTACCGGAAAGGAGTTTCAAGATTTTTTTTTATGTTCCTATGCCAATGAAATTATGGAGGCTTTCAAATCCCCTCTTATAGCCGAACCCCCTAAGAATAGGCTAACTTCTTGGTATGCGCCATCTACAGGGAACCTCAAACTGAATACGGATGGCTGCTGGAACTTAACAAACAGCAAGGCAGGCTTTGGAGGAATTTTCAGAAATGAAAGAGGAGAATGGGAGCTTGGATATTTTGGCAGAATGATGGCTAGGTCGAGTTTGGAGTCAGAGATTTGGAGCATCTACAGAGGATTAACGATAATTCTGGAGAAGGGCATGACTAATGTCCACATTGAGTCAGACTCGCAAACGGCAGTTATTCTTTTCAACGAAGGTGCAAGCACTGCTCATCCTCAAAGCAGTATCATTAATGATGGAAAATATTTACTGAGCCGTACAGGTAGCACCCTCTCACATATTTACCGCGGCGCAAATGAATGTGCAGATTTTCTTGCTCG
Source organism: Vaccinium darrowii (assembly GCA_020921065.1). Lineage (NCBI taxonomy): Eukaryota > Viridiplantae > Streptophyta > Magnoliopsida > Ericales > Ericaceae > Vaccinium > Vaccinium darrowii. The sequence continues at coordinate 40,352,826 of CM037154.1, forward strand.
GTTTGGTGCTGAGCAACCTGAAGATCTAGTGGTAGCCAATACTCCACCAGTAGATATCCGCGAATTCATGAATAGAGATAGGCTTAATATTCGCCTAATCCTAGACTAGCCTTTTATCTTAGTTCTCATCTTCTATGGATTGTGCTCTTTCTTTCGGTTGTAGTAACTCTCCTGCACCTCTGATGCAGTTTTACTTTGGTTCTTAGTTTTCGTAATATATTTCCGAAGTACCAAAAAAAAAAGATTTTCTCATGTTGTAGATTCAAACCACTTTACCATACTTATCTTCCGTCTATTTTTGACGTGCATAATGAACCAAATGCTATTGTTATCTTTTCCTTATAAAAAAGTCATCCATATAATAACGAACCATAAAAAATAATGAGCACACCGCGACGTGCAACGCATGAAGCTTAAAACTAGTTAAATAAAATGAACAATTGCTCTTGTTGGAGTGACATTAAAAATAAAAATTCTGGGCTGAAATTGTACTTTCAAAGAGGAGCTGGACTCATTCATCAAATGGGAGGTGTAATTTCCCTCCGTTTCGATGGGGGTGTTAATGGGGTAAAATTCGTAGGGGTGATAAATAGTCCCGGGCCTACAAATATGGAGGGGTTTGGAACAGGAGTGCTATTTATCACTCGAACTAAATATTACCTGAGTGTTATTTATGGACAGCCCCTAATACCGCTGGTAAAACAACCATACTGCCTCGTTTAATCCCCATGCCCCACCAATACCCTATCCCTTCCCCGACGTAGCAGTACATTCTGGGCATTTTTTTTTACTTTGAAATTTTCTTCAAATCAAAAAATAAAATACTCATGCGCATACATTTTTATTCATTTCACACCAAATTAAACTACTACTCCAATAGAGATCTTCAATTGGATGCGAAAAAATTCAAAAAATTGTGTACGAAAAATATTTTACAATGTTGGCTTGTTGGGCTAGCTTGTTGAGTTGGCTTCACAATTTCCTTCAAATCAAAAAACAAAGTACACTTCCACGCATAATTTGGGACGGAAGGAGTACTATTTAGTCCTCCATATTACCAAAATCATCCAAATCAAGTATTTTTACCGTATATCTTATCCACTCCGTATATAGTACTCCAAAAAAATAACCTCACATCCAATCAAGCCGTTAATGTTTTCCGTCTAGTCTGGCACCAAAGATCCAAACAAACTTCCACGTAAAACAAGGAAACCGAATACTATTACCGTGCTTAATATGGAGCGTCAATTGAGATTCTGACTGCTTTTATGGTTGCCGTAACCTGCATACAAACCTAAATCGGCAAAGTGAGAGTCAGAGAAAGTGGTAGTTGTCATGTCACACCATTCCTCTCTCTCTCTCTGCCGATTCAAGTGTGTAAGCGAGTTCTGACGCACCAGAATAGCGAAACGAAACAAAGATGGTACGAGGAGCGAATGCAGCAGTTGAGATTACTATATATGGTGGCCATAACCCGCATACGAACCCAAATCGGCACAAAGAGAGAGAGAAAATAGAAGTTGTCGTGTCATATCCGTCTCCCTATGCCGATTCAAGTGCGTAAGCGAGTTTTGACGTACCAGAACAGAAAAATGAAACAAAGATGCTGCAAGAAGCGAATGCTGCAAGTTGAGATTACCATGTTGTGTGTTTATAGAGAGGTTGTTGTGTGTGGAGGCGGGTGCTTGTTAGTGGGCAAAGAGAGTCCAGGCCGTTGGATTAAAATGGTCCACCATATTATGGGAAACGATCAAAACCCTAGTTTGGTTACAATTACTTGTATGCCCCTTTGTTTTATGTAGTTTGGACAGACTTTTGCAGCCTCTTGTTGATCGTGGGCTGTTTGGCTCCAAGTAAAAAAAGGTTTTTGATTTCCATCATTTTTGTTTTGTTTTTTTGACATGCAAGAAGTGTTACTCCCTCCGTCCCAAAATTTGGTTCACCTTTTCAGTAACTCATATATAGCAACGTCGTGTGATATGGAGTAGCTCGTTCACATTACCCTAACTTGCGTGTAGAATTTTTTATTTTTTATTTTTTGAACTGAAACTTGCATATAGAATGGCCGACTAAATGATGATGATAAGAAAGTGTTGGGAAAAATACAATACGAACTACAAAGTATCGAGAATTCCATAGAACAATTCTGTTATACGATGACACAAAATTATAGATTATAGAAACCAAAAACATGATCGAAATAGCAAACCTAGTCCATATGAATTATAGTCTCCTTAAAATAGATTAGTTGTCTACCGAGAGTGTTTTAGGATGAACAGCTGTCTATGTACCAGATAAAATCGCTAGAACCACAACTCGTAGCCACGAAACACCTCTGTGAACTGCCTCGACAAACTGAACCAAACGCCTGCCCCTCTCTCTTTCAAAACCGGATGTCAGAATATTTGTGTAGAACTCTAGCTTCCTGTGTGGAACACAAAAACGGGATTCTCAAATTATTGGAGGATGTGGGCCTTGAATAGCTGTGCTGAATTCAATACAAAAAACTACCAGAGTGAATACATAGTTGAATTTCTGCCATAAACCTCACATCATGGGGTCATGAGTAGCTGAACACATAAATGCATAGTCCAGATATGTTGAAGTCGGAGAACTTTTCAGTTACCTTGGGAGACCCTTCAAATGTCCCCGTCTCGTTTAGGTGTCTATGGTGGAAGTTTAGGCATCAGAGTAGTTGTACTACCTTTGGTATTACTCGCTAACATTGTTCTCTTCTTTTTTCTTTTTTTTTTTTTTTTTGCATTTGTGTAAAAAAATATATTAGAAGTTTCATTTGGTAGATCCATTTTTTTATACAAAAAATTATTGATTGTTCTTGGAACACCACCACATGGTATTATAAGGCTATTCTCCTGCACATATTTATGTGGAACTCAACACTAATAATATATGATGATGAAGGCCGATTAAAAATAGTGATAGAGAAGGATATTAGGACACCAAGTGGAGATGCTTCAGGATCACAAAATAACTAATTACTCACAAACAAATCTCAATTCACTGAATTTTCACCTCGAAACAATTACATGTTAAGATTATAAAACACAAAGCTCTTTTTTTTTTTTCGCCCAGAGGTTAGTGGGAAAGTTAGCGTGCCAACAACTCAAGAAAATTATGCCCATACAGATATAATTTTCTGGCTACGTCACTGAACAAGAGGGCGTTGGAAGCTTTTCCTGGGATAGTATGATCCTACCCTATATACCGGAGCAACATTGATAGCTATTTTACCTTGTAAAAAAAACGTAGAAAGTACAATTTCTATTTTGCTTAGTCACTTTTTATGCAGAGGTTCTAACATTGGTAGTCATTTTGTCTGATTAAAGTACACAAAAAAGTATCAACGAACGTCCGGTGAAAGAGTTGATTTTTTTTTTTTATCTGGTGCTGAAAGAGTTGATAAATTTGCACTTTTTGGTTGGATAACAAAACTTGCCTAACCGCATATGACTAGCCAAAATGCGAATAAGCTAAATGCCTAGCCAATTAACTAGTCTCTTGAGAACGAGAAATTGTACTTTTGCTTGTTAAAATAGCTAACAAACTCATCTGTTTAGCCTATTGGAGATGCTCTAAGAAGAAATCCCGTTTTTCTCGTAACGAAAATCTTCTACTCCCTCCGTCCCTTTTTAAGTGAGTACTTTGGGAAACGTGTATTTTTGTGGACATTAAAAAATGTACTTGCGTATAATATTTTTTAATTTTTTTTGCATCAAATTAAAGTACTCAATGAGCACTTTAATTTGGTATAAAGAAAATTAAAAAATTATATAGGGAAATATGTTTTTTAGGGGTTTGAAATTGCACGTATTCCCAAGGTACGCACTTAAAAAGGGACGGAGGGAGTACCATTTTCATAGTGTTTCATTTACTTAACGAAGATGTCGTTCGATTGAATCCATTAATGACATCCAACACCCATCATAAAAAGCTAGTACTAAAAAGAACCCAAGAAGAATGAAAATGTGACAAGAACAAAATCCAGTTCGCTTCCATTCTTTGAAAAGGATTTTCCTCTCTGTGGATTGCTTTGATCCTACTTACCCTAAAACTGCAATCCCATTTCACCATTTGGCTCTCAACAATTTCCTATACACACGAATTGGTTCGATGAATTTCCAGTACTAGCTTAAAGTTTACAGGGTCCTACTATTTCAGCCTCTTCGATCTTCCGTTTTGTTGACCCGAGCCGGCTCACGAATACATCTAGGGCATCCTTCATCCACAAATAATGACATGACTCCCTCGCTTCGGTCACACTCATCTGCAAAAATACATATACACGTCAAATTTTCAATCGTAGCGAATTTTTAATTTTTAATTTTTTTTGTGTGGGGATCAAATCAGAAGGGAAAGTGTTCGGACATACCCAAAATCTTTGGCGAATGTCTTTCTCCGGCCAATACTCGAGTTGCTCCTCAACAAGTAACGGGAACATGCATCCTTCATAGAAGTTATCTCGGTTTTTGCTCTTGAAATACCATGTCCCCAATGAATGCTGTCAAAAAAAGGTTCACATTCAGGAAATTGGTAAGCTTACACAAAATTTGCAGGACAAAATTGTTTGATTTGATGTGTGTTGTGACAAGGAAATTCGGGTTATAATGGACGGATCTGTTTGGGTACAAGCAGATCTGCTCCGTTAATTGCCAAGCACGGATGACTCGGATGGGGTCAGTACTCATGCTGTCTATTAAGGGACAGCACGCCCCCGTTTCCCAGTTACAACGATAGTACCGGAAATAAAATGTGGAGATGGAACCAACCTCGAGATTGCCTAATACGCCAGCTTCCTCTTCCGTCTCTCGCAAGGCTGCCTCTTGTAAAGATTCATCGGATTCCCAACCTCCCTAATAATCAGAACATTTGGCAGCAAAATCCAGATTAGAGACAGAATTATAAGGCAATCTAGTACTTGAAATGAATTCCAAATCACACATTCGGCCGCAGGATCAGCGTTGTGACTGCATCGCGTTGTGCAACAAAATGACATCATTTTGTTACCGTATTGATGTATTAAACACATGGAAAAAAAATTGTTTTAAAAATTATACCTTGGGGAAGAACACGCCTTTGCCCTTTTTCTGTGAACTAATGACAAGGACTTCTAATTTCTCCTCATCTCCCAAGGGTGTTACTCTGTATCTATATGGGATGCATCTGCATAAATCACAAATAAAAGGGTTAACAAATCACAAACCAATTAAAGACTCAACAAAATTATGTACCAATAATTTTTACCAAATTTAAATCGGTTAAACATATTTTCCACGTTTTTTTGGTGAAGAAAGATTTTGGGGGTTAAGATTGCAATTTCCAGAAACAATTTATCTGGGTATTTTTTTTCTTGGATGAAATGTGAATTTTTCCCCATAAATTCACGAGTTTTCTTGTCGGCATACCAAATCAATCAATTTATATATCCAATTAAACAAAAACCCATATAGAAAAATGCCAAATTAAAACAAAATTTCAACAATTTCAATCACTTATTTCTTCCTCCATTGGATTTTTTCCAAATTAAAACATTTTTCTGCGGGTATATATATATATATATATATATATATATGTGTGTGTGTGTGTGTGTGTGTGTGTGTGTGTGTGAGAGAGAGAGAGAGAGAGAGAGACCCACCCAACAACTAGGCGACGGCCTTTGTTGTATCGCTGCAAATGCCTTCCGGTGCGAGAAACCAAAACCACCATTATCTTCTTCTTCCTCACAAACTCCTCTGTTTTTCTTCTCTCTTTTTTTCTCAAATTCCGAATTTACGGTTATATGTATTGTCTATATCAATCAATACATGCATAGATAAACAGAAATCTGAAGGGAGAAGCAAGAAATTCGATTGAATCCCTTTTGAAATGGGACGCAATAAAAAGGTGTTAACTGCCCAAAAAACAGGGGGGGGGGAATTTGATTGGGTTATGGTGATCCACTTATCCCTGAATATCTCTCTCTGAAACTGAACGGGCGGATGGGCTATATATGGTGGGAGAGGTGTGTGGGTTTTACTCGTTAAAAGCGACACCTTTCAACATCCTTTTAATAGCTGCTAAATAATGCACTGGATACACCCCACCACACACATGGAAGTTGCTATTTTGTCAAATCATGGAAACCGAGTAAGTAGTGATGAGGCGTGGACCATTGATCATTTTAAAAAGTTAGGTGTATAAAACTCGGTCTGACCAAGATTCTGATTCTCCATTGGTTAAAAAATATATAGTTTTCTTTTTCTAAAATGACACAATACATGAATAACAACATCCGAACACAACACTCACATTCATAGAAGGGGCGCTTTTCTTCCGAAATGGTCAAAAAAGTGACAAGTATGTGTGGTGTATATAATGGGATTTATGACGGTCTCCTTTGAGAATTCTAATTAATTATTTTGTAAGTGTTGATGTATATCAACTATGTAAAGATCAGGTGAAATTACATAGAGACCCCCTCATCTATTCCTCCGGGACACAGACACCCCCTCACGTTTAAAAACGCCCAGGCACACCCCCTCATCTATAACCGTTACCCACCTTCACCCCTTCTGTTAAGAAACCTTTCGTTAAAAAAGCCCAATCACTTATTTGCATAATTTCCAATCACTTATAACTGTTACCCACCTTCACCCCTTCTGTTAAGTAACCAGTCCTCCATCTCTCTACCCATTCATGATCTCTCTCTCTCTCTCTATCTCTCTCTCTCTCTCTCTCTCTCCCTCGGCAAAAAAGATTAGGAGCAGTAAAGAGCCTTATTTTTAATTTTTTTTTATCTGCACATGAAGAACCAAGTAGTGATCATGTATTTTGTGCACTAGTATTTTGTAAATAAGTGATTTAAGCTTTTTAACGGAAGGTTTCTTAACAGAAGGGGTGAAGGTGGGTAACGGTTATAGATGAGGGGGTGTGCCTGGGCATTTTTAAACGTGAGGGGGTGTCTGTGTCCCGGAGGAATAGATGAGGGGGTCTCTATGTAATTTCACCTAAAGATCAAGGTGAATTGTGTAAGAGGGTAAAATTACCACGGAGAGCACACATTTCGGGAGAGACCCATGGAAAATGAGTGATTGGATTTGAAGAATTGTGCGAAGGAAGAAAAGCCAACATCCGGGGGGGGGGGGGGGGGGGGGGGGCGCTGATCCCAGGAGGCCAACCCCGGAACTTAGAATCGTGAAAACCACTCTTGGGTGGCCCAACACTAGGAGGCCAACCCCGAGGGTTCTCAATCCTGGGCTCCAACCCCAGGCATCCCAGTCTCAGCATCCCATTCCCGCATCTCAGCCTCGGGCACCCAATCCCGGGTCTCACCCCCGGATCACCAACTCTGGAGTCCCCAACCCCGGTGTCTCACCCCAGGATCCCTCAGCCCGGGTTCCTCAACCTGGGGTCCCAATCCCGATGGTGTGGACCTCTTGTCCCGCTGGGCCTTAGGCCTTTGCCCCATTTGGTACTTATTTTCTAATATTAAGTAATGATTTTCTTTACTTTCATTTATTTACATCCCCCTCCCCCCGGGGAACAACAGCATTGTTAGAATTTTGAAATTCTAACTATCAAAATCTCATCCTCTCACCTTTAGTACAAAGGCGAAAAACGACATATTTTTCTCTGAAGAAAAGGGCCGAAATATAACCTTCCTGTACTTGAAAAAATCATCTAATTATACAATTTGGACTCAGAGAAAAATCCAATGAGCAATTACCGGGACTTTTTATCGGTCAAATCCAAACTTTCTGAAAAAATGATTTTTTCATTCTTAGCCAAATTTTCTAGTGACAGACAGGGTGCTCGATCAAGAGGCCACCTGATGGTGACACAACCTATACCATTTCAGGCTCCGATGAAAGACGATGTTGAAGAAGTTGATTATGATTCCCCAAGATTTTGGGACTCGACAAAGAGAGGCGCCGACCATCCAAAAATGATTTGACCCGGATAATGTGTTTCTCCCCCGGCCGACTTGGTAGGGCCCAAGGGGGAGCCATTTTAGAGGATTGGTCACGGTAGTGGCACAACCGAGGAGGTCATGACCATGCCGCTCAAGTGGTAATGGCGAGGTAGAGCTTCGACCGTACCCAATAGCGGCAACAACGTGACTGAGGCAAACCTTTACCATGCCGTTTCTCGGAATTATTAGAGATTTTGTGGTTTGGTGACTAGGAACAAAGGTTCATCACGAAGAGGCACCCGCGGAGTAACACCCGCAGGGGCACTCGCAAAGTAGCACCCACAGGTGTCGCAAGCAACCGCAGCGTGACAGTATAGAGGAATGTTTGCGCACTTTTTGTGCAACACCTGCCCACAATTCAAAGGGCGATTCTAGAGGGAGAAACTTTTTTCTAGAAAGAAGTCGCACTTGATTCTTGCGCTAATTGGGGGACGAATTCCTGCTAAGGGTTCTTCCGTACTATTTTGTTTTGTTCTTTACCAGTCCATAGATTCTTCACTTAGTCTCTCAATTTAATCATTCACTATTCTCATCCCTGTCAATTAATCACTCGTTCTTTTTTATTTATGTACCCTACGGTTTACCTTCTTACAAATTGTAAGGGTTAACATCGTATCGTGTCGTGTCGTGTCGAGTCGAGTCATGAGTTCACCTATGCACATAAGCATGCGCAACGAGAGTCAGATGAACTATGGAAATTAATGACCATACATTACCCCCCCAAAAAAAAATAAAGAAAGAAGGAATATACTTGAATAAAAAAATGGAAGATTCTCGAAGGGAGAGAGACTTATTTGTCTTTTTCGTAGTGAGAAAAGTAAATATTATCCGCGGATGCTCCAGCGTGGGCAGTATGTGGGGAGTACGTGTTGCTGACTCCTCACTCGTGGACCGAATTATTCTACTAGTACTAGTAATTGTGTTTTTGCGAAAGCGTCACTCTTGGTCCATCCAATTATGATCTTTCATTGTTAGGCCTACACTTACTCTTTCCACACCTCGACTGAATCTTCTCCTCGGTCCTATCAAAAATTGGTCATCCACGACGGAATTAAAAAATGCGCAAAAAAGGCTCTTGCGGAATGAAAGAAATTTACAACTTATTCCACACTTACTCATTGTCTCATTCCACACCTCTACAAGATTCCCTCCTCGGTTCAGTCAAAAGTTGGTTATCCACAACGGAAGTCACAGAACTAAAAAATTAACAGAAGAAGAAACTCTTACAGCCTGACCCGAGAGTTTCCCAAGTTCGAATGCAGAATGACTTTTTCAACTAGCTTATCCCTATTACTACTAGAGCTACCTCTCGGGTTTATATTTTCTATTTTCTAACTAGAGATAGCCGCTGATAGTGACGAGAATCCACCTCATTCAATTTTTTTAAAAGGTCTTTACACGCAGCAAGTGATGTCAGCCCAGCACTTTGATCCCACTCTTTTTCAATATTTGAGTTTTCAATTGAGGCTTGAGATTACCGATACGGATATAGGATACAGATATTGTGTTATATATATGTGTCTGTGTGTGTTTTTTGCAGTTTGTCGGGTCTACAATGTTTGGCCGACATTAACAATCGCATATATCTTATCTAAGAGCAACTACAGATAGCAAGACCCACTGATAGTGATGAGAATAATCCACCTCCCATCCAATTTTCTAAGAGTTCTTTACACGCATTCAAGTGATCAGTTCAGTACTTTTATTCCAATTATTTTTTCAAAAAGTTTTCAATTGAGAGTACTGATACTGATATGAATAAAGATATTGTGTTGTTTATATGTGTGTATGTGTGTGTGTCTATTTGCCGTTCGATGCACGGGACAGGAGATTCACACTCATCGAACCGCTCTGGAAATGTGTCCCTACTCCTAGCATTTTTCCTAATCATGAAACTACATTGTGTGTCAAACAAAATAGCTTTTGTGTCCACTCCGGATCAGTAACAAAATCATGAGAGCATGTTTTTCAAATGTAAATTATAAAAAAAAAAAAAAAAACAAAATAGTATCTGTTTATGGTTTATTTGGGGCTGGCTCTGAGATTCTTGAGGCCTAAGACAAACTTGTGAGAGTAAAAAAATGTTCATATGGAGAGGAAAAGAAAGGCTTCAGGACTTGAACCATGTATCTATTGGATAGCAAAACTTAGCATTTCCACTTAGTTAGCTAACTCATTTGTTGTATAAAAGCTATATTAAATGTATATTACATATCTGGTTATACCTCTTTCGGACCCTAATTTTGGGCTAAAATTCAGGGGCCTAAACCACCCGCCTCGTACGCCTTAGCTCAGGGCTGGCCTGGTTTATTGGACATCCCAAAAATGAAATTGATTACAAGGTACCATGATGAATTCTTTATGGTTTTCATGCCCAAAATTGGCTAAGCTTTTAGAGAAAGTGTATGGAACATGAAAGGAAAACATGAAAAGGTTTTCGACGGATGAGATCTGTTCGGTACACTATTTAAATAGTATATCAGGCAAATCTCATCCATCGGATGTCTTTGGTCATTTTTGTGTTTTCTTTTCATGCATTGTACTAAGGCTTAAGCTTTGGAGGATAAACTTCAAGAAAAATCTGTTTCCTTCATTTCTATTCTCGATATGGAAAACAAATTTAACGAGCCAAACAAAATGAATTGTTTGTATCACACTCATTGACCCGAAACGAGAGCTATTGAAATATTACAATTTTTATTGTGCCCCAAGTTGGAACAGGCCAAACTGTTAGAAACGCGTGTGAAGGAATTGAGTACCAAATTGAATAAATAGAAAATTTGTTTGAACCTTAATATATAATCCAGCGAGTCGAAAAACGCGTGTGAAGGATTTGAGTATAACATTGAATAAATAGAAAAATTATTTGAACCTTAATATATAATCAAGAGAGTCCCCAATTCTAAGGCTTAGCATTTTAAATAAATTTGGGTCAAGATTTTATATTGCGACGCACATGTGGAGAACCTTTGTGAATTAAACTCGGATAGTACCTACGTGTTACTGGTCACCTTTTGCTTTCAACACGACTGGATCGGTCATCTGTTCAATATTTTAATGGCATATGGGTAACCAATGTTAAATTAATTCACTCTTTCACACTGGAAACACCCTTGCAATGACTGTCCATAAATTTAAAAAATAAAACTCTCCTTGTCAAACCATCAAAAGGTCCTTTTAGTCTTCAGCTGCCAATTAATAAATGGAAAATGCATCAAACCGTCCATTGAATTGTTGTTAAGGTTTAAAAGGTGTATTGAAAAGTGAAAAAATATATATTGAAATATGTGAAAGTTATGTGATGAAAAATGTAAAAACATATTGGAACGTGTGTTGCTATTGTCATTTTGTTAGCTTATTTTGAACTGCTATTAAAGTTTAAAATGTGTATTGAAAAGTGAAAAAATGTATATATTGAAATTTGTGAAAGTCTGATGAAAAATGTAAAAATGCATTGGAACGCGTGTTGTTTTTGTCATTTTGTTAACTTATTACTGGTGGGTTGTCAATAGAAAAACCCTTATTAAATTACTTAATTACACTAGTTTTGCTTCAAAATAATTCAATAAATTATTCTTCCACTTGTAATTTAAATAGTAGTACTGGTCTACTGGAAAGTGGAAACACCCTTGCAATGATGTTTCCTTTTTTTTTTTTTCCCTGCTCATATAGTTTGACTTAATTGGGAATCCTGCAGTGCGGAGCCACACTACAGGGTTGTAGAGTGAGATCCGAGCCATTAATTGCGCAATCAATGGTCCTAATTTTATCTCGTCACTTGCATAATCAATCCAAGCCATCTATTGTCGAGATGAAATCGAGTCGTTAATTACCGAGATCAATAGGTCGGAGGCCACACTACGAAAGTTGTAATGCAGCTCCGCATTACAGGATCTCCGGATCCTAGTTTGACATGCTAGCTGTTACTTTTTGACTCTAGAATGTAATTGCACGATAACCTCGTTTGTTAATTTTTTTTTTGGTTTTCCATCGCTGTTCTTGCAGAGTGAAGACTAACGAGAAATGTCAACGCGGATCATACACCAGTGGTGGAGCTATGTAGAGTTCGGAGCGGCCCCGGCCCCCAATTTCCTATTTTGGAGTATACTATATTACATATTGTTGATAGATAATTTTAAAAAGATACTTAAAATTTTTAAACTAATAAATAAGTAAGAACAATTTTCATTTCCTAAGCACTAAGTTATGGTGAACGCAATTGTGCGATAATAATACTGCATTTGTCGAATTATATTATAACAACAATATGCAAGATTAATTTTTAATTTATCAAAACCGTCCCATAACTGGATTTCGTTTTGAAAAAATCATTGAACCAAGATTTTTTTCATAACTCAACCCCTCCAACTTTGATTGCAACATTTTTTTTTGTTGAGAAGCTAATCTAATACTAATACGTTGTACTAACATTTTTCATCACATCACTCCTCTCTAAGCTAGTCTTTAATATTGTGTTGTTTGGGGGTCTTTTATAGACCAGTAGTGCTACATACCCAAAAATATTGTCCAAAAAGCACCCAGAAAACTGCAATGAGTCATTGCAATGAGTCATTGCAGTTTTCTGGGTACTTTCTAGGCAACATTTTTGGTCACTTGGCATTTTTCTTTATAAACTCTTAATTCTCCTGCCTAATTCGAATGACCCAATTGTAATACTATCATGCATTATGTCATAGTTAACAACATGTTGGTAATCAAAACCAGTGTGGAGTTGACTTTGCCCCAATTTAACACGTGATTCATTTCCAGTCCTCATGTACTGAAAAACAATATATACAAAGCTGCAGACACGGTTAAATAATAGACCATGGGGGAAATTAAAACTTGCTTCTAATTTTCTAGTACATCTTTTGAAAGACCACGCCATTGTGAGGATTAATTGGCTTCATTTCACACGAAAATCATATCAGAGTCAAGACCGATGTCTCGCGTCCAACAATTATTTTGAAGGATGGTCAATCTTAAAAAATGTATGCATGCTTTGTTGTTTTAGGAAGTAATAGAGCAAAAGATATTGGTGGGTTGTTTTTCTATGAGTAATGAATAGAAATTTCTGTTTTGCAATTACATTTGAGTCAATGCGACTGCATGTACCTAAGAGATTAGTCGAAGCAAAACGTTTCGGACACCCTCAATAAGAGAAAAAAACAAAAACAAAAGTAAGCATAAAGTACGATGAGTTTTAAACTCGTGCTATTATTTGAGCCTGATCTTATAAATTTAGTGGGAAAAAAAATATGCATGTAAAGTGTTGTTCTATATACACATGCACGGATACATGCTGCACAAATTTATGTAAAAATAAAATGATAATGACAGCTCAATGGGCTGTCAACAAGACAAGAAAATGACAAAAAAAAATTACGATGATTTTTTTCGTATTTTTCTTGTCTTATTAACAACCCACTAGACTGTTAATGGCATAACCATACGCAGAAATTATGCAGTGATGTACGTACGTCTCCTTTTCACATAATCGACTCTGATGTAGGACAATATATATACCCCTACCACTTGTGGAAACATTATTTTGTGAACAATTTTTATTTGCGTTTATTATTAGGAGATCTTATTTATGCTGCCTGTTTAGCACAATTCTAGCTTCCTGTTTTCTAGAGTTTTATTTCCTTATTTTGTTTTGCTTGGTCTATACTCCAAGTTATATTCTTGGTAGCCAAGCATTACCTTATTAGTTAGGCCTACTACTAGTATAAATAAGGTTGTAAACCTATGGCATTATTCACCTTATTCAATAAACAATTTAGAGTTATTCTCTTTCTTCTTGTGGATTCAAGAACTCTCCAGGATTCGAGACCTATCTACGCTTGAACTAGTACACTAACTAGTTTCTCGTGAATTCCGTTGCGTCAAGTGGTATCAGAGCGGGTTTTTCCTGGCTCGATGGCACCAAACAAGTAGATGACACACCCTTTGACATTGCTCAAAGGTTTGCTGATCCGAGGAAGATGGTCGAAGAATAATAGATAAGTATCATGACGGAAATTCGTGAATCGCTGCAACTGCTGACTCTTCGCCTCGACCAAAGACCAGGGAGGGTTGTAGAGAATCGCACGGAGGGAATTGTCCAATGCTGTCCTCTTAACCAGGTTTGGGAACGCGTGGTGGGATTTGCCCAACGCCAGCCCGGTACCCAGATTGTAGTTGGAAAACACCCAACGAACTGTGCTGATAGTGAGGAATCAGAATCCGATTTCAAGTCTTATGATAATTTGCCTAAATTAAGTGGTTATGAGTATTTTGAAGATATTTTAAATTGGATTCTAGATATTGAAGATTTCTTTGAGCATGTGAGAATGCCGTCAGAAATAAGGTGAAAATATTCGTTAGCAAAACTTACGGGGCGAGCGCTACAATGGTGGTTAGATATGCAAGAGAAGAGAGAACGATTGGGAAACCGTTGTATTCGCGCATAGTCAAGAATCAAAAGACGTATGATGGAGAGATTTTTGCCATGGAATTATGAGCAACTTTTGGAAGAAAAATATGGGCCAAAGCAACAACATACAATTCACACATCTACCGATGTTGTTGAAGAAGCTTTTAAAGAGAAAGTTGATCATGTGAGCAGTAGCGGCAAAGGGAACATTGTGATTGAAGCTAAAGATAAGCAAATCGATATGGAGGTGGGTTAGAAGCAGAAAATTGATATTGATGTTGATGATCAAATTGTTGAGGAACCAATTGATTTTTCAATGGAAGAAATTAATGCTGCTACCTTATTTGATAACTCTATGGTCAAGCCAGCCCATCTCAATGAGCCAATCATTGATGTGTCAACCATTGCCACGATGAGGCAAGATAAAGAGGACCCACAATGTCAAGTTTCCCTTATTGATTTTCTTGAAGTGTGACAGTGGGATTGGATTTCCGATATTCATCTGGTTAATCTTATCAATCAATTGAAGCATGCAGAGAAGATATCATTACAAATATTTTTTTTGTGATGTTTTGGAATGAAATAAAGGGGTTGAAGTATTCCGAGTATCTGTTTATTTGGCATGAAAGATGACAGATTCTTAACGAGAACTCTTGGTCGAGTTCTTTTGAAGAAAAGGTGATTGTTGTAGGACAAGATATACCCCCATGTCATTTATGGAAACATTATTTTGGTAACAATTTTTATTTAGAATTATTATTAGAAGATCTTTTTCTTTTTTTCTTTTGAAAAGTTAGAAGATCTTATTTGTGCTGCCTGTTTAGCACAATTCCAGTTTCCAATTTTCTAATTTTCTAGACTTTTATTTCCTTGTTTTTATTTCTTTATTTTGTTTTGTTTGGTCTCTACTCCAAGTTATATTATTGGTAGCCAAGCATTGCCTTATTAGTTAGGCCTACTACTAGTATGAATAGAGATGTAAGTCTATGGCATGAATCATCTTCCAATTACTCCTAATAAACAAACTTTGAGAATTGTCTCTCTTTTTGTTGTGAATTCAAGAACAATTCCGTTGTGTCAGACTCAATCATTCTTGCTCAGGGGCGGACCCAAGAAGAGGCAAGGGGGGTCAATTGACCCTGCTGGATTAAAATTTCCTACAGCCGTGTACATATAATTGTGGATATTTTGGTAATTTTGTCCCAAGACCCTATATTCGATTCATTATATTTTGCCTCAAGACGTGAAATATGTACAACCTTTGTAAATTCTTGACTCCACTGATAAAAAAAAATCATGCATCCGCCCCTGTTCTCACTCTTAGTCGGTTGAAATGGTCGTGTGTTATGGGTGGTGCAGAAAGAACAAGGGTGTGCTGCTCCCTACCACTCACTGAGATTTTTGTTTGTCCTTTTTTTCATGTCTGTGGTGCAGAAAAACAATGGGGTCCCTACTCCCTACTCCCTACTCCTCATGGATATTTATGGGTCGTCTTCTTTTTTTCTTCTTTGTGTCCTTTTTCTCTAGCTCTATGATGCTGAGGTAGAACTTTTTAACGTTAGCCAACTTTTGTAGAATATACTGAGTGTTCTGAAACCTTTTGTTGAGAATAACTTTTTTGAGATTTACAATTGAATTGATTTTTGGTAATCGATGAACTTTCTCAGAAAAAGGGGGCGAACTTGTTTTTTAAAGAAAGAAAAGGGGTGACTTAAAAAAAATAAAAAATAAAAAACAATCGAACCATGGCCTATTTCGACGTTGAGAAAAGGGGTCTAGAGCCCCCCAAATCCACTTGACCCCCTTACAGTTTGAGGCTTGTGCAGATTTCCTCCTTGACATTTGAGCGTAACAACATAGCCACCATGTGTTTGTGGACTAAAGTGCACCGTTGCAATTTCAGTTCCAATTAACCAGAGGTCTAATGTATTTTATTTTATTTTTTTCAGATAGAGAATGAACATCAATAAATAAATAATCAATTTACAAGAGCATAAACAACAAAACAATAAAGGTACAAAGGATTAGACAAGACTGCACTAGCTCTATTCAAAAGTTGTTGTTCAGGTTTAACTGGATGATGCATAAATTGATCCTACAAAAAGAGTTTTGAAATCTCCGTTCTGAGATTCAACATGTCTAACATAGTGACCCTTAATTTTCCTCCTATCTGCACGACTAACATTCAAACAGTGAGTGAAAATATAAACTGCAATGCAATTGTGTTGTAATGACCATTTAACTACCTCGGCTGGATGTCTCCTCCCTCTTTTTCTCGATGTACCCTTATCAAGTTTCTTTAATATATTTTCTCTTTCCGATCCAAAAAAAAAAGAGGGGTAGAGCTACAGCATGAGGTAGCAACTTGTTCAACCACAGAATCATTTGGAAGGCTAGCAGAGAAACCCAGGCCATACCAAATGTTTCCTTCTCCAAGCACCATCGACATGGAGATTAATCATCCGTTGTAGAGACCAGGATGTAAGGACAACAAGTATCTAGACAATGAGACGAACTACAGGCAAGCATGAACGAACCTATGAACTTCCGAAGCTACAGATTTGACAAACCAACACGAGTTGCCCCGGCAAAGACATCATGTAAGGGTGGAGCTATATTGACACAGATATCATTGTGAAGCAACATCGTATGATTTACAGACGAAATATTCGCCGACAATGAAATTAACTGATGTAGGACAATGAGGGAGGATTAGCGCAAAACAAGGAAGTAAGGTTTGGGGGCGAAGATTAGGCAATGTTTGATTATGATTTTATGTTGTTTAGTGTTATGAACAGTGGAGAGTCCACCAAGGAAAATTCATTAAATCTCAAAATCCTTATGTCTAGTGTTTGAACAATGGAGAGTCCACCAAGGAAATTCTGTCTCCATTTTATCCATTAGATTCATCCACTGATAAATCCTGACCTGGATGTTCATCCGCAAGGCCACATTAGTACCTAAAGACACTGGCTTCCACTCAATGGCGGACCTAATAAGGGGCCGGAGGGGGCCCAGCTCAATGTTGTTAACCTGGATGTTCAATCAACCTAAATTTTTTTGTAGATTACGTACTCAACGAGACGAACAAAATAAATGGTTAATAGGACCCTAGGTGAGCCTCATAACAGGTGCACAACACAACTGGAAGTTTGCAACCTTGAAAACAATGGAGAACAATACAACATAGATAAAACTTACTGCTGCAATGCAAACAATGAGTATTGGACTGCATTTTACAAGTTTAGGTAGAGAGAAAATCCATTTTGTACAGTGGCATCTTTTCTGGAAAGAAAGGTTGACAAAAAAAAAAATGATGAAGATTTCCAAAATGCTAGTAACTAAATCAGAAAAGTGGAAAGCAGAACTATTTATGAATACCCTATAAGAATTACCTACTATCCACCAAAACACATTGGAAGACCATTTTTGACACTCTCATCACATCTTTACAAATTTAATAGCAGTCCTAAGTTCGTAAGCCATTCAACAAACAACCATACAACAGGAGGAAAAGACAATTGTTAACAGACAATATTCTTATCAAATGACAAACACAATCATTCACTGGACTGATCGGATTCACCAGAATCCTCATCAGATGTCACCTCTGAGCCTCCCCCTTCTTCTTCCTCTTCAATATAATCGTTGAATTTCACGGCTCTATTGGCAGTTGTCATCTTAGTTAGAGCTGCGGTCTTACTTGCCCTCTGTGAGCGAGTGCTCGTGACACCAGGATTAGTAGGAACAACCGAACAGGCTGAACTTTCGTCGGAGGAGGAAGATTCTTCTTGTTGCCTCGCTCTTCTCCTAGAACGGGTTGGCTTGGTTGATCGCGGTGCCGGTGTTGGTGGCATTTCCGTGGAGTCATCCGGGTTAAGGTCAAGGTCTAGCTCCAACCTCCCTAAAACATGCATAGAGGGTGAAAGGAGATCCACACAGAGAGACCGTAAGAATAGGCAGCATTACAAAAAGAAAAAGCCTAGACAGGGAAAAGACAAACACTGTAAGATAATTGTACAAAAGACAGTGGCAACGAGCACACTATTTTACCCTGTAAACAAGGGAAAATGCTGAAAATTGGGGTCATTTTGCTGTCATTGATCCTTGGGTTAGGTCATTGCGAGATTTGATAAATAGGTCCACCTATATCAAACATATCCCAGTCCATGTATACCCATGCAACATAGTCAACAAATATTTTTCTTGGACAGCAATGTGCATTTACCATTGTTTCAAACCCTCAAGGGAAAAAAATTTCTTCAAAAACTTTTCTAAACAACCAAACTTTCACGGAAACTGTAATTGCTTCCCTAGAACAAGGAAAACAAAGTCAGATGAACATGGTCTAAACCACTAGTAAAGAAGACAGAGTACATGTAAAAAAATAGAGGGGAAGGAAATTTCCAATCTACACAAAACAAAGGGTGCAACACTTTAGCTTAAGAACAATAGTCGTGAAGCTATCTAAGTGAATCTACTCTTCAGACTCATGTAACTACGTGTCTACATCGTTACGTTCATAAATATACACGTGTGTGTGTGTGTGTGTGTGTGTGTGTGTGTGTGTGTGTGTGTCTCCAATTGCAATATTGTATCTTCTGGTTTGATGTCATGAATGAAACCAAAAGTAGGAATAACTTTACTATTTAATGCAGAATAGGAACCTCTTGCTATGTCTAGTGTTTGAACAATGGAGAGTAGTCCACCAATGGAATTCTGTTTCTATTTATTAAATAGATTAAGGCTAGAAGTTACCTAGAATGGCATTAGCGTCATCCAGTGATAAATCCTGATCTGGATGTTCATCCACAACCTTAAGACGTTCAGCCATCCGCTTCAACTCCTTTACAACATCCTTTTCTGCAGCAACAGTCTCAGCCACACGATTCAAGAGCCTCCTTGTCAACTTTATTGCCCCTTGCTCGGATGACCGGAAATGAAGTAGGACAAGTATTCTACATAGTGCTGAAACATATGATTTCTCAGCTGCTGCTTTCTTCTTCATGTGGAAGTTTGCAACCTTGAAAACAATGAAGAGAACAATACAATATCTATGAATCTACATGCTCAAATTTGTCAAGGCCAAAGGAGGAACAGAAATGCAAAAAAAGTTGAATTAACTTGCATTTAAAGTTGCCTCCTTAAACGTTAGCTCATTTCCAATTATGACATTCTCAGAGTGAATGGGTAGAAACCAAAGAGCAACGACTGAAAGCAAAAAAACTTCCCATCATTCATCGGTGTTAGCCATACACATAGAGCACGTGAATTTCCCTATGGGAAACAATCAATTACCTCGGTTGCTATGCGTATCGCTAGACCTTCATTCCCATTCTCGAAGTCATCGGAAGGATGCACCGACCCATCAGGGGTACCTGGCAAGTCTTTGCCACCATTTATGTCTACTGTTTCGGACTCTTTTGCATATAAAGGAGCCTGCATCATCTGCAGCATAAAACGTGATGCTTGGACAGCACGTTTACGCATGTTGGAAATCATTAATGAAGATCCACCAGCATTACCATTGATGCCCGGCCATAGCAAACGCATAACTGGAATAAAAGCTCTCGATAAACATCTCTGCAGGAACACAAAAATGAATGCAATTAACATGTTAGAAAATCCAAGCTCATGTAGGATTCACATAAATATAAACACAGATACCAGGGACACATTTTCCAATATGCATTACTTGCCTTGTGAGTGATCAAGAGGGATGGATAATGCTCAAAGAACACAGACAAGCACTGTCTCAACCTAGTGAAGTACAAGGGACATAGGTAGTTAGTTTTCCATTCAAACATACTTTGAATCAGAAAATCGCAAGAAAAGACTTTACCTCTGCAGTTCTTTCGTTTCATCACTAAAGTAAAGCCCAATAAGCTTGGCCAATATTAAAGGATGTGAAGAAGCAGGAATGCTTCGGTAGTTCTCACTTAGGAGAAGAATCTTCGCAAAACCCTCTCCAAGAACAGCATGAACCGACTCATTCTCATCTGCATCTTCATATTTGCCCCCATCACATTTGTCGAATCCCGCAAATAACAGATCAAGCAATTCGATATTCAAATGCCCACTTGTGTCGGATATTTCAACAGGACAAAATGTTGTAGCATGATCCCTTAGTTGGGATGAGAGAACCTGCCCCATGGCTTTGTCAACTTCCTGAGGACCATGCCACACTGCAAGATCAGACAATGCCTTGCAAGCCATTACACTGATAGGCGATGATCCCCCAACAAAAGAAAGCCTCAACTGTTTAACTAGCTCCTCGCTTGGCTTTCTCTCTAACAATCCATAAAGACCAAGACACCTGGTAGCAACCCTCTGAACATCTAAGTGGACATGCTTTGCCTGCATTTTGTAGTTCATATTAACAGAAAAGACTTTCAGAATCAAACATTATCATGTAGTACACCCTCTATCTCATTTTGCTTGTCCATTTTGGGAGTGATGCACTCAAATTCAAATCAGCCGTATGGATTTAGACATTGTCCTTTATTTCCACTTCGAAAAACTTAAGTATAACTATTTTTAGAAGGATAATTGGAGCAATAGTTTTGGAAAACCACAAGCTTTATGCTTACGAATATCTAACAAACCTGATGGGACACTCCAAAAATAAAAAATAGACGAGCAAAGTTGGATGGCGAGAGTAACCCAAAACTTGGTTACAGCCTAAATCAATGGGAAATGAACATAAAGAATATAATGCAGTAGAACTAAACCCGGGCATACCCCTGGAAGCAATAAAGACTGCAGTAACTCTGCTGGTTCAATAGACTTCCCTTGCATCCAACGGAAAGACTTTGTGTTTTCCAGAAGGAGGCCAGCCACAGCAAGGCAGTGCATCCACTGCATGAAGTCTGCAGTTCTTTCTCTGCAAGGTAGGACAAGCCCCTGTAAAACCCCTAAAACAACTTCTTCAAATTCACCGAAAGCCGAATGCACTCTTTTTGCTAATTGTGACACTGCATTAGCCCAATCTCTGTCTCCACCAACATTGATGCCATCTCCTATGACAACCTTGTTTCCATCTTCATCTACTTCATACTCTAGAGGCCTATTCAGCAACTCCTGGACGAATGAACTAGCGACTTTCCTATTTGTGGTATCAGAGAAATCGAGCATTGCGCCAAGTAATAGTAGTTGCCTAGATGAAAATCTATAATTTGGACCTGGAACAATCGTTTGATATGATTATCCAGAGCTATATGGAAAACAACATATGCCAACCATTAAAAAAAAAAATTACACACCAGCATCAAGATGAGCTTTGACCAATTCTATGAACTCTGATATGGTTGCAGGAAGAATCCTCTCCAGAAAATCGTTGCTGTCTGAAGCTTCTGCAGCATATACTTCTGCTTCAGTGCCCATCGTTGCAGCAGCATCAGAACCTTTTGCCTGTTATAAGGGTATTTGACAAGTAAATCAAGCAAAACATTGCATATCCATGTAAAGTAGGCTACGTGTTCCAAGATCATAGTCTAACAGCTTTTTTTTCTATCAAAGAGACCAGTAGAACAATCTGATAAAGGTAATAAGACGCAACAATGTAATACAACAACAATACCAATGAAGACAAGCAATTGTCCCAAATCCCAACATCAGTTGAAGTTCCTCAGAAACATGTACATGCCGTCAATGCAAACAGGTAATAATTCGGCTTAAACATATCGCATGCTACAATAAACATATCGCAACTACTTACTTGTGCTTCTGTCTGCAAGTGGATACAAACAATCCTCCAATAAAGTGCAACTTCTGGTTCCAATAGCTGGATGCCTTGGGTCCGGTGCCCTAACAAAATGGAACAGCCACTAAGATTATAGATGGGAAACCTGCAACCTTGCCATTTGGATCCAAAAGAAAGGTCACTCTTAAGCCTAAGAAAAGGGGAAAGGTCCAACAGCAAAATGAAAAAAAAATAGACAGCCCTAGATGGAGAGACACAAGTTAGCAAAGACCAGGTCTTCCTGTGCCCTGCATAATGGATTTATAAGCAGCATTGATGATCAAAATAAATATTTACAGAGCCAAAAGACAACTATTTTTATGCCTATAGACCAAAAAATGTTTGATGTTCACTTGGAAGCAGATAACATTCAATTGTAGGTGATTGTTAAAATTGGATATTTAATAGGAGAGAGATAGGATTAGTAAATTTATGGCAAGACCGCAGTATGAAAGGGCAAGAAAAACTAGCCATAATTAGTACACACCTTGATTTGTAGTTCCGCTAAGTACTAAAAGTTGTCGGATACTTTGACTCTCTTGTACTTTCACCAAATCAGCATTTAATAGAGCCCTCATTACCGATTCTCCAACTGATTCATAGGTTTCAACATCAAGGAACTTGAGGAGCTCAATGGGATCTCCATTGCAACCTTTCCCAAGCCAATCCTCTTTTAGTAGTTTTAGACACTCCTTTGTCACAGCTGCAGAACGATCAGCAAGTCCTCTCTGGAGAATAACTGTCCGGAGCTTGATGCTATCAAAGAAACAATGCAAACAGACACATATGACATATTTGATCAATATCCCAATCTAGAAAAGCCAATTACCTTAGCCGTCTGAAGCATTGGTATAGGACAGATACATTTCTTTAACTTGGAACTTAAGGTGCCAACTGCATTTCACTTCAAGATTTGGTTGTTTAGTCCCAAAATTTATCTACTGCTCAATTAATAGTATAAAGGGACTATCCATTTTTGTGTGAACACTTTTTTGAAGCTGTGTCACAAAAGTCATTTCCCCTTTAGTCCAAAAGAGGAGAAGTTTTTTACAATTACTATTAATGTGGCAAGAATAAACTACAAGGACAAAGGAGTAAATATGCATTGCAGTTACAACATTATCCTCCTATCACTTCCCACACATCCAACAGCAGTTATCAAAGTATCCTAAGATTTCATTTCTCATATTCATAGATATGGTTCCTGCCCATCTTCTCTTTGGATATATACTTATCAACTTTTTTCACTCTAAAGCATGGAGAGGAATAGCAAATTTGAAGTGGCATGGAGCATTCATCATGAGATGTGACTGTGACGATGCAGATTAAGATATAGGATTTTGTTTTTGTTCATGTACAACATATGCATGCATAGAGCGGTGATTTTCTTTAAATAATTGTGCACGCATTGCGTGTTGCCACCAACTCTAGTGGAACTTAACTGAAACAATACAAACTTTTGGAAGTTCTATAATCTATATGAATCTCAAAGTCAAGGTCCACAAGGTATCAAATGCAACACTAAGAGGAAATGAAGGATGGTAAGAAGCAGTTGTGGGATTACGACATCAACATACCTGAGACTCTGAAGAGGAAATTTACTAGCCAAAACACAATATGCTGCTTTGCGAACAGATTCAGACACATCCAACGTGCAATTGATGATTGGCGTAGAAGTCGCTTTTGAAGGGGGCAAAGATAGAACAATTGCCTTACGAACCTCCTGCATGTATGCCACAGCAGGGCATTCCATTATTTGTGCTCCACTTAAGTTGAAATGTACACATCGCAATAAAACCAATATTTTCAATTGTACTATTAATCGTCATATCCCAATTTTGGCAATGCAATACTTTGTTTTTAGTTGGACTCCTAATGGTATGTTCTTCGTTAAGTATGGTGAAAGCAGCAAATGGAATGATCTACAACCAATTCAGGAGTTCACTCAAGTTTATGGAGAGCAAATGATATACAATATACTTTCCATGTGAGGAAGCATCTGAAGATTTAATAGCAACTGAATGGAAAGCTCACCGCATTCTGCTCTAGAGGCAGCACCTCAAGGAACAAGTCAAGGATGTCGACATTCTCAGAATCATTCACAAAGCGAGAGAGAGATCTAACTGCAAATGTACGAATAACAGGGACCTTATCAACAGCCCGCAACTTCATGCACTCTATCACTTCATCCCAAACATCATTGCTGACTTCTGCATCATCTGGCAATCGCATTATGATCTGCATATGAAAATCAACAGAACTTAACTTCACATATCTTAGTTATTCATTTGGAAGAGAAGAGGAAGTAAAGCAGAAAAAAAGTGGGCATAGTAGTCCACTACAAACTCAAGCCCCTTTGGATGGTGAGAAAGGGTGAGACAAGAACTGGGAGCCCTTTCACAATTTTTAGTGAGATTGGGTGAGAAAGGAGAAGGGCCAAGCAAAAGATTTGTACTTCTCTCTCCATTTCTCACTAAAATACTCAATCTAAATGAGTGATTTGGCTAGGAACCATAAACTTTTCTCTTTTGTTTTCTTATGCAATCCCTCCATCCAAAGGGCTGTAAATCGCAGTAATTCGACCCCAAATACAAACAAATTCATAACTTTACATTTCCGATAATCTGTTCCACCCTAACAAAACACAACGGCACACAACTTACAGATTCAAAATTAGAACTTCTTTAATATTTCTTGCGAGGGCAGCTCTTCGAGGGGTTTTGGGAATGAAAGCTACTTAAATTTTCGTGCTAGTAGAAAATATAGCCAAACAAAAACAAAATACACCCAACCCGCTCCATTTTCAACCAAAAAATGCTCTAAAAATCGGTGTTCATTTACATATAATATGGTTTTTCTGTAGTACTGTTGAGCCACTCAAAGTGAGAAATAAGTGAATTCCTACTTATATTTGCGGAAGTAGGTAATATATGCCAACAAAAACAAAATACACCCAACCCACTATATTTCGACCAAATAAAACAAAATTAAAGAAATTGCGTATATTTGTGTTACCTCGGGCGATCCAAACGTAGACTACACCGAATCCAACAATTACCTCGGATATAATCTGACACGCCCGAAACCGGGCCGTTTTATTCGCCGCGGCCGCAGCACCGAGTAGGAACCGAAGGAAACCCTCCAAGAATTTGTCAGAAACGGAGGCATTTTTCGAATCAGGAGTGACGGCGAAGGCGGCTACGAACCTGACGATGCGCTCAGCTGAGGCGATACGGCGGGAGAAGTCGAAGAGAGGGGTTAGGGTTTTGGAAAACGCCGAAAGGAATCGGGTTGGAGAAGAGGATGACGATGATGATCGGAGGGCGGTGAGTTCTTTGAGTTTACGGATGTGTGTGGCGTTCGAGGCTCGGGTTTCGTCGAGAACCCTAGCGATCTTCTGCATCAGCTGATTTTCTTCTTCGTTGTCAGTGGAGATAGCCATTGCCGATGCGTTCACAGCTCTCTCTCTCTCTCTCTCTCTCTCTCTCTCCTTCTCCTGATGTCGATTTGATTTTGCCCAAAAATGGTTCGAATTTGAGCGGGAAAAACAGATGGGCCGTCAGAGCACTCGGCATTTTTGCCATATGGGCTTTGTATTGGACTTCCCCTTGGGCCTGGTAGTTGGCTGCAGTGTGATATGGGCTTAGGGGGTGTTCCCCTAACCCAAAAAAAACAGTTTTTTTTTTCTCTAAAAACCGAGACAGATCATTCTCTCATAATACATCACATAAAAAATTGTGAAAAGTCAGTTTATTCTAAAAACAACCTTACCGGAACACCTCCTAAGTAGATAGAATGATCTTTATTACGGAAAATTACCTCTGTCGCGTTTTGAAAACTTAATTCCCACTAGGTTAAGGGATTGAAACTTAATTCCCACTACGTCAAGTTTTATTTTTTTTAAACAATAACGCGCATTATTCCAAGGTCAATTTTTTTTTTGGAGGTTTTGGCACTAAATGTATCATACGGTTTCCTAGGGTTATAAAAATTTAGGTACTTTCATAGGATTTAGACAACTCATACGATTTGGGGGTTTAGACACTTTGGGTTTAGAACTTAGAATTTAGAGTAGAGGCACTTTGAGTTTAGGCTCTTTGAAGGGGAAAAAAAATTGAAGTTGACCGTGTAAGAAAACTCATAATTAAATCATGTTTATAGAAAGAAAAAGAAATACACCATTTACCACATGTGAGAATTAAGCATTTGAAGATTTACTAAGTTTGAGGGATTTCATCAGCAAATAAAAGAGGGTTGTAAAAAAAAACATATACTAGATAAACTTTTTTTATTGGCTCTTCTCCTTTCTCACCTAATCTCACAAAACCTTTCTCACCTAATCTCACAAAAAAATGGTGAGAATTGTCTCCCTTTTTTTAATTATCTCTCACCATCCACAGGGATTTAATGGAAAACTCAAGGAATGAGTCACTAGGGCACCCTTTTACTTTTAAACATTTGTAAAGAAGAGCGAGGCCCCCCCTTTTGTGCTAGGAACATCTGTAAAGCCAACTAATAGGATTTTAATTTATTAGACCTAGACTTTTTATGACTAACTTGTCTATAAATAGACAAGTCCTTTACATTTGTAAGGTATGTACAAAGTCTCCAACTTTTCTACGTAATAAAATTTTCTCTCTCCAAGTTTTCTTGCTAACTTTTCTATTTCGAGGATGTCAAACATTCTCAAAATCATTCGCAAAGCAAGAACGAAATCTAGCTATGAAGTTCATAATGTAAGGGACTTTAATTGCCAACCCGCGACTTCATAACATCTCCAAATTTTATGTTGTGGTTCACTATGGGTATTGTCCTGAGTCCAAAAATATAATTTGAACCGTGTACTTTGTAGAGTTTGCCTCACATAAAACGAACATCCAATAATAAATCAATCAAATGTCGATATCTCAATGAACAAACCACATTTGTGGTTCTCTTCTTCTTTGTTGGTGTTGATAGCCATTCTGGATTGTGTTCACAGTGCTCACGCTCTCTCTCTCTCTCTCTCTCTCTCTCTCTTGAATTTGAGTTGGAAAAAGTGTTGTGAGCAGAGTCAAGAGTGTTAGGCCTTTTTGCAGTATGGGCTGGGTATGTACCTATTGGGCTTTCACTCGGGCCCAGGATTGATTTTGTAATCTAGTGTGTTTTGACAAGTCCACGTTCGACTAAAGCCCATGTATCTTGTAGACCATTGGTCATAGTCTCCTAGAGCATTAGTCACACAAATGATTGGATCTGGAACCCTTTAGCCTTCTTCAGTTGTTCGAAATGTTGCATAGGAAATGTATTCTCGAAAAAAGTTAGCTAAAGGAAGAACATATTTATTTTCGTTTGTATCTTCTGTTGAAATAGAATTTTAAAATAAAATTAGAATTTAATGATTTTAGCAGGATTTAGTTTGCAGGAAAGTGTTTCCAATAGAAACGTTGAGGTTGTTGGTTCCACTCCACAACTTTCTTTGAAGTTGAACACTGAGAAAGTTATACTCCCTCCGTCCCAACGCTGTCTTTGTAATGAATGAAAAGGCAAAACAGAGAATGTCTTCAACTTTTGTTAACCATTTCTGGAAGTGGACAATTATTTTGGGACATCTCAAAATAGGAAGAGGGACCAGCAATTTGGGACGGAGGGAGTAGCAAAATTGATTTCAAACCTTCTCCCAACATTTCTGTAAAAATTAACAGGGCCTTAGTGTATGAAACTTGCACAATTATAGGATCGTGAATAGTTTCTCCGAAATTTGGGGCCCACCCGCTGAATACTTCTTGATTTTTTATTTTTTATTTTTTATTTTTTTGATATCTATTGCCAAAACTTTAGGAAAATGGCTAATGGTGAAGGGATATACGATCTCAAAGATTAATAATACTACATTCTGCATCATATACTGTGTCACATCTTTGTGGGGTTGTATACTCCATGAATATCAAATTTGAATCATTAAAATTGTAACCAAACACCAGATATAGGTATTTTTTTATATTGTTCAATTCAATGCTCAAACTCTATCAAACAAACAAGTCCCATGTCGCGTAGAATCGTTACCCGTAACGTGATTATATGGTATAGTAGCAGTGTAGTAGTACAGTGTGTTATGCTGAGGAAACATATATACTTGCACATTTTGGGGAGAAATTTTTAAGTGTCAGGCGGGTACCACGGGACAATACCCAGTGTACATCTCAGTTATCCTAAAATGTGTTGGACGGCTCTCTCTCTTTTTAAAATCCTGCCTATACAACACATTTTTGGACGACCGGGATGCGCGTTGGTTACCACCATGTTACATTCACTTTTCAAAATTATCCTCCACTTTTACCCATTTACTCTTTACCCACTAACTTTTCAAAATGGCAAAATAATAATTAATTGTAGAAACTTTTACCCATTAACTTTTCAAAACACAAAGTATTGAGGAACAGTCAAAAATGGAATAGTCGATAATAAAAAAAAAGGGACGGAGGGAGTAATACAAACGAGAAGAACATAAGACAGAACTAAAACAAATGAAGGATACATCCAGCGAGAGATTGCTTCAGCATGTCAAATGTTCGTGATCAATGTTTAGTGTCGAGTCGCTGAAATGTCATGGTAGAATCACGGATGATGATTCTCCCAACACACAGTTAAGATAGATAAACAACTAAAGAAATTTGAGGGTGCATCCGACTGTCAACTGTTGAGAAACCGCATGCTTGATGTTGTTATCAAACAAGATTTGACCGATACAAACCAAGTGACTGTAGCACCTATAATCAAGAGCTCTGTGGCATGGTTAGACATTGTTCACCTAGATGGCCAAAGCCAACTACAGAGCTCTAAAATCAGTCGAGAAATTGCCGAAAAGAGTCGCAACCGTGGATGTTGGAATGAAGCTGTTGCAAAGAATCTCTTTTGCATTTGTAGTGATCTCTCTGAGCTTATTCGCAGCTAATTGCAACTAGATAAACACTCCAATCCCAAAACTACTGTTGCCCAAGAAGCCAATCCACTAAAGCAAACTGAATGTCGAAAAAAAACCGAATGAACCACACCATCAATGCAACGCCCAATTAGCCAAACAATTAAGCCCATTACTCCAACTGAATTACCCAACAGTCCCACCCGTTGTAGCCCTTAAAACACCCTCTCACAAATAAAGATTTGCCAATCAACCCAGAAATACCAAAGAACCCCAACTATAACAACCACCAACGCTGTACCCAACTAATAACCAAACCAACCATGCTTCACCGAAAGAAAATAAAACTAGAAAACAAGGCCACTAAACAGATCGATACAAAACAAGTGTGATGCAATGAGCATGCAACGAAAACACTTGATTTTTATTTTTTTAAAAGACCTATGACGTGCATGCAAGGAAGATCTTTATAAAAACTTTTTGACTATAAAAGTACTGCGAAAGGCCATACGGAAATGCCTTTTATCCTGTTTTATGAAATCGTGGTTCATCAAGAGTTTGTATTTATTTTATGGAGACAAAGCTGGGACATAAAGGAGATGTTGCTAGATTCCTAATAGCTCATGTAATAAAGATGTAGAGCAACAGTCATGCTCATTATCCAACTTTTTTCCAAATGTTGTGCATGTGTTTTGTATTATTCTGTATCTTATCCGTGTGGAGCACTTGTGTGACTAGGAGTTCTTATTTCTTTGAGCCACGTAAAGTGAATTCGAATTTGGATAAGACCACCCAAACTCCTTTTTCATCCACTGAAAGCAAAATTAAAGATAAGAGATTCCAACTAGTTCTATGAATAAAGATGGAATACCGTAACACGAATAATGATGGAGTATTCAATCCCCAGAAGTTGTATTTCCATCCGAGTTACCTTGCTCGGCCTAATCTTAAGGAGTATGGATCTCATTACTCCTTAAAATTACAGCTCAAATTAAGTTGGCCTGAAACCATGGACGAAGTCAAAATTTAGGTTTGAGAGGGGACGAACGAGGAGACTAATTTTTATCCAAAGAAATGTACTCTTTAGTCTTTGTATTCATCAAATACTAATTTTTTTGTGTTTCTAGTTGAGGTTTTAATTCCCAGCATTTTTATTCCTGGCATTTTAACTAATGCCGGAAAAAGTCACTATTACCGGTATTTCAAGAAGTGTTGGAAAAAATTAACTTTTACCGGCATTTGTTTAGAATAATGCCGCCAGAAGTCAAATTTCCCACTAAAATATTACATGCATTTTTGTTAATGCCGGTAAAAATCGAACTTTTTTAAAAAAAATCTTGCTGTATAGTATAAATATCTTTCATTGTGCATTGTGAAATATCATGTGGGTTAGCTCAGTTAGTAAGCTCGCGCGCGTGAGAGGCAAAGGTCGCGAGTTCGAATCTTAGGTGACATGCAAGGGACATGTGGCCGCCCCGCGTGTGCCACACGAGCGCCATGTGGCATTTTCTTTATAAGGCAGTGGCGCTTTCCCGGCATTTGTGAAAATGCCGTAAATAGTGTTGAGTATTGCCGGCTTGTGAAGACTTTTCCCAGCATTTGTAGCATTACCGACGCCTGCATAGATTATTTGTAGCTCTTATATTAATAAATGCTGGTTATACTTTTTTTCTGACATTTTTAATGGCCTTTCTTGCATTTTGAAAAATACCGGAAAAAACGAAAATTCCTGTAGTGATGCACTTTGTGGAGATGCTTTTGTCAAAAAGCTGCAATAAGAACGTAAAGTTACTTTATCTTAAGAGCCCTGATACATTCCCAACTCATGTACTCCCGAAATTACCCAACCCATACACACGTGTGTAGTGTGTGTGGGTTCGTGTGTGGGTGTGGGTTGGGTTGGGTAATTTCGGAGGTACATGGGGTGAGTACCTATCTTTTTCGTTATCTTAATGTTGGTAAATGTACTTATTTTTCATTCGTGGAAGAGATTGACAAAATCCCATATGACGATGTAAGAATTTTGACCACATAAAATTAGTAGTAGTTATTTAGACTATAGGAGATATATCAGTATCAAACGATTAAAAAAACACTTAATACTAACTATGAGTACAAAATGCCCATGCCGGCTATACTGTATCTCCCTCGCTACCTCTAACATTAACCTTGAAAACGAATGAATTCTCAAATTAACACAATTTCACTCTCTTTCATTTTAAAACTCTGGTTCATATTGCAAACCGAACAAAGCGTCTATTACATTTGTTGAACAAAGCGTTTATTACATTTATTACATCTGCCTCATGTCCCATATTCTTGAGAGTTCCGGCATTCCGGGACTATGTGTATGCACCCCACATGAATGTGTGGTGGTAAAATCTCCTAAAACATTACGTGGCTACGCTTTGAGAGCACTATACATGATCACTCATGAGATAGGGGGTTGAGAACTTGACAATTTCAAAGCCCATGCACAAAAATTTGGTAGGATTCTTGACTCCACTGAAAGATGTTAGGCATCAATAGCAATCTCTCTAAATCCTCCTTTATGCTATTTATGCTAGGCAAAGTAAAAAAAAGTTCCTATGCAGCAGACTCGCTTGAGGTCTCAGAGGACTAACTTTGGCTACAGTTCCTCGGCACGTCTGTTTGATCTGCCGAGGAACTATTCCCAAGCTTTTCATTAATTTACTCTTTTTTCTGGCACTCACCCTTCCCTTTCCGCAAGTTGCAGTATACGCATAAGTTGAAGCCAATATCATTTATGGAGAGAAGAAGAAAAGAAACATGGAAAAAAAAACAATATTTTAATAGAAAATAGGTAAAATAGATAGTGATGATGGAGTGTTGAAGGAGATGTGGGCAAGTAAACTAAAAAATGTAAACTGTTAGTAGCATTTTTTACTCAAAATTTAGCTAATGTGTTGGGATGCCCTAGCCCTACAGATTGTCTAGTATTAATACTCCAAATGTGAAGAAGTAAGAGCCTTTTACCCAAAAAAGAAAAAAGAAGTAAGAGCCAATTCCACAAAACTTACTTATTTTTAAAATTGGTTTACTATGCTTTATGAGACATGACATTGTCTCATAACATATCAACCAAATTTCACTTAATAAAGTCAATTCCAATAAATCAGTTTGTGGAACACTCCCTTAAATTAGCGAAAGAAGAATTTTAACATATCTGAAATAAATTTAGTGTCAATTTCAAAATAAAATAAAAAAATTTTAGTACAATGCATGGCTCCTTTAAAATTTTAAGAATCTTACTTTAGCCCCCATTTTGTGAAATTCCTAATGGGTAGAACTGTGTTTGAGATAGAATCATGAGAAAATCCGAAACAGAGCATCGGATATTAAGATGTATCTATGTGAAACAAAAAATCGTACGGAATGGATGGAGATGCTAGGGCAAGTGGGCAACACACGTGCGGTAGAATATATATGGAGTAATTGCTCTGTGATCTTGAGCACAGCCATTTAGCGTTGGAAACCTTTAATCGCCACACAATCATGTTGCGTCTTTAACTTAGTCCTCAATTTCCAAGATTGTGTGGTTATTAACGCCCCTTGAGCACCATGTGACTATGTCCCGGCAGCATTCAAATAAGTTTTCATCCAAAATGTCCCTTGGAGTTGGAATAGCTTTTGAGAAAAGTGTTTGGACTTAAAAACTCCCAATTAAAGCTCTTGTAAGTTGTAACCATCAACCACAAATTTGTATATGCAGAAAAGTAGAGACAGTAGAGCCAATTAGGCACCAGATGCCAAAGCTGCAACCAACCCATGAGCCAATAATGCCTAATGAGTAGGACAGTGCATGGCCAATTCCCAAATGGAAAGAGTTCTTTTTCAGAATGATTTATTCTAAGCAACAAGACCCAACAGTTAACAAAGAAAACAGGGAATGCACACAACTAAGACTACTAGGCTTGCTTTGCATCTTTCTTTCTTTTGTTTTTGGAATAGCAAGAAATGCATTGAAAAATATATCCCCTCCGTCCCTTTTTAAGTGTCTAGTCTCGTAAATCCAACCGATTAGAGAGACATCATCATTAGATTGTTCACATCAACTTTTACCTTCACTTGACACATTTCATATCAACTTTTACATTCACTTTCCAAAATTAAAAAAAATAATTCTACAAACATTTATCCATTAATTTTTCAAAGGCAGACAAGGGATAACCCAAAATAGAATACTCGACTATTATTTGGAGACGAACAATTTATAAGGATAAACAACAACAGAAATAAAGCTACAATGAACATGAAACTTGTGCAGTAGCCCTATACAAAAGGTGTTGTTGCTGCCTTGTAACCGAAGGCTGCATGAAAGATAATAGAGCCCTTTTTGTAAGACAACGGCCTTGATAAATATCCTTGTGCTCAACTTTAGAGAACTTGCAAAAAGATAGCTTCGAGATCTCGAGTTGGAGATGGCGCAATAAAAAGAAGTCTATTAATTATATCCAGATTAAGAGCATAAGTATTCTTAATAACTATAAGGTTCTAATTGTCTTAAAATGTCAGTACTATGACAATTATCTTAAAGCGGTCTTGTTCAATACACACAAAATGTACTAGCACAATGAGTAGGAACTAGAACCGTTCCCTGCAGTCAAGACAAACCTACTAAAACATTGTACTACAATCCTACTGATGGTGTGCCAAATTCCACCTGAGATTGTGAACCAAAACTTATATTCCACAAGAACAGATGATCCAATCTTCTGTGTGTAAGCCGTACTCTACACACTGGATCATCTACTATGTAGAATAAAAGACACATGCACAACATACAATTATATCATGCAAACATTGCCCATAATAGATTCTCATAAAAAAGGGATAAAACTGATTAATAATTAACTAATTAAATATTAATCCATTACATAAAAGCTTGACTTTTAGTATAAGTTTCTAACAATCTCTGTTGGGAAACAAATCTCAGAAC
This sequence comes from Vaccinium darrowii, assembly GCA_020921065.1. Classification (NCBI taxonomy): domain Eukaryota; kingdom Viridiplantae; phylum Streptophyta; class Magnoliopsida; order Ericales; family Ericaceae; genus Vaccinium; species Vaccinium darrowii. The sequence continues at coordinate 40,386,815 of CM037154.1, forward strand.
CCAGTAATTACGCGTATGAATTAAACAACAAAAATAAACACAAACCCTACAAGGCGGAATTAAGGTTTACCTCTCATCCGTAGATACAAACGCTGGTTGACTTGTTTATTTTAGAATTTGACAGACCTAATTACTGTATGCAACAAGTTTTACTCGACAGTACCTCATGATCTTCTGCCATATTCCCTTATATCTCGATCATGTAGTCAAGTGTGGACTTCTACATGATCTCTTTGTTCTCTCTGTCACAGCCTCTATTCTAATTTTCTGAATGACTGTAGTGTGACCTAGAGAACATAACGATATATTTATAGGGCTAGAGCAAGGACTTGAGGAGAAATAAATCTGAGCTCCTTGTGCAAATAAGAAAACCTAATCCCACCCAGATTCTATTCTTATTTCACAAATTATAATTCACACCACTAAAGAATTATAATTGCACTCCCATCTTTATCTCGATTATATTTCGAGCTCCACGTTATTAAATACTTATTAATCTCCCCACGTTAAGATTACAGATACCCGTTGATTAAATGTCGATTACTAACAAATGACACTCATTCTCCGCTTTGCATCTTCAAAGCTTTGGATAATATATGTATTTTCACCGCAGAAGAGGATCCCCTTTAGTCAAGGTACAGTCCAATTAGCCCATTTGTGGGTCTTTCCTGGAACCATTTTGATGATCCAAGTTGTTCTCAATTTAGAGCTTGTCAATAAGATCAAGCACATCAAAAATCAGGTTGATCGGACACCAGTTAATATAATTTCGGAAGACATTTGTCTTGAGATAAATGGGTTAAATGGGTTCTGATTCGGTATTGTAATATTTTTATGTTCTAAAACAAATGTGTTCTAAAATTATATCAAATGCTAGCCGATCAACTTGATTCGGTCTGTAGTCACGGAAAGGCGCCACAAACAAAACCTAACTCTATGGTCAAAGTATTCAATGGAATGTTATGTGTCTAACGTTGTTGAAGATTACAACAATATTTGTACAAGCTCGAGCTGTTTGATTTTTGTTTGTTGGAACTTGTGGCTCATATGGAGAGGTACCAAGAGGTTGTAGTAAAGGCCAGATGCGAAATGGAGCAGAGCAAAATAGAGTAGGCGTATATATACTATCTATTGTAAAACCCTAGACGACTTTTTCGAATAACAGACTCACTCTCGCTCCCGTAGAGATACCCAGTTTTGGGGAACCACGTTAAATCCTATGTCAATTTTCTTTACTGCTCTTATTCCTTTATTGTGTGTGTGATTGGTTTGCGCTAACATTCTTAAACTCGGATTTCTTTTCGAAAATCAAATTAAAGTTTCTCTATTTTTTCCCGGCCGGTTTAGATCAACTTTTGTAACTTTTCCGAATTTTCTTGGCCAGAGAGTATAAAAAGAATATTGATCGTATCTGAAAGTAGATTGTGGAAATTTGGAATGGTTGAAAAATGAAAAGGTTCGAGGAAATTGAATGAACGTAATAACTTGACATTTTGAGTGAGAATCGCCAAAATGCCATAGGCCCAAGTCATTTTTCCTCCAGTCTTTATATCCTAAAAGTCTAGTCAATAGTCTATTTAAATTTATGTGGTTGTCATAATTACTAAATGGATCGGGTTGCAATCTACTCAATCTCCATACACAAATTTTGAATTTCTTATCCATGTTTGTATTCACAAAGAGATGAAAGAAAAATAGAAACAGAAATAGAAAGGTCTCACGCCAGGAGTTGGTCAGGTGGTTTTGGCCTATGATTTACAGGTTTGCTCTTGGGGTCTCCTCACCTCGCATGTAAGTGTGACAAGGGTTATGAGAAATACTGTAGGGATGCGTGCAAACTGTCTCGAGACACTCTGCATAAAAAAGAAAAATTAAAAAGAAGAAAGGAATAAAGGGTCTAAATTTCTTTGACAATGACCAAAACTCATTTCATGCGAAGTATACGTGAAGCCAAGATGAAAGAGAGTTACCAGAAGGTTCGAAGGGTGAGAGGAATTGACTGATATTTTGGTCTAGAGGACAAGAGGGAAATTATTTTCCACACTATGCCAAATATTTGAAAGGTACCATTGACTTCGATGGGTACCCCATGGCTGTATTCAAGACAAATAAAGCTTAATCCCCTCACCAAATGTGTGGTGATAGCATCCTAACAGGACGGGCACTGGGTCATTGCATCACAATCACCGTCGATATTACTCTCGCCGTCCCAAAAACCATGAAAAAATGGTAATTTTTGTATTCAAAAATCAATTACTTCTGTGCTTGATTTTTCAATCTTATTCACAAGAATTAAAGAAGTAATTGAGATTTTTAAATTCATGAGGCGAAGAATTTTGAAAAATTATCCGTGAAAGTGCTACATTTATTTATTGATTTGAAAAATTGCATGTCTTTTCAGGATATTGACTTTTTCGGGACAGAGAAAGTACTATTTATGATAATATTTTAGGGTTGCTTGTTTAACGAGACAATACTGAATGAACCTATACAACGTAATCTCATGGGATTAATATCGATGTGCTTTGTAACAATACCAAAATATTATATATCCCACACTTTGTAAGATTATATTCATCCACAGTATTTTATTCAGCAATATAAGAATTTATACTTGAAGCTGAGGCTCATACAATGTCAAAAATTTCATACATTCTTGGTTATTTTGGATTGTAGTAAGTTATAGTAATCATTTAAGCTACAATTGTATTATCTTGCTTCAATTGTTGTTCTAAATAAAGAGTGTCTTTGGTTTCGTATTTTACTTTCTTATTGTCTTGTTTGCTTATTTTGTATCTCAACTCTCAATCTGGACACCTTACAAACTCAAAAAAATTCTCTAGCTAGATTCAAACAAAAAAGAAGCAAAATGATACAAGGAACTGAGCGACAAAATAGAAGTTTCAAATTGTGGCTCAGTAGATAAATATAAACCAAACGGAAATGGCTACAATACACACCCCTTGTTTGGGTGTGTATGATATACACCCCTGTAAAAGTTACGAATTTTTTGGAGAAGTTACGAATTTTTTGGAAAAGTTATGATTTTTTTTGTAAAAGTTACGATTTTTTTTTATAAAAGTTACGAGACACACCAAAATGTTACGAATCATAGAAAATGTTACGAATCATATTGCTGAAAAGTTACGAAAAACTAAAAAATGTTACGATTGTCGATGAGGTGGCACAATCTGGACCATACAATAGGTGCATATGGTACACCCAAATGAGGGGTGTGTATTGTAGCCTTTTCCTAAACCATAGGGTCTTCCTTCGACAAGGACATAGTATACGAGTCAATTATAAAAATAGGGCACAAATTAATTCTTTACTACCAAGAGGAAAAATCACCTACACATTTCAAAAATGCCCCCGCTAGCCCATGAAAGTGCCTAAACCCTTAAACCTAATGAAAGTGCTTAAACTTAAACCATAGGGTACCCTATGAAAGTGCCTAAAACACTAGGGTATCCTATGAAAGTACATAAACTAATAAAACTCTATGATTGGAAAGTGCATCCTAAATATAAATCCTAGGGCACTCTATGAAAGTGTCTAAAACTAACCCTAGGGCACCCTATGAAAGTGCATAAAACCTTAGGGTACCCTATGAAAGTGCCTAAACCACTAAAACCCTATAATTGGAAAGTGCACCTTAAGTGCCTAAACCAAAAATTCCTAAACCCCTAAAATTGAACAGCAAAATTGAGGAAAGAGAAATTAATTTTGCCCCACCCATCAATTTTGTCCCACGCGCATGAGAGATCTCAAATTAAGCACTTTTCGTTTAAAAATGAGAGATAACTGTTGGGGCCACACTGTGACTGACCCGCCACCTATGTCCTTCCATCCCAGCATATTTATTCCCTCAAAAATTTTCTATTATTGTATTGAAAGCCTTAAAATAAGTTAAGTTGGATTAAACACCATTTAAAGTTTCAAATTTGTTCTTTTGGACAATTGTCTGTAAACCATATAGCATGTACAATACATATGAGAGTGACGATATTTAACATATATACTAGCGATGAGCTGCATATTGCTCTGCACGGGATTGAAAAATAGAAACTTAATATGACAACGATAAAGATGTCTACATTCAAACACGAGATAATAAGTAAACAAAATATGGTGACCAAATTGGCCCTAAGTTCAAATATGTATCGAGAGAAATGAACACCCAACTTAAATTAGTTGTCCACAATGAATGTGAAGCCAGGATTAGAAGTTTTGGGTCAACGAAAATATAGAAATCAAATTTCGGGTTGCTACCCTATGCGCACACGGGATAATAAAAAAAGAAAAGAAATTTAATACCAAAGTTCTATGGAAAAACATCTCTAGATTCGAACACAACATTAGAAAATAAGATATGACTACCAAACTGGCCATAAGCTTTGAATTTGTATTGAAGGATGAATATTGAATACCCAACTTGGCAACCATCGGCCGCAGTGACTGTGACGCCAGGATTAGAAGTTTCGGGGTGCTTTTGTTTTCGGGATGCTGGTTTGTTTTAGGTTGTTTTGAGCCGTTTCTTTTCTGTTGTTGGTATCTTGCCAACAGCTTTCTTGGGTCTCGGGTAGATTTTGTTGTCTTTGTTTCTTTTAATCTTTGTTCTTCTTTCAGAGACTTATAAAATTTCTTCTATCGACTAATTCTTGGAGACCTCATTGTCCACCGACGGGTGTCCCATTCAAAGCTAAAGCAAAGCTCAATATGGACTAGCCCGATTAGTTGTATTGATAGCACATAAGAAATTTCGAACATGAGACCTTAAGAAGAAGCAAACCTCTAAATCCCAAACCTTAACCACAAAGTCAACCCCTCGAGATTATGATGCTCAGTTGAATACAGGGGACGCCAGGACTCGAAGCTGCAAAATCACATTAAAAATACCAATTAAATTGTGTAGAGCATGAGAATGATTATTTAAGACATGCAAACTTCAACGCTAATAATTAACCAACCAAAATTAACTAATTAAACTAAGTGGCAAGTCATTTTCAGTATTTGGACTTAACCTTTCATCATGTTATAAATGTGTTGACATCCCTCTCAGTGGCTCTTCTGGTTTTGAAACAACTACTAATTAACATGTTCTTTGTCATATTTGATTCTACAAGTGTATATATTCTATGGTTATGTGGGTTCTAAAAATATTTGAAGAAAGAAATGCTGCATACACCTTACATCATGATTGATAATGAAATGAACAAACAAGCCTAAGTATCACTGATTCATGCCGAATACTGTGTACCAAAAGCCGTAACAAAATTGATTTTTGATGAGTTATGAAGTACAAACACGCCTAAGTAGTCGCCGCATCTTTGTCAGGCACGCCTAACCAATTTATCAACTAGAATTAACATATGATGCTAATATATTCTTTGGTCAAATTATATACAGGTTCTAACAATATTTGAAGAAAGAAATGTGAGTTTGTGGCATACACTTACATCATGATCAATTATTTTGTAATGAACAAGAATTTAATAATTAACATAAGGTTATCTGAGTCAAAAGTTATGACATTGTCATCTCCTTATTATTATTGATTTCTGCTAGTTAATGTTTGTTGAAAGCCATATAGAAATTGATTTTGTCAAGAGCTATGAAGTACCGACAAGCCTAAGTATTCGTTGCATCTTTGTCGAACATGCCTAACCAATTCATCAACTATCAGCAACATAAAGGTCTAACACTCTATAAAGAAAGAAATGTGAGGTTGTTGCAAATCTCCAAGGATCAAAAAGTTGTCATTTGTTTTTAGTAAAAGCAAGACATTTGTACAATATAGTTGTCTTAGAGGATACCCTAAATCCCAGATGAACTTGGCCAAAAATTCAACCAATTGCCTCGGCGCCGTACAATTTGAAGGACAATTGGTCTTCGGATTAATAACGTTTGTGGATGTCATCTGCTCATTACCAATTATCTATGCCAAAAGTCATGTACTGACCCTAATGCTTGTCAAGAGAAACACAACAAAAGAAGCGAAGTTAAGCATGCATTTTTATTGCTTTTTGAATAACCATACCAAAGCAATGAATCACATGACCTAGTTCAATTGACAACCCTTGAATATTCTCAAGTAAGAGATTATTGGGTTAAATTTTTGTCAAGGGAGGAATTTAGTTATTTTTGGTCCTCTAGAGTAGCTTTCTTTGTTACTTATTTGACATTTCCTGCCCTAAGCCTGTCTCTAAAAAATTGATTTGGCTGTTGGGCCTTGTTTTACTTATTGCGAACACCACATGATAATGTAGTGTCCTGTTGATTAGGGACGGCAATTCAACCCGACCCACTCCGAACCCGCCCGACCCCGGCCCAATAGGGTAGGGTTTTTTACTATTTTTTTTGGGTAACGGGTAGGGGCAAGGGGTGATTTTGACAAAACCCGCCGGGTTAGTTTAGGGGCAGGGGTATGGTCACCCCGCCTCGATATACATATATATGTATAACTATATTTATAGACTCTTATATTATATATCAAATTATATTTTCTCACTTATATGCATCAAATTTTATTTTTATTCTTATAATTTTAGTTTTAAAACTAAAATACAACATTAGATAGTAGATTTTGGTTAAGTTGTAAAAGTTATTTTGTGAACTTTTATCATTTGTGCTAACTAATTGGAGTTTAAAATATATTTTACTAATATGTGAAAAAAATAGGGGCGGGGCGGGTAAACCCGATACCTGATAGGGGGGGCACCCACAAATTACCCGATCGGGTTAGGGAATTTTAGGGTCGGGGCCATGATCATCAAAACCCGCCCCAACCCACCCCGTTGCCATCCCTACTATTGATGCAATCCATAGTAGAAAATTGTCTTTCTTTCAATCTCCTAATTCATAAAAAGTAAAATAAAGTGAATTTAATTGGCCCCGCTAGAAGATATGGGATTGGTCTTCCAGAATTAGTCGAGGTGCGCGAAAGCTGACCTAGACACTTAGTTATCAAAAAATAATAAAGTGAATTTTATCTCCCGTTCAATCTATCAACAAATATAAAAAAAAGGAATAAAATTCATACAAACGAAGGGTTCGGCCAAGTGAGCATGAAAAAACAATAACCGCTTGTTCTCCATGAGGTTGCAATAAATGATGCATGCTCGAATTTCACGGAGGCTGAACATTTCAAACCTTCCGGATTTGCCCGAAATTAGTCGAGCTATGCACAAAGCTACCCTTGACACCCAGTCATAAAAAAAGATGAATTAAATTCATACACTAGGTATATAAGTTACTTTTACGTTTGACTCTCATCGAACTCTTCTATTCGTACAGACCAAGGTGCACCGATGGTGCACCAACCGGGGTCGGGGACCCACTTTTGGGTCCCACACGGAAAATCTGAACCGTTAGATCATCTTAAAATCGTTTTCCTAGGGGGACAACCGAACGGTCCTAAGTGCTTGATCCAAAATCACCCCATTTGGCCCCTCAGAAAACAATTTTAAAATGATCTAACGGTTCGAATTTTCTGTGTGGGACCCAAAAGTCGGTCCCGATGCCGGTCGGTGAACCATCGGTGCACCTTGGTCGGTCCCTGTAGGAATTTCGCATTCTTTTAGAGTACATAAGACCAAAATAGTCCATAAAGAATCATTGTTTCTCAGCACAAAGCCATCTCCTAAAGATTTGGGGTGAGTATTGTGCAGTAGGTGATGTGCGCCGTGTTGTGCGGCAAAACGACGTAGTTTTGGGCACACCTTTGAAGTTTCCAAGGGCTTTGTTTGGAGGAAGAAAAAAATCACTACAAAGTGCCAAACCCAAAGTGCCTAAACCTTAAATCCAAGTGCCTAAACTCACTGTGCCCTATCCCAAAGAGCCTAAATCCTCTAAAATTGAACCCCAAAATTGAACTCAAAATTAACTCTCCAAACAAGGCCTTATAAATGTACCAAGAAAATGAGCAAAACTAACAATCTTACCGCACATATGTCAGGGTCAAAGCGAAGTTTCCGCAACGTGTTAATAATGAAAACTTATGTAGTAGGTCAATAGCAGTAAGTAGTAACATTTTGAAGTTTTGGTATCCACCTACTTGTTTGGTGAAGTTCCAACCCACCAAACCCTTGATTAAGATACAAGGATTCGTGCAATATGATTGTGGACCCTGTTATTGACGTTGTAATTTGTTAGCTATATTTTATTTTAGTAGCATATCAGTTGACTTATTTCATTATATTTGATTGGATCAACTATTCTCACTGTATTTATAAATAATCTTTCCGATAGATAGAAGATTACAAGAATTATTGCTATTTTACAAAATAGAAGTGTAAAAATTACTATTGTTCTTAATATATTGCGTCGATATTTGCAATCAGGTTTCGTGAGTCAAAGTCAATAACATTTAAATATAATATTTACATCGTCATGCTAGAAAACCAATAGCCTTTGTAAATAAATGTGATGTCACTTGCTAAACTAAATAAAAGCAAGTTGCAGATATGGGTATATTTCAAGGGTGACACAAATTCTATAAAATTGCTAAAAAAACTTGTTCTCGCCACCATCTATTTGAGAAACATATTGTAGATGAGTACTTCATCCATTCCTTAAAATGGGTGGCGTATTTCATTTTTTCGTTGTACCTAAATAAGTGTAATGTTAAAAAGTTAGTAGGTAAGAATTGATACATTTTCTATTTTGCTCTTAAAAGTAGATGATTTCTTTTTGAAAAGTTAGTGGATAAAGTTTAATAATAATGTCTCTGTCAATGGCAATACTGAAAAGTGAATGTAAAAGTTGATGTGAAAGGTGTAATTATGATACGTTCTTAAAAGTTAGAATTACGAAGCTACACACTTAAAAAAAGGAACAGAAGGAGTGCTAGTTGCTGCAATCGTGAGTGAACAATTAACTATTAGTCTGAACGATTTTAAATTCAAGTCGACAAAATGACGTTGGCCTGTTGGAAAAATTATATGAAATTTGGAATAAATCAATTTCTTTAATAATAGTAATTTTTCCTGTTTGCTCATTTGAAATAATTGAGCCAGATTATTGTTTTATCCTTATTTAATTTTTTGCATTTGGTAATTCTGCGTTGATTTTTAGTGAATTATTGGATCGTCGCAATGAGAGGAATCTAAAAGTGAAAAACAATTCTCAATATTTAAAAAGATTCTACTTTTGATTTACAGAATTTTTAGATTATTTTTGTCTCTATAACGAAAAACAATTAGCAAAATTTTGAAAAAAATATACTAAAGACATTAATAATAATTTTTTTAATTTGTTTTTTCTCGTCGAGAGAAACTAATACTAATTTTTAAAAAATTATCACAAAATTAAAAAAAATTTAAATGTGAAAAAATTAATAATCTGGCTCTCTTTTTTAGCTAAAACACCCCGTAAATGTCGTAGTGCAATAGATAATGGTTAGCCGCGCGTGATTATCGTATCCCCAAATCATCGGCGGATATTGTACATGTGTGTTCACGCTCGCTGAGGCGCGTGAGATATTTCATTCATTTGAAAGATACAAAAAGGATAGGGAAGAATCTTATCCAAGTTCACATTGGGAGCCTAAATTTAAGTAAATTATACAGTATCAAAGGGTTGTGGTTGTGGGCCCTATGAATTATATAGTCCAAGTGTTGTTTCCTACGCCAAATAAGTGGTCAGGTCCGAGTTCAAACGACATTAGCAGTGATTGAAGTTTTCTTTTTTTTGGCAAGTGGTGGGTTAAGACTTAAGATGTCCTACACTGTATTTCGGAATTAAGTTTCATTCTCCTTTCTTCTATATAATGGTTCCCAAAATCCTATTTACCTTTATGAGATTTTACCCAGTTCACATAGATCACTCGAAAGTTGATGACCGTTTTTCTTAACTAAAGGATTTTATGAAGTTCAAAGAAAAAAATTCAAACTCCACTTGTGAAAAATTATTTGGTGCTTTATGGAGCAAGTTTTCTCATACCACACTTGTCTTGCACCCATTACAAAGTGGAGTGGGGTGTGGTGTCTAAGCATCTCCAAGTTTTCTCGAAAGTTGATGATCGCTCTCTAAGAGCATCTCCAACTCATCTTCTTAAATTTCATTTTTATTAATAACATATTTAAATAAAAAGTAATTATAGAGTGATCTTCAAGGATTAACAAATCAAAAAAAAAAAAAAAAAACTCACTCCAAACATCTAACGTCGACACTTTCTTCAAAATTCAAATTTTCTAACTTTATTAATAAAATACTCAATATTGATCTTTAAAACAATATCTTTTAATTGGTACCAATTTTGTAACAAATAAATATATGAAAAACAATTCAATGAATAAAAATGGAATTTGAAAAGAGCGAATAGTGAAATGGAGTAGATCGGAAAGAGTGAATAGTAAATGGAGAAGTCCTTATTTTGTTTCTTTCTCTGTTTCTATCCTGTAACAGGCTTATTTCTTGTATTGATTAAGTTGTTGGGTCTAGTTGTCTCGTGGACTCTCACAATTCATGTAGTGTCACAGGTTGGTACTTTGCACTTCATATGTGATGTAATTGATCTCTCTTCTATCAATTGACAAAAAAAAAATGGAGTAGATTCTTCATTTTTTGTTTCATTATTTCCAATTTTTGGAGTACCAAATTTTATAGAAGGAAATAGATGATAGACTGGAGTTTTTATATCCACAAACAATGATCCTCTTATAAATAGATAAATAGAGGAATGGAGTAGGGCTCTTAACCTCTCCGTTTATTTCCAAACTCTTTAGACGGATACCATGTGACAGTACTTGTCGCGCATCTCGACTATCAAAAAGTATTAATTTTGTATAACCAGTATAAAAATAGGATTTGGGGACCATGTAGTCTTTCCGATCCGGCCGTCCATCCCATAATCCATAGTTCATATTCATAGATGTATTTTTACCGCCAAAAGCACATTATTACCTCTAAGAGTTACTCCCTCCGTCTTAAATTGTTTGTCCTTTTTGGATTTCCGTGCATTTTGCACGCAAAGTTAATGTATTAGCATTAATTTTTTGTAAGAAATTTTTACACCAATTTAAATATTTCATTGAGTAGAAAAATTGGTGTAAATTTTTTTCAAAAATAATTCTCATACACATATCAGTTTTTGCGTGTAAAATGCACGCTTCCACTAAAGGGGCAAGCAATAAGGACGGAGAGAGTAACAAAGATATCTCAACCGTCAATTATGGGTAGACGGTCGGATCCAGGGTTGGCCCCGAGATAAGCCCCGCAAGCCCGTGGGCTTGGGCAACCCCCCGGTCGAGGGCAACCACAAAAAAAATAAAAATAAAAATAAATAAAAATTGTTGAGTAGTACATTATGGTACTTAATTTTAATGGCAGGCAGACTATCCTAACAAGTTGGGCACCGCAATTGGTTATTGCCTTGCTTTTGTTTTTTGAAACACGTCAAGACATTCCATAACAAAGCCATCCGGCAACAATTACATCAAAGACAGGAATGAAAACCAAATCCACTAACAGATGAAACAAGCATGACATTGTAGGCTAACACAGGCCACTGGCTCCTAGACACACCTGCCGAAGCAAACTCGACGTCTACGGGACGGAATGATGAATCCAATCAAAAGTTAGCAGAAGAGAAACCCAAAAGGGAACCCGGCTTAAACCATGGAACAATACAGCACATATGTAATCCAAAAACAAAAAACGAAGTAAATAAAACTAAAAACCAGCAAATCCGGACTCAGGGACTAGTACACCCGATTTCACTCACTGAGTTGTATCAAATGCACCGAGTTGATAGACCGCCGCTTCTCCAGGATGAGAGTCAAGTTCCTGTTTCGGCCACCTATGGGTTTGAGGAATTGATTTCACCGGAGGGGGCCAAAGCATCCGTGATTCAACCCAAAACCAGATCTGGACCAGATGGCGGTTATGATGGCTGGCGGAATGAGGAGGTTGAGGAGGGTGATGATGGATGGTGGTGGGGGAGCCAGGCTGGAGGCCAAACGACAATGGGTTGAAAAACGGAAGCCGGCAAAGGGGAAAAACCGGCGGGGGGTGGGGTGTGGAGGCGGCAACCCCACCCCCAAAGAACTGGTGGCAGAAAGTGAGAGAAAGGGATGGTGGTGGTGGATCAGAGAAGGGAAGGAAAGGAGGCCAGAGGGAAGGGAACCGGCAAAAGAGGGATAGAAACCCTAGGGTTTTCTAATTTTCAGAGAGAGACTCTATGGGCAATAGCAGGCCCGTTAAGGCCTTGCTTTTGTTTGGGGATGAGGTAGGTTCGAATCTTTTCACCCCATCTGTATTTTCACTTTAACTAATTGGATCAGATTGCCTCTCAATTCTACTAATTGGATTCGATTGCCTCTCACACCCATACGCCCTTAGTTAAGAAATAGAAAGTGATATACATTAGGTAGTATATTTTATGTAACTCCCATTTCATCTTTGTGTAGGAGAAAGATTTCTTTTGGCTACCATAACAACCAAAAGTTTTGGTTATCAAAAAAGTATATTACTAACAACCAAAAAAAAATTGCTAATAACAACAAAATGCGCAACTAAAAAAAAAAAAAAAAGGGAAAAATTCAAAATGCCCCCCAAACTTTACACCAAATGTCTCATCGCCCCCCAAACTTTCAAAAAAATCAATTTTACTCCCAAACTTTCATTCCGTTATCAAAATAAGTCCTTCCGTCTCAATCCGTCAAATACATAACGGAAATTGCTAACAGGGTCATTTTTCCCGTTAAATGTTACTCTCTCTCTCTCTCTCTCTCTCTCTCTCTCTCTCTCTCGCACACACACACACACACACATCCACCCACCCACATTTACACCAGAAATAACAAAAATAGAACCCCTCAATTGTTTAATTCTTTTCCCCAAAAAAAACAGATAAGGGAAGAGAGAAAAGAGTCGGTCGTTGCGTGTTTTGTTGACGCTGCCATGGCTCCTCCTCCACGTTTACTCTTTTGCCTGGGATAACATCACCTCTCTTCCTGCGCCGGAGCCATTCTCCAGCGTACCTCCAGCATCAAACACCTCTCTTCTGGCGCCGGAGCCATTATCTGCAAAACCCCCGAACTGTGGTGCCTCATACTTCGCCGTCAACAACTTCGGCGACATCTCCGTCATGCCGTACAGAACAGCCACGCTACAGGGTACAAATCACAGTTGGGAATCTTCCCCATGATTTAAAGCAGTTCTGGCTCCGTTGAATGCAATAGCAAAAAATACAATCACAAACACCTACAAGGTACAAACAAAGATTTAAAGCAAAGTAATTCAAAGCCTTAAGAACTTGACGGAAGAGAATCCCGCATGACCATCGAAAACAGCGGCGTAAGAGAAACCGTCAAGGTCGTCGGACCGGACAACGACGACGTCGTCTTCCATCTCTTCGCGTGTGCCCTGTAACTTAATCGAACCCCATCGGACACCCGCTGCACTAGAGGAAACAGACGATGGCGCGTTGATCGCATTTGCAAAGCAACACCTACTGCCCGCTCTTCCCTTGATCAGAGTGTTCTTCTTGGAGGGCTTGTGGGCAGAATTAGAGTCGATGATACTGTTCAAGAGGAATCTCTGCAATGGGGGACTCGACAACGCCATTAATTTTGAGAAAGATTGAGTTGTGATGAGCTCCCAGTGGGGAGAGAGAGGGAGAGAGAGAGAGAGAGAAAGAGAGAGAGAGAGGGGGAAAGAGAGAAGCACAAACTAACATTTAACGGAAAAAATGACCCTGTTAGCAATTTCCGTTATGTATTTGACGGATTGAGACGGAAGGACTTATTTTGATAACGGAATGAAAGTTTGGGAGTAAAATTGATTTTTTTGAAAGTTTGGGGGGCGATGAGACATTTGGTGTAAAGTTTGGGGGGCATTTTGAATTTTTCCCAAAAAAAAAAAAAGGTAGCTATTTTGGGTGTGCGGTACACCCCTATACGTAACTTCAACGTTTTTTTTGGTAATTGATATCCCAAAAATCTGTATTGCCAAAACAACAAAAAAACAAGCATAACAAATACCAAACAATATGTGTATCATCCTCCAAAACTATTTGTACCATATACTTTCAACGTACATCTCTTCGTAGCCTTCTTGCTTATATATCGTTGCAACCCATTACAGCTTATACTACACTTGCATTTTTCACCAAACCAAGAAGAATTTGCTTAAAAAATGTAAGAAAAAGTTATTTTCTTTAAATCAGAAGCACTATAAGTGGAGTTATATTTTGAATTTAAATTTTTTGATGTAATTCAACCTAAAAGCAATGTGAAACCTTGAATTTTTTTTATTACTATTATGTCTTTTTATTTTTTATGACTTAAAAGTAAGTGGGCAGCCAAGCATGAGGTCGGGCTTAGGCAACCCAAACCTCGGGGCCGGCCCTGGTCGCATTGGCGACTCCAAGATTTTGGAAGTGGGGGGTCATTATAAATATCAAATACCTTTACCAACCATAAATCAAAGAAAGTATCATAGTAATGGAAACTAAAAATTTTGTTCCAACAAAAATCACATTTAAAACTCAACCTAATGAACAAAAGATATCATCAAAAAGCATAAAACAGTTTTCTCTGTTTACAATTTTTCACCACATACCAAAAAAAAAAAATTTTACACAAGCTTCTACTATTGCATTCGACGTAGTCTCGACATATTATCAAATGATCCCTCTATCCCAAATTGTTGCTTCTGCTTCACTTTTTGAACCATTAAAACAATTATCTATATTTTATAATCTATAATTTTTCTATGATTTTAAAATATGTGTTTGATAAAATTATTTGAGATCCATCAAACAAGATCCATATTAGATATATAAATTATTAAAAATCTGACGATATGAACAATTTTTTTAGTAACTAGGAGCAACAATTTGGGATGGTAGGAGTACTTCATTACCAAGATAGATCAACCTCTCTATATCAAAGGAACAAAACGAATAACTGGGATTTAAACAAGCCACACAAAGAGGAATGATGAAAGTTGGGGAATTATCCAGTGGTGTCAATCCAAAATTTATGGGGGTTCATTTATGAATTTCCTAAAAAAAAAAAATAACATATTAGTAGTATATTTTTTCCTCGTGGGGTCGGCTGACCCCCGTAACTCCTATGTGGTGTCACCCCTGCCTAGTCGGAGCGGAGAGACTACAACTATAGGGCCAAACCCAAATCCATGATTTAAATTTTGGGTCATGCTAACGGGTGCCATAGTGCACATGTTAAGAGTACAAAAAATACACTTTTATTGGTCCCATTTGTACAAAAAACTATACTTTAAAAGTACACTTATACATTGACGTACACTTAAATATGTACTTTAAAATACAAGTGTACTTTTTTGTACAAGTACACTATGGCACCCGTTAGCATTTTCCTTAAATTTTTTGGATTGATTACGATCTTCTTTTTTTATTTCTTTTGTAGAAGAACTACACGTGGAAGAAAATACTTGCTGCTACTACTTTTCTTATCAACAAAATGCCATATGAAACGAGCACGCCCTGGCTGGCGAGTTGGTAGCGGTAGAAACGAAATTGGAACTCAACACCAACGGGTCAAAGACGGCGTAGAGAGTCACCGGATCCACCGTTCAGATCCCAAAAAGATAAAAAAAATACTCCTAAAAAGTTTCTACTTTTCTGTCAAGTTTTCGTCCAGAGAACCATGGAGCCAAAAGGGGGCCAGTATGGTTGGTCATTCTTGCAAGAAAAAAAAGTCTCTAGTAGTATATAGAAAAAAAAGAAATTTTCATATAAATTACTATATAGGCTCACCCTGCATAGTGAAATTCCTGATTCTGTCCCTAAAAACCTGGGACAACATTATTGGCACTAGGAGGTGTTGAGGAACTTCATTTTTTTTTTCCCTTTTATATTTTGCTTTTTATAATTTTTGCTTTTCGGAGTATGGTTAACATCATATGAATTTTTAGAGTATTTGAGAAATATGTGTATAATGCATTTTGTAACAATAATAGTGTTTGAGAATATGTGCATAATTCATTGGAGGTCTTTCTGTTAATTAAAATAGAAAAAATAAAAAATAAAAAGTCAAAAAGCTTATCTGTCCCTATTTTTGGCTTATTTCCTCTAAATCAAGAAACTGAAAATTAGTTTCCCACTACTCGTCCTGGGTGACATCTTTCAAACAGCCAAAGGTAGAAAGTAAAAATGGAAATGTGGAAAAGAGACATCAGAGGTGTCCAAACACCCAATATCTCCGTGGCCCATATTAATGGGTTATGATCATCAATGGCAGAGCCAATTTTATCTTTTGGAGTAGATTCTGTAAATTTTTATATATAGTCAAAAAGAAATTATAAAATTTTGAAAATATATAATTAAAAAGTAAGAATAATTTTTATTTCAAATCACTAAATTATGGTGAATGCACCGTTTGATAATGATACTGCGTTTGTCGAATGATATGGTAACAACAATACTCGGCTATTTTTTCAATTTATCAAAATCGTCCCATAAAAACTCCAATAATTGGATTTAATCCTGAAGAAATCATCCAACAAAGATTTCTTTCATAATTTGGTTCCCTCCGACTTCGTCTTCTGGCTCCGACACTGATGATTGTTAATATGATCATAACAGCTGTCTGCACCAAAATGATCCAAAACGACTCTATTGGACTCTTTTTGAATTTGTCTTCATTCAATTTTTTTTTTTTTTTTTTTGCGTTTTTTAGTTTTCGTCAAACTATTGTGGATTATTAATTCTGTTTGATAGACGGTTCAAAAAAGTATAAAAATATCACCGAAACTCCAATATTTTTTAAACAAGTCACACAAAAAAAAATAATGGGGTAGACAACTCTAACAACTGTTTGCACAATTACTGAGACAACCCACTTCCTAATGTTTTTTTTACATTGCAAGTCAATGTTTTATAAGTCAATGTTTTATAGTTCACTAACTGGGACCCACATCAGATAATGGCTTTCGGGACTGGGTAATTTTTCCATAGTGGGCCTAGTGGTCACTATACGCTGCCTAAAAAGAAATTTTTTATTTTTTTTGGAGGGTGAACAAAGATTTATACAGTATTTTTATATGTAAAGGTCCAAATCACCATATCACTAAAAATTTGTCAACTAGTCCTCGATTGGTTATAATTTAAATCCTCAATGGCCTACACATCGTCATATCAATAATATATGTGGCGTAGTGCATTTCTGTAAATGGTTAAATTAAATCCACTTTTGTGACTGAATAAAATTTGGCCCTTGACTGGTAGCTATGGCAAGGGGGTAGTTCAAGATCCTGACCTCTCACCTAAACAAGCTTGGTTGTGAAGTGAATTTGAAGAACATTTATTTAGTGCTTCTGAAAGCAGAAATAACAACAAAAAAAAATTGGAACAAATACAAATACTGAAAATGCCATGATACAGATAATTTAAGGTTTTTGAGAATAACAATAATTGAGGACCAATAATTGTTTCGAGGAAATATTATAACAGCGGATTCGTTTTTGGTACTGTTAAGAGAGAATGCGGTCACTGGTCGCTATAGTAAGTTTGTAACCGTACATGTGTCTGAATCACATCATAAGTTCCAAAACTAACGGAGAAATTAACGTTTGTTATGCGTCGTTTGCACTCCGTAGTCTCTTCAACGCTGTCTCTCCCTCCGATTATCTCTCTCTCTCTCTCTCTCTCTCTCTCTCTCTCCTTTTGCAAAAATAACTCCCCTCGTTCCTCTTATGGACTTTTTCGACTTTTTGCTTACAAAATCTAAAATGTCTTTCTTCACATAAAAATCCCCAAATGCCCAAAAAGCCAGTATAAAATTGGGAAAAAAATTATTAAATGTTTCTTAAAGCAGAAATAACAAGACCAACATTTGGAAAAAAATTGGGGAACAAATACAAATTCTGAAAGTGCCATGATAGTGATAATTTAAGGTCTGTGAGAATAACAATAACCAATAATAGTTCAAGAAAATATTCTATGTAGCAGCTATTTAAATAAGAAAAATAAACTATAAGTTCTTCACTTACATAGTGACAAATTTAATGAAAATTATTTAGGGTATAACATAAATTTGTCTAATTACACGAGGATAGGGATAATTGTTCTTAGAACCTTGTTTTGGTGCACCAACTACCCCAGCCAATAAGATAACGAAGAGTTATTTTATTTAAGAACAACAATTACAATAATTTGCAACATTTCTACTTTGTGCAACGTGAGGATTTCTATTTGTTTTTTGAAAGAGCATTTTTATATATCTTTCTTTCAAAATAAAATACCTCTAAAATAATTTTTTTAAAATACCATTGATAAAAACCATAATTTTTCATAGATAAAAAATGATTTAGCCCAATGAACGCATGTTAGAGGTGCATTGAATTACCATTGATAAAAACCATAATTTTTCACAGATAAAAAATGAATTTAGCCCAATGAACGCATGTTAGAGGTGCTTTGAACTAAATTAAATTTTCTATCTTAATTTTTTTGAAATTTTTATTAAATTTGTATTAATTTTTTACTTTTAATTTGCATTGACATGAGGAATCTTAAATGTAAAAAATTATGAAAAGAGATAAAACATTCAGTAAAGAGATATTAAACATAAACAAAAACCTTTAAATTGCTTTCGTCTTTAATGAATTTTGAATTTAAGCATTTTTTTTTTCTATTTCCTCTTGTCAAAACGAATTTGAAATTTCAAATGTTTTTATCAAAATTTCAAAACGTTCACTATAGATGGAAATAAGTTACTATTATCTCACAAAATAACTAATTTAGACCAAATTCCACTTAATAGTATGCTTTTTGCAATTAAATGGAAACTAAAACCCACTAAATGACAAATACATAACAGCAATTATGTCTGGGTTTAACAAGAAGTTAGTTCAAAATGTAAATCTTTTTAATTGGGTATCTTTGTCTTTGGTGGTTACATTGGTATGGGAGTTATTTCTAGGGGTGTCAACGGTCCGGTTTGGTTCGGATTGGTATGAATTCGAGGACCGAACCAAAAATCTACGGTTCAATGTAAGACAATCCGTGTCCAAACCAAAAGTCTACGGTCCGGTTCCGAAACAATAAAAAAAATCACGGTTCGGTTCACGTTTTATCCACGGATTATTACATTTCACAAAATAAAAAAACATATTTCACATTCCACATTCACATTCTAAATGTAACTTTTGGAACCCATTCTCATTCCCACGAAAACCTTCACCTCAACAAACAGAAAAGGTAATTCATCCATGAGACAAATCCTAGCCGAAGCATCTCTACAAGCCTTCTGGTTAAATTTTCAAAGCCCAAGTCCATTTTCAAATTCTCCTTTTACTTGAACAAATGATGCTAGTGTTTTCTGTCTTTTAAGTTTCTGATTCTCTGGATTTTTTAGGCAATTTACCTTGTCTTTCTTCAAGGTACTAGTCCCATTCCCACTCAACCATTTATATATATAAGAATAATATATATATATATATATATATATATATATATATATATATTATATTTTTAATTGATTAAATTCTCACGGTCCGGTTCGGTTTATCCACGGTTCTTTTATGGAAATCCATGGACCGAACCGCGAAGCACGGTTTTCTAATTTTTCAATCTGTGTCCGGACCATTAATCCACGGACCCAATCCAAAAACTACGGTTCGGTTCGGTCCGGTTTGGATTCGCGGTTCGCGGGTTTTTTTTGACAGCCCTAGTTATTTCAGCAATTATTATAAATCCAGATCTTTTGAGTTCGAAATTTGACAATCTCTTATGCTCAAGCCGCAAGAGAACAATTTCTTGTGAATTTCCTTCATACTTTTAACCTGATAGAAGAAGAGAATAATCAAGAAGCGTGTAAATGAGCTAAGATACCGCAGACCTAGAGTTGCTGCTTTGCAGCCCCATGTACAGCAAGTGCGGTGCACATCCAGATTGTCCGTTGCTCGGATGTACGAGATAAACAGACGGTCAAGATATGCACAACATCTATTGTGCACAGGACTGCACAGCAACAACCCCAAGTCATGAAACCGCAGACAAGCCAAACAGTCTAGGAAAAAGGAAAAAAAAAAAATATTACGGGAAATCAAGATGAGATTTGGTCAAGAAGTCCATCGGTTACCACTCATCTATTTTCTCTGCAGGATTTATCAGATAATATTGATTTATCCATTTAATATAAATCAACAAGATTCCAAAGATTCATTACCCTTTATTTAATAATGCAATTTACCACAAAAAAAAAAAAAACAAACAACGGAATAAAATTCTTGGCCATAGATTTCTTCCCAGCAGTAGTTGTAGACTTTCCATGGTCTATAAAGCCATCTCCTCTTTTCTCTCTGTTCACGGCTCTGCATTATTATTAGTAGATCTCAAGGAGAGAGAAGATAGAGAAATAGAGAGAGAAGATGTCGCTGCTAACAGATCTCATCAACCTCAACCTTTCCGAGACGACGGAGAAGATTATCGCGGAATACATATGGTCAGTTTCGCTTGCTCTGTTTTTTCGTCACCATGCTCTGTTTTCTTCACTCTGTGTTTTGGTTTTGCATCGTGTATTTGATTGCTGTAAACATGGTAAGATTCAACCGTTCAAGTTATCGGTTTCTGGGATCTTACGTTACCATTTTTCCAGATTTTCTTACTGAAGTTTTTTTTTTTTTGTTCATTGTCGTCGGTTTTTGCCGACAAGACCCCCCCTCTTTTCATCGAGTAATTCTACGGACACAGATCATAGTGTACAAGTTTTGAACATTCCGGGACCGTTCGATGAACACGTTTTTCCACATGGTAGATGTGTAATCCATACCTATTGGACCGTCCTGTATGCTTCTGCCTTTGCTCTGTGTCCTTGACATTTTTCATTTTTATCACGCAAAACCAACGAAAAGCCCTTATTTTTCCTGATACTTGCTGTTTATGATACTCTTTTTTGTTTTTTTGTTTTGGGTTTTTTGATTAACTGTAAAAATTTGATGCTATTTTTGTGATTTTTAGTGATGATTTTTAGTGATGATTCAATTGATTTATGCAATTTCATACATTCCTGATCATTGGGTTTTGATATTCAAGTGAGTTTTGTTTCTACTCTTTAGATCTGGGTTCGTTGAATCTGCAATTACTCAGTGTTTGTGCTTTTTCTATCTTCTTCTGATAATCATAATAGTTACTTACCTACTTATTCTGCAATTACATGAATCTGCAATATTTTATCAGAAATGCTTTTCCCACCCCCTTTTATCCATGTACACCCCTTTTCTGCCCTTGTCCTCGTGAAATTACAAAACTATCCCAGAGTGATGTAAAATGGCTTATTGCCCTTTAAGTGATGTAAAACGGCTTTATCATGCTTTACGAGACACATCATTCTCCTACAATATATCAACTCAAAAAGTTTATTGCCCTTTAAGTGATGTAAAACGGCTTTATCATGCTTTACGAGACACATCATTCTCCCACAATATATCAACTCAAAAAGTCAACTTAGGTCAGTTCCTGACTCAACTTAAGCCGATTCCAGACTTAAGTCAGTTTTTGGAACAAGGACTTTTCATATATGAAACACACTTAATTATTTCGTGCGAATAAAAGAAGAAAAGGAGTGCAAATGGATAAAAAGGGAGTGAAAAAAACATTTTCCAGTTTTTTGTTGATTTTTTCTTTAAGTCAATTGATTTATCTGATTTCATACCCGGGTTATCCGGTAGTTAGTCTTTATTTAGTTTTGTTGCGATGCTTATTTCTAAAGAGATCTGGTTTCATTCAGTTTCATGCCATAAATATGCATTGTTTGGTGAGTTTTAATTGTTTTGTTTTTTGGTCCACAATAGAAATAAAACATGTTTAGTTGTCAAACGTTTTTGTTTACAATTAAAGAAAATGTTCTGAGAACTGAAATGTTACCAAATGGTCCATTTGAGGGTTGAATTTTTTGAAATTTAATACTTTTGGTTTCTTTTGCAGGATTGGTGGTTCGGGCATGGATATCAGATGCAAAGCAAGGGTAATAGCTTTTTCCCTTTGGAGAAATTTATTTACCTGTCATCATTCTTTTTATTTTGGATTACCCTCTTTCGTAGAATAGCTAATTTACGCGTATTACTTTGTGTTATATATAGACTCTTCCTGGACCTGTTACCGATGTGAAAAAGCTCCCTAAGTGGAATTATGATGGATCTAGCACTGGTCAAGCACCCGGTGAAGACAGTGAAGTGATCATCTAGTATGTGATCTTTCTTTTCTCTGCATAGTTCACTCTTTGGTTAACTGTCACTTCAAAATTGTAACTGTTTTTGCATCATAATAAACAGCCCACAAGCAATTTTCAAGGATCCATTCAGGCGAGGCAACAACATATTGGTATATTGAATTAGTATTATGGAACTCAATTCTTCCTGTTTCGGACATTTCGTTGCAATTTCACGAACAAAATACTCTCTCTCTCTCTCTCATTGTTTTAGGTTGTGTGTGATGCTTACACTCCGGGCGGTGAGCCAATTCCGACGAACAAGAGGCACGCCGCGGCACAGATTTTCAGCGATCCCAAAGTTGCCGCTGAAGTGCCCTGGTAAGTGTTATTTTTAGGTTGTCGAATCTTGATATCCTTCATAATTCTGTGGGACTTTGTAAAATTTACGCAATCATCTGTTTTGAAAATAGGTATGGCCTTGAGCAAGAGTACACCTTGTTGCAAAAAGATGTCAAGTGGCCTCTTGGCTGGCCGATAGGAGGTTTCCCAGGACCTCAGGTAATGGAAATGCTCCTCATCTTATTATCAACAGTTGTGGTTGTTTATAGTTCCATTTTGTCATTCTCACGCTCCTATTTTTAATACTATCTGCACTCCTTTTTTGTTTATATGTAGTGGAATTTACCATGTTACCCTTTTGTCGGTTCACTTTTTTAATGCATTGATTGAAATGTGATGTAGTAAATTCAAATGAATAATCGTTCTCAAAAAAATAAACAAATTAAAAATTCAGATGAATTAAAACAACGAATCTCCTCCTCTCCTAAATTCATGTTAATTTTGTCTTGCACATTATTCCATGTTGATGCTCACATTGATTCCTTTCCCGAGTTTAAGTTGGTCACTTAACCTCCTTTACTAGTAGATCCCAATTTCTCTCCAAGTTTCTTGCAAGTTTTATCACATTCTTCCCCTGTATGTTTTTGCAATTTTGCATTAGTTCCTTTTTTCACTTGTGTTTGTATCGCATGTGATCCATATTGCTTATGCATTCTGTTAGTTATTTGGTTTTGCACCCCTCTTTTTTGTAACCGCATTCTTATTTTGTTCTCTTGCATGTGAATTTACAACAATACCCTTCATGGGATTATGCATTTTGTCATTTGATGCCCACATTTATTG
This sequence comes from Vaccinium darrowii, assembly GCA_020921065.1. NCBI lineage: Eukaryota > Viridiplantae > Streptophyta > Magnoliopsida > Ericales > Ericaceae > Vaccinium > Vaccinium darrowii. The sequence continues at coordinate 40,410,139 of CM037154.1, forward strand.
CTTTTCTCCATTTTAAACTGGTCCTTTTACTTTACTTCATTTTCGGATAGGTCCTAAGGTTCTTTAAAGTTTCAACTTCCAACACATGCTTACTTCTCTTTATTTTTATCGTCTCCCCTGTTCTTTTTTCCTGACATGATGGTAGTTCCATTAGTTTGCTTGTTCATTTCGCTCACTGTATAGTCACTTTTTCCTCAAAACTTTACTTAAAACCTTATTTGCTTCTGCACAGGGACCATACTATTGTTCCATTGGTGCCGATAAATCTTTCGGACGCGATATCGTTGATGCTCACTATAAGGCCTGCCTTTATGCGGGGATTAACATCAGTGGCATCAACGGTGAAGTGATGCCAGGCCAGGTAAATAAATAGTTGGGGTTATCTCCTCAGAGAATCTAAGTTTCTTACATAATTTGTTGTTCATAGTCGAACTCAAATATCTTCGTGTTCTTTTGCTACACAGTGGGAGTTCCAAGTTGGACCTTCCGTTGGCATCTCAGCCGGAGATGAATTGTGGGTGGCTCGCTACATCTTGGAGGTAAAGTTCTACTTAAAACTTAGGTTGTGTTTGGTGTTCTGCTTCATGAAAGAGAGAAAAAGGAGAAGGCAAAAAAAAAAAGAAGACAATTTTATGTTGCTTGAGACTTTTATCATTCATTTTCCTTTTCCTTCATGACTCTCTCTACATATCCCAGCCTATAAGGGTTGTTCTTAATTGGCTTTACTTTGCTTTGTTAACAGAGGATTACTGAGATTGCTGGGGTTGTGGTTTCTTTTGATCCCAAACCTATCCAGGTTTGATTTTACCGTTTACTTCATTCTTAATTTTGTTCAAGAATCTGTTCATTGTGTTCAATGTCCGTGCCTTTTTTTTTTTTTGGTCTCACTGGGATATTTGCATGACAGGGTGATTGGAATGGAGCTGGATGTCATACCAATTACAGGTAATGGATGAAATTTAACGTTGTGAATCTCGTGATAAAGGCATATAAGGAAAGTTACTTGTGGACGGTTTCTTCCCCCTTCGCCATCTCTCTTCTTGTTCTTATGATAAAATTTTAATGTTAATTTCAGCACCAAGTCCATGAGGGAAGAAGGAGGTTATGAGATAATCAAGAAGGCTATTGAGAAGCTTGGGCTGAGGCACAAAGAACATATTGCTGCATATGGTGAAGGCAACGAGCGTCGTCTCACTGGACGACATGAGACCGCTGACATCAACACCTTCTTATGGGTAAATAATTCGTTTTCTCCTCTTCAAATACTCCTCATTGTTTAAATTTTTCCATCGTTGCATATTATACTTGCCTTGCACTCATTCAATAGGAGTGGATCTGGAAATTACTTGGTTTCTTAGTGCAGATAACTTAGTAGAAGAAATTTTTTGGTCCATATTTGAAAGTTTATCCTAAAAAAAAATGTAGAAAAAGTACATTTTGCAAGGATATATCAATAGCTGGGGAAAACTCTTTCATGAGGGTCATAGCGGTAACAGATAATGATGTACTGTGATTTTGGTTCTTGAATCATCTTATGGAAAGTTCGAAAAATAGGCCTACGATCTAAATGAAGGTATTCATTAGAATGCCACGAAGCATAGATGACTTGCTACCTGTAGAGCCCATGATGTCTGCACATGGTACCTTTTCTCCTAGAGAGACATTAGTATCTCCAATCCATGGCTTCAAATCCTACCTGGTGTAGGAACTATGACTTTTGCATCCTTTGATCCAACCTTGGATGTCAAATGGAGTGTCAAATCCAACGTGGATATGGCTCCACGCCATTTTCTTCAAATTCGACTCCTCATGCCCAATCTATTTTTGGCATTTTGGAATTCAGAAAGTATACATAGAATTTGACATCAAGGTTGGAGATTAAGATTTGTTGATGTCAAATTTGGAGATTCCAAAATGCCACGTAAGCCTTCAAAAAATTCAGCGTCTCCAATTTGAAGCCATGGGTTGGAGATGCTCCCCATCAAATAAATGTGATACTCTCTTCGAAGAGCTTTCTTCCGTTTGAACTTGTACGCTCAGTGACTGCTTGTTTGACCTAGTACACAAATCTGGTGTTTGTGTTATTGTTTGATAGTATTTTTTTTGGTCTGAATTAAACATCCATCAGGATATACAATAACAAGATGAGTAGTCAACGGGGCTACATATACGACTTAATTGTTTATCCTTTCACTGTTAGTCCCGCCAAATGAAGGGGCAAGTGCTAGAAAACTTGTTATGTCTGGAGTTCATAATGTACTCTGAGATAATTTCTTCTATGGTGGAATGATGTTGATATCCTCCCACGTAGTACGCTACATGGGGTTCCTCCCAAGTCTTCGTTAATTTTACATGGTAGGAGCCATAATTTAAATTTTGATACCAAAAAAACAAGTTACATTGCTGTGGGCATGATCACATAATTAGTGTTTTTCCTGAGTTTTTAGTTACTCAACCATCAAGGGCATTGGAGACAAATGAAGTAAAATGTCCTGCCAAAATTATTTTTAGGGCGAACGGAAGTTTTTAGTTCTCATTCATGTTTTTTTTTTTGTTTTTTGAACATTCTCATTCATGTTAACTTTTTCTTTTTTCAACAGGGGGTTGCAAACCGTGGCGCCTCAATTAGGGTTGGCCGAGACACTGAGAAAGAAGGCAAAGGTTACTTTGAGGATCGGAGGCCGGCTTCGAATATGGATCCCTATGTTGTTACTTCCATGATTGCAGACACCACCATTCTCTGGAAACCATGAGCGTGTCCATTTGAAAGAGGGGAAACAGGATTTGTATCTCAGTACCCACCCCTTCTGTCTGTTTTCCCTTTTAAGTAGCACGATTGCCCTTTTTATTTTTCTTGCTGTGGAGATATCTGTGTCTCATTTAGCAACTGGTGATTTGCTTTGCCTTTTGTGATTTTCCTTGAATAACATTTACATTAATAACAAGTCCATGAAGGGGAGGTTCAATTTATTGGCTGGCATGGATGTTTCTTCTGATAACAATGTTCTCTAGATTCTAGTGTAGTTCTGTTGGAAGAGCTTTGGGATATTTCTCATGCCCAATAGTTATTTTGGAATTTTCACCCTAACAGAGGTAGGGCCGAACACTCTAAACCTTGAGTCGTTAACTTCAGGTCCCGGAATTTGTGGAGGTGCGTGCAAGCTGGCATGGATATCCCGTTTTTTTATGATTCAAGAAAGGGAGCGTAGGGCTGAGAAATAAACGAATCGAGTAGTAGATTGTTGAAATCTGAATTGAATTGCATTGAGCTTCAAAGTATATTCAATGCCATTGCTAATCGTTCCTCCAAAAGTTCTGGTGTTTCTTCTCTCTCCATCCATATGTGAGAAAATCAATAGCACCAGTGACCTCGGAGTTCCTGGTCTCAAGCCAGCTCTCCTCTAGAAAAACTGCAGCCAAAAGAACAGGTGATGCAAAGTTTCCTCTTGCTGGGAACAAAGAACACATGTTAGGGAGGCTCAATCTCCATACCCTACTTCCTAAGTCTTATCCTCAGTAGTCGAAAGCCTCGTCAAACAAACCGCCGGAGGATCAAGAAAACACTCGGTGGCAGCAGCCTTCCCTCGGGTTCGTAGAGTCAGGCTTCCGTTTACCCACACCAAGGGAGCCGCCTCGAGGAGAAAGAAATGGGTTCTTTTCTTCCATTCGCAAAACGACGAGATGTCTTGTTATTTAGAGGTCAGTTAAATTTTACTCTTGTCACAATTACAGGGGCGGATCCTTCAAGGGCACAGGGGGGTCACGTGACCCCCCTTGAATTCCAGTTTTATTATTATTATTTTTAGTTAAAAATCTAGAAAAGAGTCTCCACTGTGTATTCCGTGACGGATTAATGTTTTTAGTTTTACCGACAAATAATTTATCAACTAATATTGAACAAATCTGATTGGGATCCTGCTGCAAAACTATACATGAAAATCTTTAGGAATATATACACTCTCTCGTCCCTTTTTAAATTTTTTTTTCCAAAATTGTGCTTGAAAGGTGACCCCCTGTGTACGATTCCTGGATTTGCCACTGGTCACAAACTTTTCCATAAATCGAAAAGTACGACGGGCCGAGAATATCAAAAAATAGCAAACACATACCTCTCTCGCATTTTTGGTTGCATAAGAAATGGATCTCACGACCTGTGGATCTAATACCCACAAAAAACGAAGTTAGAAATGAATGGTCTACGACCAATCCACTCGTAATCAGTGAACGGGTAAATGAACAGAGAATAGTCTCATTCAATAGCTAGGAGGGTAGATCATTGGAGGTATGTTCTACACGACCTCACTTATTTTTCTCTTGGTTCCGGGGTGGGTGCTGTTTTTAAAGGGACAACATCCAAGTTATCCAATCACAATTGTTCATGCTCGGTAATGGACGGCTCAGATAACATCTTGTCCAAACAAATCTGAACCGTCCGCTGCCGATCAAATCTAAGCCGTCCATCGCTGAGCAAGGACAGCCGTGCTCAACCCAACATGGATGCTGTAGGGACAACACCATTCCCCATTCCGTTCGGGCGGTCAGGTGTTCTGGCCTGTTTATCCGTAATTTGACTAATTCTCTCAGTTTAGTCAATAGTAGACCATTCACGTTGAGATTAAGGTATTCACTAGAAATTACTTTTTTTGTATCCTGAATCCAAAAATCAAATCCTAGTTAATTATATTGAGAGTAAACCCGCGAACCAGCCGGACTAACTTGGACCGGACCTCACATGATATACTCAAAGCTAACAATGGACTTTTCAAGTGGGACCCTGTCAACCTACCGAAATTAAATGACGATTATGGAAAATCTGACAAAACCAACAAGGACCCTATATTCCTCTCTAACGTCCTGTTTGGATGCAACACTCGCAATTGGAATGCTGCATATTAACATGTGTATATAGTCTTCCATTTTTTTTAGTGTGGCTCTCATACCATAAAAAACGGAAATATTTGTTAATGGAAATCCGTATAAGGTGGAACCATATCATATCGAATTGGTATTCTCATTTGAGATTCACACACAAAATTCAACTTTATCAACTTGGGATAAATGTTTATCCAATCTCTACATCTTTTAGTAGTATTTGGTTTTCGAATGCAAAAGCAAAACTCCGAAATTAGGATCCATATCAAGGCTGAATTTTCACTACAGTATTTTTAGTATTTTTTAACTACATCGACTAATTTGACAATTTGTAGTTCAAGAATATACCGTAGTGGAAACTCACCCTACGAAAGAGAGGGAAAAATTCTCATCAATTGTAAAGATGGTTTTCATATACCACCGATGTTTTTATTTTCCATATACATGTGACTAGTTCTGTGTTGACGAAAATTTATGCAGAGTATAAGTCATTTGCTTAGCAACTTTTACTAGTATGTATCACCATAGGGACTTCATACCCACAACGAATTCTAGAGGAACCAAACCAACCAAACAACAAACTACCATCTCACACGATTCAATAATTCTACTATGTGATCTGTCATCAATTTATTGGTAAAATATACCCCATTTGTCATGTACTAAAGTGCAAATTCTACTAATACATTTACACATCATAGAATACCCAAAATATAGGAGTAGTATTCATATGTGTTCACCATAGCATTGCTTCACGTTATTAATTATGAGAATGAAGTTATATCCAACTAAGCGATAACATGGGAAAGTCTAAGTACCCATAAATTCCACTCAGAAAATTGTCCAGAATTTGGAATGAGTGGGCCACTAATTTCAAGTTTTGGATAAATTCGGGGTGCTTTTTCTGGGTATGTAGCACTATTGGTGGTAACATTGATCGGCTACAAAAGTCAGCAAATCGATCACAAAGTAAATTCTCAATTTTGTAAAAAAAATCCCAATGAAATAGTGCACTCAAAGTCAAAATAAAACCATCGATGGTGGTAGCCTGTTGGGTAGGGTGCCATACATTTGAGTCTTGCCAGTGACAAGGGATTGTAGGTGTACACACTTTTATGCCCACTTGTACATAGGTGGTGCCTCGCGGACAGTACCTATGGCTGAAACCAGACATTCCACTGGTGGGTCGGGAGCTCTTATGATCACACTGAGGGAGTTGCTATGCTGGTTGCCCTGTCCCACCCTTTTTGGATAAAAAAAAAAAAGAAAAAGAAAAAAGTCAAAACAAACTTTTAACATGAATTGCAACCCAACAAAAGCCCATGCCATACTTTTCTCAACAACTACACACCATAATAAAACACACGCTCAGATCTCAAACGGTAGAAACACCACCAACATTCCATTCCATACATACGACTATATATCGTGGAGCTTTGTATTCCCACATATATCTATATATATATATCCCCAAAAGGCCAAAACTCCAACAAATCCCAAACACTTTTCTACAACCAAAATGCCCGGCTCAAAAATGGACGAATTAGCAGTAACAAAATCGGCAGCATGGGCTTGGTACCAGCGTGGATCCGGGTCCGATCCAAAACCTACGAGCGAGTTCGGCCTCACGAGGACTCAACGAGCCCCTCAGCCAACTCGGTACAAATTGGAAGCTGAGAGATCAAAGGCTAAACCATCAAACTACTCAAACCAACCCAGTACTGACTCTGATGATTCTCATCTTCTTGACAAGTACGAGATTGACTGTATTTCAAAGCATCTCAAAAACTACATAGAGATGACTAACTCCGGCGAATTGGGTGGTCGCCGGAGGGTGGAGTTTTCGCCGGGAAGTGAGGTAATGGGGATGATCAAGAAGGAGAAGAAGGAAAAGAGCAAGGGGAGGAGTAAAGGGTTTTGGTTTATAAGGAACGGGGCGGCGTGTGGTGGGTCGACGGATGATGTGGTGGAGTTTGGCAGAGGAGTAAGGGATAGGCGGCGGCCGGAGAAGCAGCGCCGGTCATGATATTCCGGAAGCCCAGTGCGAATATGGACACAAGGGGCCCGAATTTTTCCTTATGGGCTTATGGGCTTAGACCCAGTTTTCCAAAAGATTTTAGCACCCAGGTGCTAAAATTATGATATTTTAAATAAAAAATAAAGTGGTTCCGTGTATTGTTTTTCGATTTTTTTCGCACCAAATTAAAGTATACAAAGAGTACTTTAATTTGGTGCGAAAAAAAATTGAAAAACGATACACGGAACCACTTCATTTTTTGATTTGAAATATCATGATTTTAGCACCTGGGTGCTAAAATCTTTTGAAAAACTGAGCGTCGGTATTATGAATTTTTTAAAGCTTTTGTGTTGGGTACTAAAAATAGTTGAGGGCCTTAATTTTCACGTGGCTATGGGTATGCACGCTCTCGTACGCTATATGCACGCAACTTGTTTCAACCGTCCATCTCAGAAATCGACGTTCCGGATTTTAAATAAACTATTTGCGCGAATTGTTTATTTAAGATCTGAAACGTCGAAAATGCTTTTAGATAATTAAGATGCACTGTCCGGAAATGGTTCCACGTTAGTCTATAGGCTATTTTCCAGCTCATTTTTCACAATGTAAAGTCGACCAAAGGTTTCATTCTTTTCAGTTCGCTAATTTTGTTTTCTATTGCAAGTTTGAATTGAATATTGCAAAGCACGGTTTATTCAAGCTTTCTTATTTATTTGTTTTGATTATCCTAAACTTCCTTTTTGCCATTTTCTTTTGGAGTAGGGTTAGGGACACTAATCATTTAGGGTTACACGTGTGTCCTATAATATACGCCTCATTTTATCAGAAGTCCTGTAGCGTATTCATAAGGTCCATGTCTATAAGACGATTTCCGTAAAAATTTGTGTCCGAATCACGCCCGATTATATATGTGATGGGAATTGTTGTAATTGAAAAACACTGTATTCTCAAATAGCGTGAATGACTTCTAATTTAATACGAGCAGAGCAATAACACGAAATGCTTTGCTTTTCGATCTGTATTGATTTAGCAAAAATGCCATATGCACGTCCCACGCCTCCCATCTTAAGTTACATAATGCGAGAACGTGAAGACGTGTTCCGAAAACATCTCATACTGCTTAAATTCGCGAGAGTAAAGGTTAAGAACGAGAGCATATAATTGCAAGTGGAGGAACTTATGTCGTCTAGCTCTCACCCATTCTACAAGGCCTTCGTGACACGTGGCCATGCAGCGAATACAATTTGAAGCATTTTATAGGATATGAACACTGAGAGCCCCTTTGGATGGAGAGATTTCATGAGAAAATAAAAGAACGGGGTATGATTTCTAGCCAAATTACTCATTTGGATTGAATGCTCGGGTGAGAATTGGGGAGAAAAATATAAGAATGAAATGTTTTGATTGACTCTTCCTTTTTTTCACCCGATCTCACCAATTGAGTACATAACCATTTCTCTTATCTCCAATTTGAGGTTTTGAAACGAGAAAATGGTGATAATACACGTGGTAAGATAATTTTGAGGAAAGTTCTTTTAGAAACAAAATCTACAATTCGATGCTTTGCACTTTTTTCATCCTTTAATTCCAAAAAATATGAGTCAAATCTCTTTTGAGGAAGTCCCAGTTCCAAAAGGGCACCGTACAATCCTATTGAGGCACTTTTGCAGCTCTTCTCGGGCCAATTTTGATTGTCGAAATTATTTATTTGGCCCAGTATTGCATTCATGACACAAACATGTTTTGAAAAAAACTTATCAATCGATCACTGATTACTTGCAAGAGGAGTGGTATATATTTCCCCTAGGCACTATGTAATCTCATGGAGAAAATTTTGGGTGCAAATAGGGTATGGGTGACGTGGTGTTCCTTCGGCACATTCGAGCCGTCCAAAAATGCATCGGACGGCTTGGATGAAAACACACTTTTTCTTTTTCTTTTTTTTCTATTTTTTTAAAATCCGGACGACACTTTCAATCCGGACTGTTAGTTGCATTGTTTGGACGGCCCGGATGTGCCGGGAGGATACACGTGGTACCCAAAATTTTCTCAATCTCATGTATTTGACTTTGGTTGAAATCTCACTAACTACAATTTCCAATACCAACTTCGCCAAGCAAAAATACACATTTTTTTCGTGACCTACTAAAATTTGAGCAGCTAAAATCATTGAAGTCAGTTCCAAAATGGCTAATCTCAAGAGTTGGCCTTATGGTTAAGACTTGAAAATTTGATTTTCGCTTCTTGCTAACTTGCTAATATTAATTTTAAGTTCGAAACTGCTCAACCGTTAACTCTTTTGAATTTAGTCCATATGAAAGTTTTCTTCTATTTTAATTGAGACTCCCCGTAATAGATATAAAAAATGATAGATATATAGTATGACTATCTAGAATTATTCAAAATACACGTAAGTAAGTCGTAAGTACCCGGGCACTTGACTTATATTTAGTCAAAAAAAAATGTTCCCAAAAATAGCTTGGAAAAGACCAAACTGGACCGTCATACAAACTGTTGATGCCACCTCCATTTGTTTCGCCATGGTTTATCAAATGAACTGTTGAATCGAACTCCCCACGAAGCCAAATCCCATAGCCAGAAATGCCCGCCATGAAAATATCAAAACCTTCCCATCTCTTCCTCCTTCCACCCCACCCACGCCTCCTCTCCTCCTCCACCTCCACCTCCACCACCACCACCACCACCACCGCTTGGTACTCCCCACCACCTCCCCACCACCACAACCAAGACCCAATCCTCCTTGCCCTCTGTAACGCCATCAAACACTCCCAAACAAAACCCCTCAACTCCTCTCTCAAAACCCTCCTCCCTTCCCTCACACCCACCCACGTTATCAACCTAATCAACCTCAACCCTCTCTCTCTCCCCCCACTCTCTCTCCTCTCCTTCTTCAACTACCTCTCTTCCAAACCCCCTTTCCGCCACACCCTCCACTCCTACCTCACCATGGCCCACTTCCTCTTCTCCCACCAATTGCCCTCACAAGCCCAAACCCTAATCCAATTCGTCGTGTCTCGAAAAGGGAAGGACTCAGCCGCTTCAATTTTCGCCTCAATTCTTGAAACCAGAGGTACCCATGTAACCCATCAGTCCAATTTTGTGTTTGATGCTCTTATGAATGCTTATATTGATTGTGGGTTTATTTCGGATGCGATTCAGTCTTTTCGGTTGGTCCGAAAGCATCGAATTCGCATCCCGTTTAAACCCTGTGGTCGGGTACTTGACTTGTTAATGAAGTCAAATTCGCCTGCTCCGGCGTGGGGGTTTTATTTGGAGATTTTGGGGAGTGGATTTCCTCCCAATGTGTATAACTTTAACATTTTGATGCATAGGTTTTGTAGAGAGGGCAAAATAGAAGAAGCTAAGGTGGTTTTTGATGAAATTGGGAAGTGGGGTTTGAGGCCTACTGTTGTTAGTTTCAATACTTTGATTAATGGGTATTGTAAATTGGGTGATTTGGAACAAGGGTTTAGGTTGAAACGGATTATGGAGGAGAGAAATGTTTCTCCTGATGTGTTTACTTACAGTGTTTTGGTTAATGGGTTGTGCAAGGATAGTCGGTTAGATGATGCAAACAAATTGTTTGATGAAATGTCTCAGAGGGGATTGGTTCCAAATGATGTTACTTTTACTACTTTAATTAAAGGGCATTGCAAGAATGGCAGGACGGAGATGGCTATGGAAATTTATCAACAAATGTTGAGAAAAGGTGTAAAACCTGATTTAGTTATGTACAATACTCTAGTCAATGGCCTGTCCAAGATGGGGGCGTTGTCGGATGCGAAAAACCTAGTTGGAGAAATGACTGAAAGGGGTTTGAAGCCTGATAAGATCACCTTCACTACGCTTATTGATGGATTTTGCAAGGAGAGAGATTTGGATTCGGCTTTAGAAATTAGGGAGGAAATGGTTAAGGGTGGGATTCAACTTGATAATGTAGCTTTCACTGCACTTATTTCAGGGCTGTGTAGAGTGGGACGAGTAATTGATGCAGAGAAGACATTAAGGGAGATGTCAAGAGCCGGTATGAGACCCGATGATGCCACATATACTATGATAATTGATGGATTTTGTAAAATGGGGGACGTTAAAATGGGTTTCAAGTTGCTAAAAGAGATGCAGAGTGATGGGCGTAGAATTAGTGTTGTAACCTATAATGTGCTTATGAATGGGCTATGCAAACAAGGGAAAATGAAAAATGCCCAAATGCTGTTAGATGCGATGCTTAATGTAGGGGTGGTTCCGGATGATATTACGTACAATATCTTGTTAGAAGGGCATAGCAAGCATGGGAATTCAGAGGATTTTGATAAGCTACACAGTGAGAAAGGGCTCGTTCTTGATTATGCTTCTTATACTTCGTTACTTGGTAGCTCTGCTAAAAGCTCGAAGGATCGTTACAGTACATGATTGCAGTGTTTCTTCTCGATCGCTCACAGCTTGAAGGATGTTGGCCTTCTTGGTTATTGAATTTGAAATTTATGTGGACTTCAGTTGCTCTTGCAAATCAACCTCAAGGGACAGCAAGGAAATTTTGTTTCAGTTGGCTTGGGAAAAGAAGCATTCCGGAAACATATGTAACATGTAGTCAGATCATAACAGAAATAAGGAATCTATGAAATAGGTGACAGAAATGCTCAATGTTTCCTTGTTTAGAAGAATTTCAACATGGTTTGATGCATTTCACCGGGTCGGTGTAGCTGTTGGAATTACGGTATTCCTCCAATGCACGGTTTCCCTCTCCTACAAAACGGAACTGTTTCAGCCAATTTTTTTAATCACCAGACATTGCCTTACAAGGCTAGACAGAGACATCCTTACACAAGGAAGAAGAAATAGACATCCTTACAAGGCGAAAACAGTTCAATTCAAAGGAAGGTCGCCTTTGAGAGCCAAAGCAGCAACTCTATGTGCAACTTCATTGGCTGTTCTATGTACCCAACTGAAGGAGGTGTCTTCCAACCTTGCCAAAAAACAAATGTCCAGCACCACTGCCATCGCTTCCTGAGGGGGAACAAGCTCAGATACAACAATGACAATGGCTTGTTTGTTGTCGGTTTCGCTTCTGCTTCTTTTATGCCCAAAGCGTTCAACAGAATACATGCCTCTCTCATGGCCAAAAGTCGCACCTTGCAGACTTGATGAAACACGCCGTTGCCTTGTGGATATAATCCTGAGCATCCCAACAAACTCCCTGAAAAGCTCCCTAAATCCATTGCAACAAACTCCCTAAAAGGCTCCCTAAAATACATGGATGAATAGTAACTTAACAAATACCTCCCCTTTTGTTAAGCTACTATTCACTAATCAAACATTTTTAATTATTTCTTCTCCTCTCTCTGCCCTCTAAATGAAATTATATTTTAATAATAGAGAGATAAGACAGATAGTATTATTGGAGATGTTAGTAGTAATGATAAATGTGTACTGTTGACTATTTTTTTTAGGGAGAATTTTGTTTTCATTGCTGGGATGCTTAAGATGTAAAAATTGTTCATAATTTTGCTGCATCTTATGGAAGAGTATCCTTTTGAATTACTTTGAACTCTCGGGGTACCTACGCTTAGAAAAAGGACAGGTTATTGCTCTTGGGGTAGATTTATATTGTGGGCTGTTGGGTTTCATGATTGGGTGGATTTATTTCTGTGGGTTGTTGCCTGTTGTGAACATGAGGATCTTGTTAATAGTTTTCAAGTCTGGATCACTTTGGTTATTAATGATATATTGGTCTCTTTCAGAGAATGACGATTTATTGCTTCTTTTTTAAAAAAAAAAAACAAAACAGAGAAAGATCATTTTATTACCAAATAAAACGATTAGAACGGACTCAAAATGTCCGGAATATAAAAAACAGAAACAAACAACAAAACAAAAAAGCCGCAAAAAAAAAAAAAAGCGTCGAGGATAGACCCCCCATCAGACACACTCGTGAAGGAGGGCGGTGTGACTAGGTATGAACTTTTTGATGCTCATTCCCATTGCAATGCTGAAGGACCAACACTGGATCCGCTGCAAACGCCACACCACCATTGTCGCTGGTGGAGAGTTCCCAAAATCTTCGGCAAAGACAATCGGATCAAACAGTCAAGACCAAGAGCTAGTTCCCAAGATTTGGGCCTCTTGAGTCCAAAAATGATGGGTGAGGAGGAGATCTCCCTCCGCTAGGAGGAAGGAGAGGAGAGGAGAGGTGAGGAGAGAAAGCCATAGCAGGTGGGGGATGGAGAGGTGAAAGAGAAGGAAGAGATCTGAGGGAGAAACAAGGTCAAGGAGAGCGGTGGAGAACCCAACCACCCAACTCTTGCTCCCTCTCTAGAGCTATTTTGAGAAGTTTATGACAATTTATCATTGTGTTGGTTGTTGTTAGGGATGCCAACTAGTCGGGTTAGGATCGGGGTGCTCTTTCTATACCCAATCCCCAAACTCCATGCTCACATTATATCCAACCTATCTCTAATTGGGGGATACTTGAAAGCCACAAAACTCATCTCCAAATGGATAACTGGTATTGCCGATATCAAATTCCACATCTAAGAAAGATGTGAATATAATAAAAAGTGATTTTATTCAGAAACAAGTTTTACTAATAAGTAAATAAAAAGTTGCAAAAATGAATTACCTTTAAAATTTTGACACCACTGATGTGGTATTAAAATGTTAGCCTTTCTCGGATCTATTTTTCCCTCGATTCTTTTTAGGGCCTTGTTCAGTTGTCAAGAAAGTATGAGAAAGGATGGGAAAATCAACTTTCCCATAACTATTTGGGTGTTCAGGTAGCAGGAAAATAATGAGACCCACAAAAATACTTTTCCCACTAGGACTTACTTTCCCTCAAAATGCATCCTGCAAAAAGGAAGGAATTATGTGTCGTGAGAAAGTTTGCTCCCACCAATTACACTTTCCTGTAAAAATCCTTTTATCAAGTGAACACTCACGGGAAAGTAAATTTTCCTTTCTTTTACTTCACTTCATTTCACTTTTCTCAGGATTAACTTTCTTGCATAACATTCTTGGCAAATGAACGGAGCCTAAGGGTGGGAACACAGCTGAGATACAAGAGAGGAACCCGACAAACACAACAGGGTAACATATGATTACTCTCATTTTTTTCCTGAGATGAACATGCATACCTTCAAATTTTTTACTTCAAAGTGTATTATAATAGAGTTAGAGCATCTCCAAAAGTCTTGATATCTCCTCCCTTTAGAGGTTTTGCCGAGCCACACCCCCATAATTGGCTCCTAGCAATCTTACCTCCCTCCTTGCCATTACCTCCACCGCTACAATGACTCACTGGAGGACAATGACTGACCACCTCCAGTGAGTCATTGTAGCCTTTGCGCATATCTCTCTCTCTCTCTCTCTCTACATGTATTCCTTAGTCACTTCGTTTGACAAGTAATCAACGATGATATTTGAGCCCAATTGTTAGATCTCAGCTCCAATTGTCCTTCTGGTGGCAATGGTGATTTTCGTTGTGGTGGTGTTTTCGAGTCATTGTTTTTTTTTGGATAATTCGGAATGTCATAAACTAATTGTTTTTTTTTTTTTTTTTTGGATAATTCGAGTCATTGTTTTTTTCGAGTCATTGTTGACGACTTGACGTGTGGTTGGAAAATGAGGAATTTGAGAATTTGGTATTTGTTTTAAACCCTAATTTTCCTAAATGGCTCGACTGTTGGGGATTTCATTAATTTATTAGCTAGCTATAGTAGAGATGGTCTTAGGGCATCACGGCTCTCTACTTGAGCCAAGCTAGACAAAATACGGAGTCAAACTCACTTTTTAGTTTTTACAAATCCAACGACTATTTAAAAGGCTAGGTATTTTGCCTTATGCTCTAGCGGGTTGGCTATTTGCAGTTAGTCCCAATGGCCAGGCAAATTCAATGAAGCAATAAAAAGGCGCCAAGATCATTAGCCATCTCACTAACCATTTGTTAATATTTCTAATTTTACACATTGAATGGGCAACAGAAACTAATTATGTTGAAACAGACAATGACACACATAAAAAAAAAGTGACCGGGCAAAACAAAAGTTATACTATTTTATGTACTTTGAGTAGTCAAAATGGCTATTAGTGTCGGAGATGCTTTAACGCAACCCATTCACACAATCTTTTTTTAAAATCATAATCTGTTTACATGATCAAAAGCCAAACTATTCCTATTCCTTCTGCTTCCGGTGGACGATGAAAACCATTAACTTTGTAAAGCTTTGTTAAGAACTTCAAATATTTTAAAAATCATATTCATTGAATATTAATCCATATCTTTTCGGAACACACTTTTCTTTAACAACATGGACTAAGGAAACCGATTCAAATCTATTTTTGTGTTGGGTTGTCACAGTTGCCGACAAGGCACTTCAAATGTGCCGACAAGCCACCTACTATTTCGGAAATTATAGAATTTATTGAGAACTTCAATTATCATAAAAATCATGCTCATCAGATATTGATCAATATCTTGTCGGAAAACATTTCTCCTTAGAAATTACTAGAGACTAAATCAAATATATTTTTCTCTGTTTGTTACCCCGATTGGCGACAAGACACCTTGTATTCTAGAAATCCCACAAACAAACATTATGGTTAAAAATATACAAAGGTGCCGGTCTAAGTAAGGAGGAAGGACCCCCCCGGTACTCTCCCTTGCTTCCTTCCATCTGTTATATATGTAAGCTTTTTCCATTTTTTTAGCTATACGTAATTGTCCAAGTGCTCAATTTGTCAAAATTGGATGTTTCTTTAGGTTTGGTATCCTGCACAATATCGAATCTTGTGTAATTGAGTTTGACCCATTCACACATAGATGTTTGAGAACTTCATTTTTGAAAATTTGAATTATGCTCAAAATATGTTATGAATAAGTAGAATGTTGCAATAGTAGTGTTTGCGAGATATACGGAGAATATATAATATAGACTTTCTATGCTAATGAAAATAGGAGAGATTACAAACGATAAGTCAAAAAGCTCATTTCTCCTACTTCTGGCCTTTGTTTTCTAAATTCAAAAACCCAAAATGAATTACAGTAAAATATATGGGGAGGGTACCCAAACACCTTAATGTAGAAAATGAGAAAAAACAAAATGAAAAAAAGTAGGTATCCAAACCGCCGCTATTCCTATTCCTAGTCCATTTGGAGGTGGCTTATCGACTGCAACATGCAATTTTCTCATTTGCAGGCCCGTGTTGCTTCCATGTTGATAATTTAAACCGTTGATTTTGTAGAGCTCAGTAAGAATGTCATTGTCAGACAGTCAAAACAAAATTTTGCCATTTCAAACAAAAGAAAAAGAGAAAGTGTTTGGTATCAGAAAAGTTTCCCATAAAATCACCTGTTGAATGTATTTTCTGGGTGATTTTATAGAAAACTTTTCTAATACTGTACTAGACTTGAAAGACAAACTTTAGGTATAATGTCCTTTATAACCCACCAAGTATATGTGATCAAAATGTTGCTTCCTTCCATTTGTTCTATAAGATTTTTCCATTTTTTTAGCTATACGTAATTGTCCAAGTGCTCAATTTGTCAAAATGGATGTTTCTTTGTCTGCATAATATCGAATCTTCTGTAGTTGAGTTTGACCATTCACATAGAGATGTTTCAGAACCTCATTTTTTTTTTTTTACTTTTTGAATTTCTCGTTTTACATTTTTGACAATTGAATCATGCTTAGAATATGTAATGATTTTGGGAGACATGACATAATGGATTTTGCAACAGTTGTGTTTGCAAGATATATGGCTAATATATAATATAGACTTTTTATGCTAACGAAAATAAGAAAGGTTTCAAGTGATAAGTCAAAAAAGCTCATTTCTCCTACTTCTAGCCTTTGTTTTCTAAATTCAGAAACCCAAAATAAATTAAAGGAAAGTATATGGGTGAAGGTATTCAAACACCCAAAAGTAGAAAATGAGGAAAAACACAATGAAACAAGTAGGTATCCGAACAACCGCTATTCCTATTCCTATTCCTAGTCCATTTGGAGGTGACTTATCGACTGCAACATGCGATTTTCTCATCTGTTGGCTCGTGCCACTTCCATTTTGATAATCAAAACCGTCGATTTTGTAGAGCTTGGTAAGAATGACATTGTTATACATTCCTTTCCGAAACAAAAGAAAGACTTTTCGAAACAAATTTATCTTTGAAATGACCTACGTAAACTGGACCAAGTCAAAATTTTATCCCTTGGGTTGCCCAACCGCCGACAAAGCCACACCTCAGTAAACACTGAGAAGGTTGAAAAACATACATATGTTTTTTTACCCTTAATTGGTACATACATGCATTTGTGCAGATCTACGCAAGGACCCACCTGGTACTCTTCCTTCCTTCTTTTCATTTGTTCTACTTGGCTTTTTCCATCTTGTGCATACTGATACATAATTATCCATTATCCAATCATCTCTGTGTGCTCAATTGGTTGGAATTGGTTGTGTTTTGGAATGCTTCATAGTTCTGTTATTTTCTTGGAAGTTCTTGAAATTTGGAGTCAATGGACAAACTTGTGCAAGGATTAGATTGGTTCGGCTTTGACCACATATTGATTCCTTCATTCCCAGATCACAAACTAGTAAATGGACTCGAACTCAGTGATCTTCCGCATAAGTCAGATGCTTATGGAAGCAAAACTGTACTCAATTACATAAGCCAGATGCTTATGGAAGATGATGACCGGGAAAATCGGCCCGGTTTGATTCAGGATAGCTTGGCTCTCCAAGCAGCTGAGAAATCTTTATACGATGTCCTTTATAACCCACCAAGTGTATGTGAAAAGGTTGATAGCCCTGATGGTGATTTCACTAGGGCTTGCAGTCGTAGTCTCACTATTGTTCACAGTTCTGCATCTGTTGACAATATCGGTGATGCCAACTTGATCGCTGATCGAAATGAGCTTGGATTTTCATGTGTTGATGCCGACTTGGACTACGCTATGCAGTCGAATTCGAAAACGTCCGGCTCTTTGAGTGTGTCTCGTGGGACAGTGGAGTCCGAGTCTTCTGTTAGTTCCTTGCAGGTTTTAGATCCATCTAAGGTGAGCCAAGCCGGCTCACAGGGTATAGTCATATTGCCAAAGGAAGAAAATGAAAGTTATATCTTAGAGCAAAATGAAAAGCCTCCAAGGGTACTACTGTCTGACTCTGAGGCTGAGAAGAATTTGGGGGAACACTTAATTTGCCGATCAAGGGGAACAAGAAATCACTACGACGAGGATGGTGATAATTTGTTCTCATCTCTCAGCATGTGCTCGGAGGAGGAGAACAATGTAAGGGAAGCTGTATTCAAGTACATAAACCAGATGCTTATGGAAGATGGTGATGATGATGATGACTTGGAAAATCGGCAGGGTTTAATTCGGGATACCTTGGCTCTCCAAGCAGCTGAGAAATCCTTGTACGATGTCCTTTATAACCCACCAAATATATGTGATCAAAATGTTGATAGTCCGGATGGTGATTTCAATAGGACTTGCAGTTGTGGTCCCAGTGTTGGCAGTTCTGCATCTGTTAACAACACCGGTGATCCCAACTTTATCGGTGATCGAAATAAGCTTGAATTTTCTCGTGTTGATGGTAACTTGGACTATGCTATGCAGTCCAATCCAAAAACATCTGGTTCTTCATGTATTTCTTGTGGGACAGTGGATTCTCTTGTTAGTTCGTTTCAGGTTTTAGATCCATCTAAGGTGATTCAAGCTGGCTTACAGGTTGCAGTCATATTGCGAGAGGAAGAACATGAGAATTACATCTTAGAGAAAAATGAAAAGCCTCCAAGGGTACAGTCTGACTCTGAGGCTGAGAAGAATTTGGGGGAAAACTTAATGTGTCAATCAAGGGGAATGAGAAATCATTACAATGAGGATGGTGATCATTTGGAGGTGGGCCGGAGTAAGAAGCAGTTAGCTGGCTATGATGAAGACTCCGATGAGCAATCCGGGATGTATGAGGTGTTGCTTTGTCCTGCAATGAATCCTCATCTGCACAAGGATGAATCCCCAGCTCGTGATGTTTATGAAGCCTCAAGCAGTGGATTGGGTGGAAAGCTGCAGAAGAATGGGAAGTCAAAAGGATCAAGTGGACGAAAGGCTCGTTTTAAGAAGCAAGGCAAAAGGAGGGAAGTGGTGGATCTTATGTCTCTCTTATCTGAGTGTGCACAAGCTGTGGCTTTCGATAGCGTAGCTGCTAATGAACTGCTGAAGCAGATTCGGCAACACTCTTCTCCTACCGGCAATGGTACCGAGAGAATGGCCCATTACTTAGCAGATGCCCTTGAGGCGCGCCTGGCTGGCACTGGGAGAGCATTGGATGCATCGTTTTTGAGCAAGAGGCTAACAGCTGCTGAATCCCTAGCAGCTTACCTGGCATATATTAAAGCAAGCCCTTTCAGAAAGATGTTGAATTTCTTCGCAAACAAGATGATTTGGAAACTTGCTGAGAAAGCAACGAAGATTCACATAATTGATTTTGGAATCATACATGGGTTTCAATGGCCTGGCCTTTTTCAGCATCTCTCCCTGAGGCCCGGTGGGCCTCCTAGTATTCGTCTCACTGGAATAGACTTTCCCCAACCCGGTTTTCGGCCAGCAGAAAGGGTTGAGGAGACTGGACGTCGCTTAGCCTATTATTGTGAGAAATTTAATGTCCCATTTGAGTTCAATGGTGTGGCAGAGAAATGGGATACTATTAGCCTTGAAGATCTCAATGTTCAGAGAGATGAGGTGCTTGTTGTCAATTGTTTGAACCGGATGAGGTATGTCTCTGATGATGAGACAGTAGATGCGGAGAGTCCAAGGGATGCTGTTCTGAAATTAATCAAGAAGATTAACCCGGATTTGTTCATCCATGGCATTGTTAATGCGTCATACAATGCCCCCTTATTTGTCTCACGTTTCCGGGAGTTACTTTTTGAATCAGATGCACTGTTTGATATGTTCGATACTATTCTACCGCTTGAACATCAGGGAAGGATGCTATATGAAAGAGATGTCATTGGGAGAGGTGCAATGAGTGTTGTTGCTTGTGAGGGAACCGAGAGGATTATAAGGCCGGAGACATATAGGCAGTGGAGAATTCGGAATACAAGGGCTGGGCTTAAGCAACTCCCACTCGACCTTGAGATAGTTAAGGATGTGAGGGCAAAAGTCAAGTTGGGTTACCACAAAGATTTTGTGGTGGATGAGGACATCAACTGGATGCTGCAGGGATGGAAGGGGAAAATCTTGAGTGCTGTCTCCTGTTGGAAACCTGCTCCATAAATGAAATTTATCAATATCTACTACTTAGAATGTATAAAGAATTTGTGGCCTCGACAGTGGTACCACTTCTTCTGCGATCAAGCATCTCTCTGATTCTTTGTGCATTATTACCATGTCTCAACTACTTTGATGCGACAATTGCATTATCTTGTTCTTTTGTGTTTTTTGTTTCTTATTGATTGGCTAACTTGGTTAATTGGTTCCCCAGCAGAGCGGTACCATAAGTTTGACTAATTTTTGGTGGTTCTAACTTGTGAATATACCCGAAATCTTCAATCATCTCTTTTGGCGCATCTGTTTGGTATCTATGGTTTGTCTTTTGCTCGGTAGACCCATGTACTTTTACTATCATTTTTAGGGATGGATTTTGCAAGCGCACAAGTAATATTCACTAGCATCCTATTTTTAATGATTAGGTGAAGAAATTTAGATTTCCGTGATATTTTCCCCTGCTGCCGATGTGGAGCAATGTTCTTGGTTTCTGTAGAAAGTGTAATGTTTTTTTGGATTCTTGAATAACCCAGATGAATTGAGTACTATGTCTACCGGAGCAGGTTTCTTTCAGGCAGAATGCAACCCTTTTTTTTCTTACTGCTAATCTGACAATTCGTAGATTTTACATGCATGTTAGACGGTGGGAAACTTTATTTGGTATTGTGCTTGATTTTGTTAGAGCTGGGTTTTAGTGTTTCTTGCTTTTTTTTTCTTTTCTTGCTGGTCAATCTTTAGGAACATATTATTAGCTTAAAGTTTTTGTTCTCGTCAATTGTTTTTGATTTTGAGGCCATTAGTTACTGTCAGGCAACTTAAGGTTTCTGTTCATAAGTGTTGGTTCCTTGCATCCTGTTGAAGACTTTGGAGAAGGAAGTTCACACTTTGTGGACTTTCTACTCTGCTGCATACTACAAGCAATCAATTCAGATGTTATAATAGAAGAAGTGGTAGGTTTTATCCTCATCCTCATGGATTGAGTACAAGTGTCAAGACGAACAAGATTTTTTTGTGTCCGAGTTTTAGAGGAGGGAATGGGGGCGAAATCTGATAGCTAGAGTAGCCCCTTTTCTCTGTTGTTGAAGTGTTAGGAAACAATATTATCGAGTCGATGTCAATCTCTGTAGTTTCTCTCGAGGCAAAGTGTGCATTATGGTTTTGCAATGAGGAAAATGGGCTTTTCTCTAACATCGGCGTTAGAATTTGCAATTTGAAACTGGTGCTGGGAAAGAATTCTAGGGTTCATTGTGACTTGGCTTTGTGAGCAAAGTTCTGCACATTAACCGCCACACCGAAGGGAAATCATTAGTATTTTTTTCTGTTACTACATTTATTTTGTAATTAGCAAATAGCAAGGAGACCAAATTAGGTTATGACCCCAGCATACGCAATTCCTGCCTCCGCCACTGCTTGTCGGCAGGTGGGGTTACCCCAACATATAAAAATGGATTTAATCTAGTGCCCCTAGTCAATTCTTCTCAAGAGAAATGTGTAACGAAGAAAGTGTGATCCGATAAACCTGCTTTTTAGCACGATATAATTCTCAACAAGCTCGAGCAATTCCCACTCGACCATGAGATAGTTGAGGATGTGAGGGCTGAAGTCAAGTTGGGTTACCACAAGGATTTTGTGGTGGACGAGGACATCAACTGGGTGCTACAGGGATGGAAGGGGAAAATCTGGAGTGTTGTCTGCTGTTGGAAACCTGCTGAATAAATTGGTTCCCTAGCTGTATCTACTACTTAGAATGGACACATATGGTTCCCTGGCTTTTCAGGAATTTGTGACCTCAACAGTGGTACCACTTCTTCTGCAAGAAAGTACCTCTCTGATTCTGCTGTGTACGTTATTGCGACGTGTCATCTACTTTGTTGCGATAAATGCATTGTCTTATTTTTTCTTGTTTCTTTCTTGTTTACTGGCTAACTTGGTTCATTGGTTCCCTAACAGAGCGGTGTTGCATGGTATAAGTGAGACAAACTTTTGGTTGTCTTACTTGCCAATCTATGTAGAAACCTTCTATGATCTATTTTGGCCCATTGCCTCGGTGTCTGGTTTATATATCACCTTTTGCTTGGCAGGCCTTGTATTTTTACTATCATTCTAGGGATGGACTTCGCAAGCGCAAAAATAATTTTCACTAGCATCATCCTATTTATGATGATAACGTGAAGAAATATTGGAATTACTTGATATTATTCCCTGCTGCACACCCGAGCAATGTTCTTAGTTTCTGTTGAAAATGGGGCACTGTGGACTGTGGTTGAATTCAGTATGTACTGTTTTGTAGGATTCTTGAAGATGAAGGGCAGGTTTCTTTTTGCTAGAATGCCCTTCTCTCCCCCTTTCTTTTTCCTTTTTCTTTTGCTATCGCTAAATCATCTAGCTCTTAGACTTTACATGTATTTCTGTTACACATGGGAATCTTTATTTGGTATTTGATTGATTTTGTTAGAGCTGGTTTTTGGTGTTTCTACTTCTTACTCTTTAGTCAATCTTCTTGTCATCGGTTAGTCTCAGAATTGTTGGTGATTTTGTGGCCATTAGTTACTGTCAGGCTACTTAGGTTCTGTTCGAAAGTGTTAGTTCCTTGCATACTGTAGAAGACTTTGGAGAAGAAGCTCACGCATTGTGGACTTTCTACTCTGCTGCATACTGCTGCAAGCAATCAATTCCGATGTTATACAAGTGGCCGCAGTAGAGATTAAATAAAAACCGATGAGGTTGATGAAAGACCAAAATCTGGCTAATATCCTTATGGATTGAGTACTACTTTCATGAGGAAGAAGAGTTTTCGTCTCTGAGTTTTAACCGGAGGGGGATGGGAGGAATCTGCTAGAATCCTAAGGCAGTGTGTTAGGAAAAGATATTATTGAGTTGTTTTTATTTTTATTTTTTTAACTCTGGCATCTAGGCCAGCTTAGACACACTTCGACTTTGTGAGCAATGACAGGTAGGTTCGTCCTTGGGCAAAGTGGGCAGTCCGGTTTTTGCAATGAGGAAAAGGGCTTTCTCTAACCTATCAATAAAAGCTGATTGAAGCTGGTGCTGGGAAAGAACTCCAGGATTCATTGTGAGCAAAGTTTTGGCCCTTAAAAGAGTATCTCAGCACTTCTCATTGTTTTGTGATTCTGTCAAAATGCGTCTTCCTCTCTGAGGCCAACGAAGCTGAAGCCATCTTTGAATCCATTTGGTGATTGGGTCCGGAGAATAAAGATGGATATCAACACATCGACGACTCAATGAGAACTGAACCGAGATCTATTTCCCAGGTAAAGAGAAGCCTTACCACTTGGTTATCCCTTTGTTCTCTATTAAACTACTCGGTTTCTTGTTCCGTTTTTCGGGGAAGTGAAAATAGACTAGTAATTGTGTCTCCGATCAAGTTCTTTCGGCATCTTGGAAAAGGAAAGCTGGAGAGGATTGTAAATGCTTTAAAAAATTCTAGGAGAGATTGGTCAAGGCAGTGTTGGAGATTCTCTAACACAACCCATTCACACGATCAAAACTCAAACTATTTCTATTCCTACTCTTTTCCGATGTTGTAAACCGTTTACTTTGTAGAGCTTTGTTAAGAACTTCAAATATGTTAAAATCATGTTGAGCGAATATCAATCAATATCTTTTTGGAAACACGTTTCTATTTAAAAAATGGCCTAGCGACACCGAATGAAATCCATTTTTATGTGTTGGGTTGTCCCAACTGCGGACAACCCACCCCAAAATGTGCTGACAAGCCACCTTCTATTCCAGAGATTGTAGGCTTTTTGACGACTTCAATTATGATAAAAATCAAGTCCATCGAACGTCAATCTATATCTTTGTGGAACACATTTCTCTTTAAAAAATAAACTAGAAACACTTGAATCAAATCAATTTTTTTATCTATTGGTTGCCCAAACTGTGGACAAGCCAACCCCATATGTGCCGACAAGCCACCTTTCCATTCGAGAAATCGCCTCTTGCTTCCTTTCATTTATTTTACTACGCTTATTTTATATATATAATATATATATGGGCCAGTTCATATATATATAATTATGTGTATGACTTCGGAATCTTGCAGAATGTCCAATCCACATTCTTATTAAAAGTTTATTTTAGTATATAGCTGCAAAACCCTTTGACGTGATCAAAAGCCACACTATTATTATTCCTATTCCATTCTGGAGGTGGCTTCTTGACTGCAATGCAATTTGCGGTCCCGTGCTGAGTCCGTTTTGATGATTTAAATCGTTCACTTTTGTAAATCTTGTTGCGAATTTCAATCGTGCTGAAAAACAGGCTTATCATACCAATGTTTTTACGGAATACCTTGATCTCTTTAGAGAAATGGACTAGGGATATTGGATTGATCCATACGTGCTGACAAGTAGGTGGAGCTAGGAATTTCATATAGTGGGATCATAACTTAACTAATTTGGTCTTCTTCCTATTTGCCAAATACATAGTAATTAATATGTAGTAACATGAAAAAATACTAACGACGGTTAATGTACAAAAAATGTTCAATATCTATGAAAGATGCATACAGCCGGTAAATGTGTAATGGTATTTAGAAAAAGTGTGTATTATCCGCTCCTATTGGATGTAGTTAGAGCAACTCCAATGGAGATGGATATGAGGTTGTATAGTTATTAAACAACTCCATGCTTCAATGGTCATGGAAAATAGGCTGTAAAATGGCAAAGTTTTGTAGTAATTAGTTCCATATTTGGAACCAAGAATTGCTATAGCCACCTTCGTCACCTCACCAACCCCGACTGAAATGAACTAAAAAATGGAGATCGGAAGCTACGTGTGTTTGCCGAAAAGTGGACTGAGTATCCAAACCTCGCTGGACAAAGTGGTTGATTTTTTCCTTAAAAAAGTAGATTATTTTCAAGTCCTGCCTTTGCAGACCGGACAAACATTTTGGACAAAGATAGAAGTTGAATTGGGGTTAAAAAGTAGGAGAAAATTGAGCTAGAGGAAAAATTAGTTACTCCCATCATCCCTTTTTAAGTGTGTTGCCTCGTAATTTCAACTTATTTTCTCTCACAACTACTTTTACAACTTTTACGTCTATTTTCCACTACTTACCCTTATTCATATAATAATACCCACTAACTTTTCAAAAAGGAATCTACTTTTAAGGGCAAAATAGGAAATATACCTATTAATTTTTCAAAACACACACTTATTAAGGGACATCCAAAAACGGAAAAGTTAAACGCTATAAAAAGGACGAAGGGAGTAACATTTGAAGCTATTTGGTTCTAAAATGAAACCAACCATTAGAGAGGGGTACCAAAATTTTGCGCATAACCACTTTATTATTATTATTATTATTATTATTATTGTATATCAAGAAAGCCATTCGGCACTTACACCGGTTTCCATCTGAATACAATGAATAGGAAAAAAACAATAAAACACGTAAAGATAGACTAATGTCAAGATCCAAACATGAGACGGGGCTCACTTCTCACCGACAATGAGGTACGGGGCACGAGGAGTTTGCAATCAAGACATACAATCCCCTAAAGCTGGAAGACATCCCATTGAAAGATGGAAAATTCTAAAATCAGTCCATTGGGCTGTTGTTAAGGTTTAAAAAGTGTATAGAAATGTGTGAAAAGTGTACAATAATGTGTGAAAGTGTATAGAAAAGTGAAAAAAAATGTGCACTAGAAAATGTGTTTATTTTTTTATTTTCTTCTTGCTTTATTGTCTGCCCAATGGGCCGACAATAGAAAGACCCTTCTGATTACGCTAATCACTGATGAAAGACCCTTCTAATCACTAATCACAAATCTACGTGCAATTTCAAACCCCTAAAAAACATATTTCTTTATATAATTTTTAATTTTTTATACCAAATTAAAGTGCTCATTGAGTACTTTAATTTGGTGCGAAAAAAAATTAAAAACGTTCTACGGAACTACATTTTTAACGTCTATAAAATATACGTTTCCCAAACAAATCACTAAAAAAGGGATGGAGGGAGTATAAAACTATAACAAAGCCAACGCTACCCGTACGTGGCATGAGAGAAACTGGCAGAGCAGCAAACCACCGATGCCACACACAATTGAAGCCACTCCAGGACAAAACCTCGCTGACATGGCGGCCTCTGGGCGCAAGAAGTAGACGCCGACAAATTCAACCACCACGCACCACGGCGGGCACAGTACTAAATCTAGGGTATAATACAAAAGCTAAGGAAAAATAAACTAACACAACTTATTAGCCACCACGAACCCAACCAAATTTGGAAAACCAGACCGGGAAACCTCCAGATTGGGAGAACCAAGCCGGAAACAGGTTTTTGTTCGTGAAGAGTTTGCACGAAACCACTTTGAGCTGATTTTTGTTCGTGAAGAGTTTGCACGAAACCACTTTGAGCTGATTTTCTTTGTGTGTTTGAGTTCGCGAGTATTTTAGCAGCCCAACAAACAATGGAGGGAATAAAATTAGCATATATTATTTGTTCATCTCTAATCTAAGAACTTGTTCGTCCACAATTGAGAATATGAAACGTGATTTGAGGAATATGTTGAAAAATATTACAGTACATAACTTTTTCGAATGACACGAAACACAAAAAGTATCGGAGACATAATTAAATGGACCTGGGGGTGCTGGTGTGGAGCGCACACCAGGGTCCCGTTTCCAAAATAAACAACACTTGAAAGGTCCAACCAGCCTTTGTTAAGATTCTCTACCACTCTTGAACAGTTGAAAACGTGCAGCTGCTGCTGCATTCAATATCGTTTATCCAAGTGCAGGAGAGTTGATTAGCCATTTTGAACGAATTCCTACAAGGGTAATCGCCAACGATGGAGTGATACATCCCAGTGTCAAGAGAATAGAAAACACCACTTTTGCCATGAAATTTCGGAAAGTAGATCTTATTAGCCATTCCTTTTTCTACGGCATCTTGTAAGAAGGATGCCCCATGGCTAAGGAAAATCATCTTATCTCCCAAACACTCAACGTCGTCCCATGACATCTCGGGAAGCTTAAGCTTTTTGACACGAACACATCGATCCTCACGAGTCACATAAACTACCAGCATCCCATTCCCATCATCGCATACCATGAAACTTTGATGGTACTTAGACCATGGCCACCTATAGAGCGGCTTGATAAGTACATCCCAATACATCCGTTCATCGTTACTAAGATCAAGTACGCCCACCTTTCCCCCCTCTCCCAAACAATAGAGTTTCCCATTATGTGCGTAAGGACCAAGTTTCGAAGTTCTTTGTTTTGGCAATTCCGTTTTACAAAACACACATTTACATCGAGTTGTAATTTTATTTTTTAGAGTGTCTGTTTAGGTGTAGAAAGGAATCATCTCTTTATGTAATAGTTGAGAGTGCGATAGTATGTATTTTAGTGGTGAGTTGAGTAGGTTATTTCACTAGTTCAGAAGTTGCTCAAGACTTGCTCGAGCAACATGTCCAGCAACTCTTCTGCCAAGAATAACTCCAGGACTTGCTCGAGCAAGTTGGGTGCGGACAGTTTCTATAACTATCAATGTGCTAGGGTTTTTTCATTATCTCTCATAACCTATAGCAGCCGCACTTTTTGGAAGAAGAGAGAGAGAGAAGTTTTTGATCTTTTGAGTGATAACCTTGGAGTCTCAACATAATCGAATAATCGTACAACTACAAGTTCATCTCCAAGAAGTTCTCTACAATCTAGAAGTGATTTCTAGGGAATACTTTTGGTGGGATTCCGAAAATATCCAAGGAAGGCTTGTGCGATTCAAGGCGTTGGCGATCAAGATCACTGGGTGCGGTGTACGTGTGACTCGGCAGGTGATAATTAGAACGTTGTGAGAATTTACATCGTTTGGATAGGTATATCTGTAACTGCACAATGAGTATAGTGGTTTTGAT
This sequence comes from Vaccinium darrowii, assembly GCA_020921065.1. Taxonomy (NCBI): domain Eukaryota; kingdom Viridiplantae; phylum Streptophyta; class Magnoliopsida; order Ericales; family Ericaceae; genus Vaccinium; species Vaccinium darrowii. Next base: position 40,438,197 of record CM037154.1, read on the forward strand.
TCCTTCCCGTGGTTTTTTACCCATTTAAGGTTTTCCACGTATATCTTTGTGTTGTGGGATTTGATTGCTTGCGTGAATTTCTGCGGGTAGTATTAACTAGTGATTTGCATTCATACTGTTAGGGTTTTTACGGATTTTTAGGGAACCTTAATTTTTCAATGTGACACCGGATTGGCAGCAGACATGCTGAAGGGTAGATTATTTTCCAGATATTTGTATGTCCACTCATCCACGTTTAATAATGCAAAACTCCATGAATTTCCTCTAAAGTGAAATTCCAATGACTGTACAGTCTGATGAAAAACACATGTTATCGAACCAATTTCTCGTAGGTAAATCAAGAAGTTTGATTTTCACCATTGTAAATGGGTGGGTGGAAGAAAAACATGCTACTCTCACCCTGGGACATAAGCAGCCAACCGTACTTGGAGAACCGCATTTGTGCATTCTTCAACTCCGGAATTTCCTTTTGATACATCTCGTTGCGTAGTGGCTGAAAGAACGTGCAATTACTACCGTTTAAGGTCATCAAATACGGCAACTTGGAAAGCAAAGACTCATTTGGGTTGGAAATGGTGGACAAATTGATTTCCATGATTGACAAGTAGCACTGAAATTACTTGAATCCCAGAAAAAAAGATTTGATAATATCAAGCTTCAAATCTCTGGCTGAAGGTCAGACCAACTCCTCTCTGGCTCCATCTTCTTGGTGTCTTGGCTTGATATCAAAGACACAGCCTCTTCTGTTTCCCTCTGCACGGAACAAGCCTTTTTATCATCCATGCTCTGCAAAAATTACATGAAAAGAGATACATGATCAAAATCAAGCAGAATTTACTAAAAAATAAAAAGCTATATGGCATGTCCTTCGAGACGGGGGCAGAGCCAAAACTTGATCATTTGGGTTGTTCCAGTTTGAGTGCTATATGGAATCTAGATCGAACAACATAACTTGGTATTTCTTAATTTTTCATCTAGCCAAGAATTGAACTTCAGATCCCTCAGAAATAGTAGGCAGATGGAACCAACATAACTTGGTATTTCTTGTGGTTCAGGAAGCGATCTTATACCTCAAACTCGAAGTACAAAGGGAGCAAAAATATAAAGAACGAGATGGCAATCGAAACTACTATAAGTAAAGGCCAACACAGAAATTTTCATTTTCAAGGTACGTATCTCCCTCTCTTTCTCTCTTTTGCGCATCTTGCTCGGTAGTGAGAGAGTAGGCAAAGCTCGGTCATGGGTAAACGAAAATCGGCTACGAAACTAACTCTACGGGACTTTCATGACCAAATTGACAATGCGTTTAATTATTCGGATGTTGAAATTGTATCTATTGAAGAGGAAGATGATATCACAATGGTGGCCAAAAATGCCGACGCAGTAGAGTTGCAATTGCCTCTGGTCGCCACTGATACTTGGCCTAAACTTGAGGTTAGGGAAGGTTTGAAAAACAACAAGGGAGATCAAATCTTAAAGCACCCACATTGAGTGTGGGCGCCCATTGATAAGCCCCCAATATTGTGGAAAATCGGGGCTTATCTTGCTCATTTATCTCACACACGCACGCGATTTCGCGCCTTAAATGTTTGATTCGCGCGTAGTTGTATTTTTGTTAAGTTACAGGTGGAACGCGCGGAATAAGCGCATTTTGAGTGCATTGGGAATCGTCCCAACTAACCAAGGGCCACGTGCCTCATGGCACGCCAACACCGGGCCTCCCGAGCCATGAAACGACGATTCGGCCGAGGCCCGGGAATGCAAAAAGTCACAAGCTGTGTCTCACGCTCATCAAAACTCCCGGTGGGGTCCGGGAGTGAACAAGCACTCACGTGACCAAGGAGCATCTCTCCCGGGGGTCAAACGACGCATTTGAGTGTCTTGGAAGAAATTCGGAGGCACAGGACTCAAGTGGAGAATCAAATAAGTGAAATTCAAGAAGGGAAAAAGGTTGGATTGATCCTAGGGCATAGTGGATCGATCTACTATGCTTAATGCTGCAGTTAGACCTCTCTGGATCGATCCAGAGGGGAGAGGGATCGATCCGTGCTCATAAAAAATCCTCCAGTTCATTTTGGATCGATCCTAGGCTATGGTGGATCGATCCAGATTCATCAAAACTTCACCAGAGCAGTTTGGATCGATCCATGGCCAATCTAGATTGATCCACATCACAAAAATTCCCCAACGACCTTTTTTGGATCGATCCAAAGAAAGGGTGGATCGATCCAGACTTATTTCAAGCAGCATCTGGATCGATCCAGGGTCATGTTGGATCGATCCACGTCCCTCCGGATAGCCAATTTAATGCACTTTTTGTACCTTCTATTTATGGAAAGCTTTTTGTAATGTGAGAACTTTATTGGATATTTTATAGAGAGAGAAGTGGTAGACTATATACACTCTCCTCTCTCCCCTTCTCATTTTACTTTTACTTTTCTCTTTCATTTTTAGTCTAGTTTATTTTGCTCCTCCATTGGAGGGTTTTCAAGCTCTCTCTCTCTCTAGAACTCTCATGTAAGCACTCTTCTCCCGTGAATTTGTCGTTTATTAAAGTTGTAGCTCGTACTTAGATTGTTCTATCTATCTAATTTATTTTCGCTCTTGTTAAGTTTCTTAATTCCATGTTTCTCTAGTTATTTTCTCTTAAAAATCCTTGTTCTAAACCTTGTTGGTTAATTTCTCAAGTATGAAAGTTGTAGGCTAGTTTAGGATCTCCTATCAAAATCAGTTTTTAACGTCTATTGTCATGTTCTTTATTTCCTTTATAAAAATAGGCATGTTTAACCTAGTAATGATCGAGTAGTCAGTTTAGGCTCGGTCATGGGGTGATTAGCACCCCGTGAGTTAGGTTCATTCGCTCTCCTCGCCATAATGCAAACATTGCTTGTTAATCAAAGGGTACAGATTGATTTTATGTATCAAAATTTGGATTTGTTAATCCCGTTGATCACTCGTAGCCAAGGGCTTGACCACTTGGCACGTGTGATGCTCAGGACAATGTCAATCAAAATGTTTGTATAAATGGCACAAGAATCCTATTCTTTGTGAAACGCCATTTCTAATCAAACGAGTTTAAAAACCAAATCTTCCGTTCGGGGTCGTTTAACGATGTCCCCGAGCCGGTTATCTTAGAGGGGAACGAATCGGCCTAAGGCATGGGTGTTGTGAACCCCTTGACTTAGCCTTGTTTTAATTAGTCTTTTTAATCTCGCGTCATTCACGAAGTTAACTGAATTCCACCCCCAAACTACAAAGCCAAGTTTGCCGCTTCAAGGCTAAACCATCATTCGCGACTCAATCATCACGCTCACCGCATTCGATCTCTGTGGAATCGCCCAGACTTCCGGTTATCATGCTACCGCCGACTTAAACCCTACGCTTGGGGAAATCATATTGGAATACAATCCAAGGGCGCAAGCACCCATATTGTCCAAGTATGGGCGCCTGGACTCCTTTCCCTCACTTATGTTTTCTACTTTCTTTACATTCCTATTTGTTCATTTGAGGCATTTGCATCCATTTATAGTTGGTTAATCACACTGCATAGCTTAAATTTTCATTTCAATGGGTACTTGAGGGTGTTTTTGGACGCAAAACCATGTTTAAAAGGGAGGAATATAGGCTAAAGGGGTCTTGTATGTGTCCATCTATTGGTTTCAAGCCTGGACAGGGACATTTCATCAAATGAAAAGAGGATTTAGAAGCATCCATGTTCATTACTTACTTTTCCATAACATTGACTATGAATCTATCTTTTACTTCCCCTTTTCAAACATGAAATATCACTGTTAATCTTCAAATTTGTCAGGAGTCACACTCTTTATGTAAGATCAGCTTGCTTCATCTCACTTGCATTCATAAAATATGCCAAAACAATGCTTTTCTAGGCCTCAATCATCTTTTGGACACGCTTTTAGGATTAATTAGTCATTGATTGAGTTTATTGTATCATTTGTTGCATGTCAAAATGGTCCATGATGGTTAGCTTGTGGTTTAAAGGAGAACGTGGATTTAGAAATGGTCACAACACATCACATTCCAGGCGCCCGAACTGCTCACCATGGGCGCCTACACTGTGTCCAGGCACCTGGACTTGGTCACTGTGGGCACCTGAACTGACCCCAGGCGCCCAGTCTTGTTGAGTATGGGTGTGTACCAAACAGTCCGGGTGCAATTTGTATGGTGTTTGCGAGTGTGTTTCGGGATTTTTCTGCACTTGTTTGAATATATTCTAGGGTAGTTTAGTATACTTTGTGTGATCATTTCTCATCCATGACACATCGCACATGCATCCACTTGCTTCATTTCAATTTCATGAATGCATTTAAGTGCCCTTGCATGCTTTCGTGAACAAAGTCCATTTAAGCAATGTTTTCATAGATCCCTTGAACATTTAGTAGAGACCGGATGTTGTGTCGGGCGAGTGGGGTGCCTTAAAAACCTTCCCCTCTCGTAACTTAGCTCCTGAAATTGAGAAATCTCATTAATGAAAGACCGGTGAAACATTTTTCATATAAAGGGCAAAAGAGTCATTTTTCAAACCGGTTTCTCGGGTGTGGTCCTCAAACCCGGGTGGCGATTTCATCCATTCAATTGAAACCGTTTTCTTAAACTTTGGGATTTTGTTGGGCGTCCACATTTCCCATTAGCTTTTTAGAAATGCTAAATAGATAATTATACAAATTTTTACCCATTAACCCGACCCAGCCCAACCCGGCTCGCATCCCTATAAATACCTAATTTTATTGCCTGACAGAAACAAAAATGGGTTGAACAATCAGAAACGAAATTGGGATTGAGCGAATCTGATCTTGAGAACTCAAAAAAGGCTGCTTGTTGGTAATCAAGCAATTCAATTGTCGATGTTTATGTCTTGGATTCTACAATGTGTTTATATAATATTGTTTACTTGTTTTTTACCCAAATAATGGGAAAGGGAAACGGAAAGGGAAAGACAAAGGGAAAGAAGAAGAAAAAGACGATGTCGGTGGTTAAGAACACCAAAAACATCCGATCAGACAAAGAACCAATAAAATGCAGCAAATGTGGCGAGATTTTTGCAGGTCTCGAGCTACTCTATATCCACCGTGACCAGGTAATAGCAGATTCTTCACACCATTACAACATCCAACTAGATTATGACTGATAGGCTACGATTTTGGATTTCGAACTAGATGGGTATGGTTTAGGGTACGATTTGGCTATAATATTGGGTCTGGTTACGATCAAACCACGAACACGCGACTAAATCAACTAAGTAAGGCTCAAAATCAACTTCAAAATTGAGGGGTGTGAGTTTGAAATATACTGAGTAAGGGTCGAAATCATCCGGGTGATAGATGTAGAAAGGGTTTGGTTTACGAGCAATGATGTAGGCTTTCTACATCCATCACCCGGATGATTTCGACCCTTACTCAGTCTATTTCAAACGCACACCCCTCAATTTTGATCATGTCCACTCAATTTTGAGATCTACAAGTCGATTTTGAGCCTTATTTAGTTGATTCAATTGTGTGTTGGTGGTTTGATAGTAACAAGACCCAATATCGTAGCCAAATGGTACCCTAAACTATACCTATCTAGTTCGAAATCCAAAATCGTAGCCTATCAGTCACAATCTAGTTGCATGTTGTAATGGTGTGGAACATCTGCTGTTACCTGGTCACGGTGGATATAGAGTAGCTCGAGACCTGCAAAAATCTTGCCACATGTGCTGCATTTTAGTGGTTCTTTGTCTGATTGGATGTTTTTGGTGTTCTTAACCACTAACATCGTCTTTTTCTTCGCCTTTCCCTTTGCCTTTCCCTTTCCCATTAGCCAGGTAAAAAACAAGTAAACAATATTATATGAACACATTGTAGAATCCAAGACATAAACATCGACGATTGAATTGCTTGATTACCAACCATCAGCCTTTTCTGAGTTCTCAAGATCAGATTCGCTCAATCCCAATTTCGTTTCCGATTGTTCAACTTGTTTTTGTTTCCGTCAGGCGATAAAATTAGGTATTTATAGGGATGCAAGCCGGGCTGGGCTGGGCTGGGCCGGGCTAATGGGTAAAAATTTGTATAATTATCTATTTAGCTTTTCTAGAAAGCTAATGGGAAAAAAGTTAATGGATAAAAGTAGAGGTAAAAATGATGTGAAATTTGTGAACTGGAGGTAAAACTTGATGAGAAATTAGTAATAATAATGTTTCTTTAATAAATTGAATTTACAAAATAACACACTTAAAGAGGGACGGAGGAAGTAATTAAAATGAAGTGAAGTTGAGATAATTAAATAAGGCAATATAAAGTCCAAAAAATGTAAATTTAGAATTTTTGTCTTCCACATTAACTATTTTTTTAGCTTCTAAATGTAATTTTTTAGGGAAACAGGGGGGGTGCTGCGCAGCCCCATGCTGCGCAGCGTGCTGTGCGGGCCTATTTCGGCATCGTGCCGGTACCGTTCCGACAATCGGAGACGTCCACCACGTAGAGCTCGTCGAGTACTATAAGTGTACAAAAAATTAACTCAATCTGATATCATTAAGTGCCTCATCGGGACACAAATATGTTGAAAAAAATGGTTTCAATGGTTTTCATTTAATGTTTCAAGACGTGTGTTCCAATTTTTTTCAACTTATTTGTGTTCCGATGAGGCACTTAACGATATCTGTTCGACTTGATTTTTGGTACATTCGTAGTACTCGACGAGCTCTACATGGTGGACGTCTCCGATCATCGAAACAATGCCGGAACGGCGCCGAAATGGACCGCACAGCATGCTGCGCAGCACCTCCCCCGGTTCCAATTTTTTAGCCCCCCTGTCCCTTAAAAGTGTCCCATATTAGTTCTTTTGTCACGCCCTCAATTTCATTAAGCCAAATACAAATATAATCCACGTAGGATCGATCAAAGTCAAACAATTTCTCATAGAAAGTCGAAGTCAAAGTACAATGTGCTTCTGCTCAAGGGTACCCGTACCCATGCATAAAATAACAAAAAAAGTTTTAATGTTATTACATAAGTTGAAATAGCCAAAAGCTTGGAGAAAATTAAAGTTACAGGATCATCTTCCAAAAATGTGCTTTGTACGAAGATGGGAAAATAACTTCATGATCATAAAATCTTCATGGCATGCATTCACACTCCAAGCCTCCAATTTCATGCTCCATGCCGTGTACCTGGGAAAGATAGGGTGAGCTCACTAGCTCGTAGGAAACATTTCTACCAACACTAAGGGTATAGAAGATGAAACATGCATATGGAGATGTGATACACATGAATGGATAAGCTAAAATAGACCAAAGTAAATCGACTTGATGATAGAGTGTCTAGTAGATGCCCCCAAAGATTGAACCAAACCCAAGTGTCCATAGATTTCCTCATCTTCGTTACATTTCATGTCGTAAGTCCAATCCTTTCGAAACATTTCCATTTTCATAAAACGTTTCATTTTTCACGATAACCACTTATGTAAATAGGGAATGAATCCCTCTGCCGGATTTCGTGGGCTCCGAACACCCCTGCCGGATTTCGTGGGCTCCGAACACCCATGGCTAGGGACGCACCCAATGGTGGCCCTAGAAATAGCAAATCATCATTTTCAAAAGTTTATTAAACAATCAAGGGTCCAAAAACATCCACGTAATTCATTTAGTTCGAAAGCTCGTAGTGTGTCGGTTGTGGCAAAGTTAACATGTGTCCAAGACCGTGGGAAATCATGATAAAACATCATTCATATCATGATAGGCTACCAATGCTTAGATGTTGATTTGAGAAGCTTAGGAAAGACCAATGGAGGCCTGGAGCAACGGAACATGAAAATGGAGTTATAAACACCGAGAAAACCCGACACCTTGATAGTAAAAAGCACAATTCTCCCAAAATACAAAGGCTATGAATATGAGACCAATTGGGTTTGAAAGTAGACTCATAGAGCTTTCCAACGGTTCAAGAATCACCTCAAACGGAGTTCGGATGAAGCCGGGGCGTGTCCGCGAAGTTGGATCAAAATCTGCCTTACTAACGGATTAGTATCGATACCCATGAGAGGGGTATCGATACCGGACTACTAAAATCTCAACAGAGCATTGGGTATCGATACCCATTAAAGGGGTATCGATACAAAGGCCATTTCGAGCGAAATTTTCAGATTTTCAGATTTTTCCAAAATGGAGGGGGTTTCAACCCAAGCCAAAAATGGAGATTCCAAACAACAATTACTCATAGGAGAGAGATATATCAACAACCAATTCAAGGATTTATCAACCAAATACACAAACCCAAGCTCATTCATGAACCAAAGTCAATTCCATGGAGGCAAACAAGTTTAACAAGAAATTGGGAACAAGAACACCAACAATGCAATCATTCAACAAATATACACTTAGAGGAGGTAGAAGATTGTTCCCTACCTCAAGGATTTGCTCCAAGTCAACCCAAAAACGAATTCCTAGATCCCTAATTTGAGTAATCCCGTTATTGGCCCTCCCGGTGCGAAAAGATGGTACTTCAAGTTCCCAAACACGCGTAGATGATGAATCTTTGGTCAATTTGTGGAGAACTATGATGAGGAGGGAGTAATGTGAGCTCAAAGGAGCAAAAATGGAGGAGAGAGGAGGAGGGGCTGATTTTTGGAAGAAGAAGAGAATGATTTTTGGCTAAAAATCAGTCACACACACATATTTATACACACCACCAATTGCACTTGCACCCCTTGTGTTTCTAGTGTGTTTTAAAGACACCCCAATGGACATACTCTCTTCACATTGACCCCACATCACTCTATTTTCATTTTCTCTCATTTGCCCAGCATATTTCAGGAAAATTATTTAAAAACACGGGTCTCTACATCTTTAATTTTGTGCCAAAAAAAAAACCTTAATTTTTTGTTCGAAAACTACACGTCTTTTCGTATGAGACCTATTTAGGGACAAGGAAGTACTTATTAGATTGTTCTCAACAATTAACACAATTTTCCAAAAAATGAAAAAAGTTTTGGAAAAGAAATTTTCCATTGTCCCTTACTGTCTTTTGTTCATCTTGTATGGACTTATATCAGATTTTCACTGTCCAATACAAAAAAGTAGTGTTTAATTTCCATTAAGGGTGATGCGCGTTTTTATTTACCGTTAGGTTTAGTTGGGAAAGCAACTTTACTTTTTTGCCTCTAGTTTAAAATAGAAACATACTCTCTCTCAAAACGCCGACCACCATATAGCACCTACAACACTCTCCGGCTGTCGACTTGCTTTCTCCAACTGTCGCCAACCTTCGGCAACCAAACACTACGCTCGCTGTCCACTGGATCTCAGTTTCTGGCGACTAGTGACCTCGAATTGCTATCTATGACTCCCCAAATTGACTGAGTTTGAACTGTCCAGTTTGTTACAACGTGTATGAGGAGTTTAGTAGTAAGGAGTTGTATTTGAGCACTTTTTCTGATGAGATGTAGAAGTTTCAGAGTTTCTCAGCCAAATTAAGTACCCTGTGAATTTTTTAATATTCTCTGCCAAAATAATGATCGGGAAGAATTTCATCCGAGTAGTTTTTCATAATATATACATATATACCCATGATCTTGTCAAGGATCCTGGATTGAAAGAAAAATGACTGTTTTTAAGGTTTTAAATCATGTTTTTTGCATAATCCAAACCGTTAAAATGTGTTTAAACGTGTTTTTAATGGTCCCCGCGAGAAATCATAAAAAAAAAAAAAACCGGGAAGGGCTTGATCTGAGCAGTTTTTCCCACAAAAACTGCTTTTGATGGTTTCTCGCCCGGACCAAGCCCTTCCCGGTATTTTTTTTAATGATTTCTCGCTTGGACCATTAAAAACACATTTTAAACATATTGGATGGTTCGGATTATGAAAATTTTATCTGGAACTATGAGTCCCGGAATTAGGGATCCCGAACTAAATAAGAACTGTATATATATATAGTCCACTTCCTATCAAGGATCCCGCACGCTTTTAAAATCCGGACCTCCTCTTTCCGGATCGAACTTTGACGATCCGAACCGTCCAATGTGTTTAAAAGGTGTTTTTAAGAGTCCCAACGAGAAATCAGCCAAAAAAAAAAAAAAATACCGCAAAGGGCTTGATCCGAGCAATTTTTCATAAAAACGAACATATACAGTTTTTATGAAAAATTACTTTGATCAAGCCCTTCCCAGTATTTGTTTTGTTGATTTCTAGCGGTGACCCCTTAAAAACACCCTTTAAACACATTGGACGGTTCGGATCGTCGAAATTCGATCGGGATCTATGAGGTGTGAACGAAGTCCCGATTTTAAGGATTTAGATAAGAAGTTTAGAAAGACCCTTCAAAGATTACACTAATCACTGGTGAAAACCCTCCACAGATCTACTATAAAAAAGCCAACGGTGGATCGTACATGGCCTGAGAGAAAACTGTCAGAGCAGGAAACCCTCGATGCCACAAACAATGGAAGCCACTCGAGGTCAAAACCCCACTGGCATGGCGGCCTCTAGGCGAGAGAAGCAGATGCCGACAAAGCCGACCACCATGGCAGGCACAATACTAAATCCCGGGTATAACACGAAAGCTAAGGAAAAATAAACTAACAGAGCTTATTAGCCACCACCAACCCAACCAGATTTGGAAAATCAGACCGGGAAACTTTTGGATTGAGAGAACGCAGCCGGAAAACAGGTTTGTGTTTGCGAAGAGTTTGCACATAACCACTTTGGGCTGATGTTCTTTTTGTGTCTGTGTTCACGAGTATTTTAGCAGACCAACAAACACAGGAGGGAATAAAATTAGCATATATTATTTGTTCATCAAACTTGTTCGTCCACAATTGAGTTCTTGAAACGTGATTTAAGGAGGCATATGATGAAAAAAATAACAGTACATAACTTTTTCGAATGACACGAAACATAAAAAGCATCGGAGACATAAATAAATGGACATGGGGTGCTGGTGTGGTCTCGTTTCCTAAATAAATAACACGTGAAAGGTCCAACCAGCCTTTGTTCAGATTCTTTACCACTCTGCAACAGTTGAAAGCGTACAGCTGCTGCTGCATTTGATATCGTTTAGCCAAGTGCAGGAGAGTTGATCAGCCAGTTTGAACGAAGCCCTACAAGGGTAATCGCCAACGATGGAGTGAAACATCCCAGTGTCAAGAGAATAGAAAACACCACTCTCGCCACGAAATTTTGGAAAGTAGATCTTATTTGCCATTCCTTTTTCTACGGCATCTTGTAAGAAGGATGCCCCATGGCTAAGAAAAATCATCTTATCTCCCAAACACTCCACGTCCTCCCATAACATCTCGAGAAGCTTAAGCTTTTTAACATGAACACGTCGATCCTCACGAGTCACATAAACTACCAACATCCCATTCCCATCATCGCATTTCACCATGAAACTTTGACGGTACTTAGAACATGGCCACCTATAGAGGGGCTTGATAAGTACATCCCAATACATCCATTCATCATCACTAAGATCAAGTTCGCCCACGTTTCCCCCCTCTCCCAAGCAATAGGGTTTCCCATTATGTGACACCGGACTGGCAGCAGACATGCAGAAGGGTAGATTATTTTCCAGATATTCGTATGTCCACTCATCTGCTCCACGTTTAATAATGCAAAACTCCATGCCTGCGCTGTAATGTGAAATTCCAATGACCGTACAGTCTGATGAAGTTGGCCGATTTAAAAAACACATGTTATGGAACCAATTTCTTGTCGGTAAATCAGGAAGTTTGATTTTCACCATCGTAAATGGGTGGAAGAAAAACACGCTACTCTCACCCTGGGACATAAGCAGCCAACCGTACTTGGAGAACCGGATTCGTGCATTCTTCAACTCCGGAATTTCCTTGTGATACATCTCTTTGAGTAGTGGCTGAAAGATTTTGCAATCACTACCGTTTAAGGTCATCAAATACGGCAACTTGGAAAGCAAAGACTCATTTGGGGGTGGAAAGGGTGGACAAATTGATTTCCATGATTGACAAGTAGCTCTGAAATTGCTTGAATCCCCCAAAAAAAGATTTGATAATATCAAGCTTAAAATCTCTGGCTGAAGGTCAGACCAACTCCTCTCAGGCTCCATCTTCTTGGTGTCTTGGCTTGATATCAAAGACACGGCCCGTTCCATTTCCCTCTGCACGGAACAAGTCTTTTTATTGTCCATGCTCTGCAAAAATTACATGAAAAGAGATACAGGATCAAAGTCAAGCAACTTTAACTAAAAAATAAAAAGCTATATGGCTTGTCCTTCGGGACAGGGGCAGAGCAGAAACTTGATCATTTGGGTTGGTTCAGTTATATCGAATCTAGACTCAAACAACCTTATTCAATTCCTTAATTTTGCATCAAGCCTAGAATTGAACTTTAGATCCCCCAGAAATAGTAGGCAAACGGAACCAACATGACTTGGTTTTTCTTGTGGTTCAAGAAGCGATCTTATACCTCAAACTCGAAGTACAGAGGGAGCAAAAATACTAAGAATGAGATGGTCAGGTGGCAATCAAAACTATTATAAGTATAGACCAACACAAAACAAGGAGAGTGGTATCATCGTCATTGATGCCTTCATTGCAATGCTAAACAGGTATCTATTAGGAGAAGGCTGATATTAGTAATGTATTGACAGTAGTGTCTCATCCCATCTTGCAAACAGCGCCCAAGAGGATAAAGATGACAAGCCGAAAGTAACAGAAATAAAAATTCATAACAAGCCACAAGTTAAGAGCAATCCAAAACTTTTGACCAAAGCTCCTGCCACAAACCGTGTTCTTTTATTACTTGTAACTTCAATAACAGAATTTGCAAACACACATGATTATCAAATATTCAACCAGGGTTTGGCATGTTTTGAAAAGACCAGAGCATTCAAAAGCCGAAAATCCCTATCAGCACATGGAACAGGTACTTCAGACAATTAGCTTTTTCTTAGCTAAGTCCACAACCTGTGGAAGTGGTGCCAATTTGAAAATCCCAGCCATTAGGAGCAACATGTTATATAATAAGGAATTCCTTGTATAGAATCTAGAGCAAGAAAGGTCGCATGAGGGCAAACAGTAACTTAAAGACTTGAAGAGGACAGAAGTTTTTTTATTTTTTATTTTTGCCTTTTTACTAAATTTTTTAAGGACAATTTCACACACCATACGGATTTTCATGAATCCAATTAAAAAATAGCACAACTTCAGAGTAAATCATATGTGGAGATGCCGAGATAATTCACAAACTCATAAAATGGGACCCACATCATATGAGAGGGTGTTACGGATACTTGTTGCGTTGAAGATTGTTCTGTAGTCTCTCTCTAAGTTATGGTTCTTTAACAACATACAATAAAGATGAATAATGGGTGACTTCTATCAGCATCAATATTGATTTAAATGTTCAAATTTCTGCAACTGCAAAACCCTAACACTAAAGTATAAGATGACTTATTAGGGCCAAAATAGGCCTAACATAAAGGAGCTAGATTGTTATTGGCATGCCGACTTGTTTAATAACATAACCTGTTTACTGAATACTGGCGATGCAATTATACTTGGCACCACAATTCAATTTCTACTTGAGCAGTTGCAATAAGATGTTTTCCTGGAATTCGAAAATCGAAAAGAGAGAGAGAGAGAGAGAGAGAGAGAGAGAGAGAGAGGATACTTGTTGCAGTTGCAGCAGATCGAAGAGGAGAGAGAGAGAGATATAGGGTTCGATCAGTCCAAATACGACGCGAGGAACGAACAAAGATGATCGGCGATGTGAGCCTGCTTGGGACGCAGTGGCTGCCGATTCCAAACCCACAAAACGGCGTAGGTTTGAGGGTTTTTTTTTTTTGGTACAACGGAAGAGGTTTGAGGGTTTTGAGGGGACCGATTGATTTACTTATCTGAGTCCGTTTCGGATACTGATTTACGGAGTATTTTTTTTATAGTCCGTTTAGGATCCAAAATAAAAGAAAAATAAGTACGTAGTTAATTGTGTTGCTAAGCCCTATTCGGCACTTTAATTGATTTACAATTTTTTGGCCTATAAAGATGATTCAAAACCGCTCATTATTCTTAAAATGTTTTTTACGGGTTCTTGCAAAAAAAAATTAGTCTAATATGATATCGGTAGGGACTTTTTCAAAATTCCTAGGGTGCCCTACAAATTCCGAAAAGCCCTTACTGATATCGGATTAAACTAATTTTTTTCGGCAAAAAACCTGTAAAACCTTTTAAGGAAAAAAAAAAACGATTCGAATCATTTTTGTGAGATCTGAAATATGTTCAGAAAAATCAATAAATCAATTGAGTGCCAAATAAGACTTTAACTACACACATAAGAGTACCCCTCAAAAATCCCAAAACTACGTTGTTTTGGGGGACCTCATTCCCGACCGGATGTTGATCCAAACCATTAACCCTTGAAATCAACCCATTATAAATGCACTCCAACCCAACCACTTTCTAAAGGTGCGATTATCTAGAAATTCAGTAGCCTAACCATTTTAAATGTTTCTAGAAAATCAAATCAAAACCTAACTAATACTAGATGTGTAGAACCTAACCATCATCAAATTGCAAGATCGATTCTGGTTCCAATTCTACGCATAACTGTAAGTAGCCAATCACCGTCAATTTCTCATCTTATGTTCGCTGATGATTGCTTTCTTTTCATGGAGTTTAATTTAGAGCATGCGTGGTGTCTAAAATGGGTCTTGGATTTGTACTGCCATCAAGCGGGACAACGTGTCAACTTTAACAAATCGGAAATGTTTGTTAGTCCAAATATGACAAGAGCTGATATGGGAAGTCTTTCACGGATTTTTGGTGTCAAATGTGTGGAGAAGCCAGGAGTTTACTTGGGTAGTAACCTTGATTTTATGAGAAGCAAGGGCAGCCTGTTCTCCAAAATTTTGGATACCATTCATAAGAAGTTAGCCTCTTGGAAGATACCCCTCTTACCTTTTGCATCTCGAGTTATTCTAGTCAAACATGTACTACTCACTATTCCCACCTATCTGCTTTCAGTTTTCAGAGCTCCTCTTTACTTTTTGAACAAAGTTAAGAGTATTGTGACTAGCTTCTTGTGGAAAGGAGGGTCAAATTCTGGCATAATGTGGAAGCGATGGAGTGTATGCTGCCAACCCAAAAGTAGAGGAGGTCTAGGTCTTCGAGATTTGGCCTGTTTCAATCAAGGTTTATTGGCAAAAACAGTGTGGTGTATCATGAAAGATCTCGACTCTCTCCTTGCTTCAGTGTTACTGGGTAAGTATTGCATAAGATCGAGTTTCCTTGCAACTTCTGCAGGCTCCAATGTCTCTTGGGGATGGAGGAGTATAATGTGGGGTAAAAACCTATTGAGTCAGGGGTTAAAATGGAGAATCGGTAATGGTGTAAGCATTCAAGTCTTTAAAGACCAGTGGATCCCCAATGCTAATAACCCATATATTGGGCGAAATTTCCAACAGATGTTCTCTGATTTTAGAGTGAAGAATTTGTTTGATCCATCCTCTAAACAGTGGAGGGTGCCTCTGCTTTCAAACCTATTCCCCCAAGACATTGTAAATAGAATCTTGTATTTGTATGTCCTGATTAGGGATGCTCAAGATAAGATATATTAGGAGCCAGCTAAAGATGGAAAGTTTTCAGTCAAAACAACATATTTTCTCAGGTTTTATAGGCAATATTCTGGGGATCTACAAGAAAGACAGGTGCTGTTTGAGGCATGGGGTAAAGTTTGGGCTTTGAATTTTCCTCCAAAGTTCATGATTTTCATCTGGAAAGTAGTTCATGTCATCCTGGCCGTTAAAGATATTTTGAGTCAGAGGGCAATGGATATCGAGTTGACATGCCCAATGTGAGAGACAGAGCATGAAACTCTAGAACACTTATTTTTTAAGTGCCCTCTCTCCAAAAGGTTATGGAGAGCTTCCCATTTGGATTTTGATTTTGATAGAGGTAGCCCTGTGTTGGTTATTGAATGGTTGGAAGGTTGGCTCAAAACTGCTCCAGATAAGAGGGCGATATGGGATTCAGTTTGTATGCTCTGGACTATCTGGTGTAACCGTAATGATAAGGTATTTCAAGGAGAGACAACAGAACCTGATGTAATTCTAGCTAGATTTACGGCCTTGAGATTCAGTTTTGACCCAGATAAGAAGAGCAACTCGAAGGCGTTGATTGACTCTGGGGACATAATGGGTAAAGAATCACATACCATGGGAGAAGCAAAATTTAGCCACATTTTTAGCGCATCCAATAGAGTAACCTCCACTGCCAATGTGAAGCATTTTGTGACAGTTGGGGCTTGAGACTCAAGCACGTTAAAAGGAGTTGCTGCTTGGGTAAAGAATAGTGGTCAAGATGCAGAGGAAGCTCAGCAGGTGTTGGAATTCAATGCGAGTTCTTCAACTTTAGTAGAAATCAGAGCAGGTACCTTGGCTTTGCAATGGGCTAAGAGTAAGGATTTAAAGGAGGTGTGCATCTCCACTGATAGCATGGAGTTTGTCAGAGGACTCAACAAGCCAATGAATGCACCAACTCTTACCCAACCTGTTCTCTTAGATTTTTGTCACTTATGTACTAGTTTTGATTATGTTAAAGTTATGAAAGAAGCCAGATCTTCTGTAATCGCTGCTTGTGCACACTTCGACTAACTCTGGGGCCCTCAAGGTAACGACCGTGCATGACCCCCAGTGGCCCCAAGAGATTGCTGGCAAAGGGAATCTAACCTGAGATCTTAAGATGGAGCAAACTCCTAAGTCCCAAGGCAAGACCACTTTGCTGCCCTTGGGGTTTTGAGTTTTGCACTTGCTAGCTTCTATGAGGATTCTGTTAGACTTTTAATGAAAAACAGCCTGTGACGAGGACATATAACTGTGAGCAAAAGTTAGAAGGGAAATGCTCTCTGTTTTTCAATTCACAAATTTTCGATAATTTTAAAAACTACAGTGGTAATGAAATACATGAAGACGACCAAAAAATGCCATTGTTTTTCAATTCCCGCCGGATTGAAGCATTCAAATATTTGTTAACACATTGCCCTCTATTGTTGTCCATGAAACACGTCATCTATTTTTTCCATAGAAAAATAAAACTCACCTTTTTTATTCGAATAAAAAACTACCAATGGAATCCAATTATTTTTCCATTTACATCTTTCTACTGTAGTCAAAGGTGACAATTACATGCTTGGTTTATAGTTGAGCCAAGTTTAGGTCTACAATTTTAATGAGCTATATATTGTCTTGTCCAATCACAACTGGCCTTCTGGTGGTTCTACACAGAGAAAAATTTATGGGTCTATATCAACATGCAAAAATTTTATATAAAGGAAAATAAAAGAAAACTCATCTACCGAGCCCGAACTCAGTCTCCAATCCATTCTCCAATAATTTTGCATTGCACTACCAGGCATAGTCACGTATCACTACCCTCTTCATTGCAGATCTCTCCATCTTACTCATTGTATGAATTTGAAATGACTCAAACCAAATTCATGGTCCTCAAATCTTTGGTCATATTTACATTCAAGTTAGGTTATTGGTTAATTTGATTGGATTCCATTAACTATCATCCTAGATAATAATGTTCAAAGGTTTATTGGTAGCGCGATTTTCTGTTGCCTTATGTCCTTCGGGATGAAGGTGATAGTTTGTGCCTTTACGGACTATGGTGGTATTAGGCAGTATCATGGTTTCTTGTGAAGGAGTCTGGGAGAGACTTGGAGAGTTTAAAACCGGTTCAAATTTTATTGGGGGAGAGAGTTAATTCAGCGTATAAGTGTGACCCAACATATTCCTTTTAACGGCATTAGTTAGCTTTGGGATAAATGGGACAAAGTGTTGGGTTTTGAACATTAGGGTGGTAAAGTGAAACGGGTTATAGTTGAGGGGGGTTTAATGAAATTTACCCAAAAATTAATACACCGTCACTCTCTCTCTTTTGATTATCCAAAAAAGAAAACTCTCTTTCTTTTTAGGGTGAATTACTTATATATCCCTTCGACTTTCATGCGAGTTTCACTTTAGTCCTTCGCCTTTCAATTTGAACAAAATAGACCTTCGATTTTCGATTGGGTTTCAATGGTGCCCCTCCCCAAACTTCCGTCCAGATTTTGGACGGAAAAGATGCATGTGATTGGCATTGTACCATTTTAGGTCATTTTTTTGTTTTAGTTTTGGCATGACAGCCTTTGCACGAGATTCATGGAATAAAGAAAAGATGTTTGTTTTGTGAAGGGAACAAACACGAGCAGAATTAGCTCCATTGGTAGTATCACCAAAATTTCTGCATAACTAAGGTTAATTCGGTTGATTGGTTGGTGAGTTATCTCCCTACACAATTGATCAAGATTCGATTCATGGGGTTAGCTCGCAAGAAAATAATTTTTCTTGAATTCCATTGTACTAACGTGGAAACGTGGATGATCTATCTTTGATCGGACCGAGAAATGGATTAGTAAAGGTGTGCGTAAGTTGGCCTGGATCACAACCATTTCAAAAAAAAAAAAAAATCATTTATGTTAGAAAATTGTTGGGTGAATTACCTATATGCTAATTGAAGTAGAATATAGTCAGACTATGAAACGGTTGACCGAGAAATGTTAATTGTTTTATCCTATGAAAAATTTGGACAATAAAGTTGTCAACTATTCGTCCAACACCAGTAGAGCAAATAAATTTTTAACGAGAGAAATGTCAATATGGATATGGATAATTTTTTACGCATATGTTGAAAAAAGTAACAGTACATAACCTTTTCGAATGACAGAAACATAAAAAGCATCGGAGACATAAATAAATGGACATGGGGTGCTGGTGTGGTCTCGTTTCCTAAATAAATAACAAGTGAAAGGTCCAATATGCAGCCTTTGTTCAGATTCTTGACCACTCTTCAACAGTTGAAAGCATACAGCTGCTGCTGCATTCGATATCGTTTATCCAAGTGCAGGAGAGTTGATCAGCCATATTGAACGAACTCCTACAAGGGTAATCGCCGACGATGGAGTGAAACATCCCAGTGTCAAGAGAATAGAAAACACCACTCTTGCCACGAAATTTCGGAAAGTAGATCTTATTCGCCATTCCTTTTTCTACGGCATCTTGTAAGAAGGATGCCCCATGGCTAACAAAAATCATCTTATCTCCCAAACACTCCACGTCCTCCCATAACATCTCGAGAAGCTTAAGCTTTTTGACATGAACACGTCGATCCTCACGAGTCACATAAACTACCAGCATCCCATTCCCATCATCGCATTTCACCATGAAACTTTGACGGTACTTAGAACATGGCCACCTATAGAGGGGCTTGATAAGTACATCCCAATACATCCATTCATCGCCACTAAGATCAAGTTCGCCCACGTTTCCCCCCTCTCCCAAACAATAGAGTTTCCCATTATGTGACACCGGACTGGCAGCGGACATGCTGAAGGGTAGATTATTTTCCAGATTTTCGTATGTCCACTCCTCTGCTCCACGTTTAATAATGCAAAACTCCATGCCTGCGCTGTAACGTGAAATTCCAATGACCGTACAGTCTGATGAAGTTGGCCGATTCAAAAAACACATGTTATCGAACCAATTTCTCGTAGGTAAATCAGGAAGTTTGATTTTCACCATTGTACATGGGTGGAAGAAAAACACGCTACTCTCACCCTGAGACATAAGCAGCCAACCGTACTTGGAGAACCTGATTCGTGCATTCTTCAACTCCGGAATTTCCTTTTGATACATCTCGTTGCGTAGTGGCTGAAAGAATGTGCATTTACTACCGTTTAAGGTCATCAAATACGGCAACTTGGAAAGCAAAGACTCATTTGGGGGTGGAAATGGTGGACAAATTGATTTCCATGATTGACAAGTAGCACTGAAATTACTTGAATCCCAGAAAAAAAGATTTGATAATATCAAGCTTAAAATCTCTGGCTGAAGGTCAGACCAACTCCTCTCGGGCTCCATCTTCTTGGGGTCTTGGCTTGATATCAAAGATTCAGCCTCTTCTGTTTCCCTCTGCACGGAACAAGCCTTTTTATCATCCATGCTCTGCAAAAATTACATGAAAAGGGATACAGGATCAAGTCCAACAGAATTTACTAAAAAATAAAAAGCTATATGGCATGTCCTTAGAGATAGGGGCAAAGCCGAAACTTGATCATTTGGGTTGGTTCAGTTTGAGTGATACATTGAATCCAGACTCGAACAACCTTATTCAATTCCTTAATTTTGCATCTAGCCCATAAATGAACTTGAGATCCCTCAGAAATACTAGGCAAACGGAACCAACATAACTTGGTTTTTCTTGTGGTTTATGAAGCGATCTTATACCTCAATTTCGCAGTACAGAGGGAGCAAAAACACGAAGAATGAGATGGAAATAGACACTAATGTAAGTGAAGACCAACACAGAACAAGGAGAGTGGTATCATCGTCGTTGATGCCCTCATTGGAATGCTAATATGGTATCTATTAGGAGAAGGCCGATATTAGAAATGTATTGACAGTAGTGTCTCATCCCATCTTGCAAACAACATCAGAGGATAAAGATGACAAGCCCAAAGTAACAGAAATAAAAATTCATAACAGGCCACAAGTTAAGAGCAAACTTACTCCAAAACTTTTGACCAAAGCTCCTGCCGGCTGCCACAAACCGATCTATAATTACTTGTAACTTCAATAACAGAATTTGCAAAAACACATGATAATCAAATATTCAACCAGGGTTTGGCATGTTTTGAAAACACCAGAGCATTCAAAAGCCAAAAATCCCTATCAGCACATGGAACAGGTACTTCAGACAATTAGCTTTTTCTTAGCTAAGTCCACAACCAGTGCAAGCGGTGCCAATTTGAAAATCCCAGTCATTAGGAGCAACATGTTATATAATAAGGAATTCCGACAGAAGTTCTTTTATTTTTTATTTTTGCCTTTTTATTAAATTTTTTAAGGACACATTCACACACTATACGGATTTTCATGAGAGTCCGATTAAAAAATGTACAACTTCAGAGTAAATCATCTGCGGAGATGCCGAGATAATTCACAACCTCCCAAAATGGGACCCACATCATGTGAGAGGGCGTTAAGGATACTCGTTGCATTGAAGATTGGTCCGTAGTCTCTCTCTCTCTCTCACCCAACTCACATGGGCACAATCTCTCTCTCCTAACACTAAAGTATAAGAACTCAAACCCTAACACTAAAGTATAAGATGACTTATTAGGGCCAAAATAGGCCTAACATAAAGGAGCTAGATTGCTATTGGTATGGTGACTTGTTTAATAACATAAGCTCTTTACTGAATTCTGGCGATGCAATTATACTTGGCGATGCAATTATACTTGGCACCACAAATTCAATTTATATGTGAGTAGTTGCAATAAGATGTTTTCGTGGAATTCGAGAATCGCAGAGAGAGAGAGAGAGAAAGATAGCGTACCTGTTGCAGTTGCAGCAAATCGGAGAGAGAGCGAGAGAGAGAGAGATAAAGGGTTCGATCAATTCATGTTATATAGGGTTACTATCCTATTGCTAAAGCCTCTTTCGCACTCAATTGATTTACTGATTTTTTTTTTTAAGTCCGTTTAGGACTCAAACTAAAAGAAAAATTCATAGTTTTGGGGATTTTGGGTGTTGTTAATTGTCTTGCTATTAAGCCCTGTTTGGCACTCAATTGATTTACTGATTTTTTTTTATTTATAAAAATAATTCAAAATCACTCATTATTTTTTAAAAAAAATTTTCGGGTTACTGCAAATAGTTCAATCCGATATCGGTATGGACTTTTTCAAAATTTCTAGGGTGCCCTCCAAATTCAGAAAATGCTCTTATTGATATCGGATTGAACTAGTTTTTTTTGGCAAAAAACCTGTAAAAAACATTTTAAGAAAAGAGAAAAAAAAGCGATTCAAATCATTTTGGTGAGATCCGAAATGTGTCCAGAAAAAATCAATAAATCAATTGAGTGCCAAATAAGACTTCAACAACACACATAGAGCACCCCTCAAAACTCCCAAAACTACATTGTTTTGGGGGACTTCGTTCCCGGCCGGACGTTGATCCAAACCATTAGCCCTTCCAAATCAACCCATTATAAATTGACTCAAACCCAATCCCTTTCAAAAGGTGTGCACGGTCCGAAATGGTGCGATTATCTAGAAATTCAATAGCCGAACCATTTAAAACGTTTCTAGAAAATCGAATCAAAAGCCAACTAATACTGTATGTATTAATAAAGTTAGACCAAAGTCCCCCACGTGATCCTTTTTTGTAGTTTCTTGTCCAATTCTTTGGAATTAATCAAAGTACATACCGAAAATTAATTTAGTTCTGTTTATATCCATTTTTGACAAATTAGCTAAAGCTCTTGTGGTGGAGTACCTCGTGTTGCGTAAACTCACGGTGTGTTGAGACAATACGGTATTTACCAAACACTAAAAAGCCAAAAAAAATTCTAAAATGAAAAACTGAAAATGAGGCTCCCAAACACCCCTAAACCATGAAGACATTTTAGTTCCTGAAAAGTAGGCAATGGACCCTATGATTCGGAGATATTTCGAAGGGGTGGTTGGGTTGGGTTTGTGATACGTAGAAAGGAAAATTTCTCAATTAACGATCTCCGATTGACTTGATTTTGGTACACTTGTAGTACTCGACGAGCTCTACGCGGTGGACGTCTCCGATCGTCGGAACGGTATCGGCGCGGTGCCGAAATAGGCCCGCACAGCACGCTGCGCAGCACCCCCTGTTTCCGGGTTATGCTCGGAGATGGTTATTCACGCCGGGTTTATAGAGAGCATGATCTTGGTGGAGATGTGGACTCTAGAAGAAAGGAGTTCAATGCTCGGTTGATTGATTCAAAGGGGACACATGGCAACATTCAGGGGCTTTTGATCAGAATCAACGGTGTACGCAGAGGCGGCTCCACCCTTTCACAAGGGTGATCACTTGAACACCTTCAAGAAAAAATTTTGTTTAAAAATACATGTAAAATTTTTAGTTTTAGTTTAATGTAGGCATTATTGAACACCCTACTCCCAAATATTTGAACAACCAACTCAAAAATATTTGAACACCTAGCTCAATAAATCAGCCCACAAATCAATTTTATATAAACAACCAACTATATCTAAAGTCTTTCCATATATGGTTAATGTACACTATAAAGCCTTTAATTTTTTATATTACATGTAATAAATTTATATCGGGTTTTGTTTGAACATTTGTGAGCACTCACAAATCCTGGTAATTCACAATAGAATCCTTAATACATCGGTTCAAAATAAAGTGCACACTTTTTAGTTTTTAAGATAAAAATTAGGAAAATCAAGGGAAAAAAAAGAGAGTATCTATTGTATTGATATCTTTCAAACCAATTCGGCATACAAATTTCTATAATAAATATATATTGGTGTATTTATCTCGCAATTTAATTTTACTCAACCCAATAACATAAAATTCGCCAAGAAAATTTGTGATATCTTATTTATTTTCATACCATTTGGCCCCATTATTCACACTAATATATGAATTTTTTTTTTTTTTTTGTATAATAGTTAGTAGAGCTAGTTGAGTTAAGGTAAATGTTGAACACCCTGACTTAAATTTCTAGAGCCGCCACTCCCAGTACGTAGTAGAAGTACCCAAATAAGTGAAGGCGGTTCAAGTAGCTATTTGATCGTGGTTCATTTGCAGGGCCACTATGCGGTTTTCTAGGGAACTAACTACTATAAAAGAGGGAGAATTGGGGAGGCCAAAAGGCTACGTGCCTCACAATTTCAATTTCAGCCAATTTTCTTAACTTGTTTAATTTCACATTTAAACTTCTAATCTCGGTGTTAGAAAGATTTGTCCTTTATTTCTTTCTTGTACTGACAACTTTATTACTCGATTCACCCGAAATACAAGTAACCCTTAAGTTTTCATTTTACTATTCACTAAATTTGAAATCCTTAATTATCTTACAAGGCATACTCGGATCATATTTTACGGTCTTTCCAAGACCGTAAATGCAATTCTGTGTGTAAAAGTAATCAGGCCTTATGGTCTCATTCACGAGTGGATTACGTCATAATCTTGGCACGCTCTCTGAACGTTTTAGAGCATAACAAGTTCATACAAGATGAACAAAAGGCAGCAAGTGCTCTGGACTAGGTCTAATTCCTTGTTATGAGATATTGGTGCTGAAATGAAGTAAGGAACATACGTAACTTCCGCACGTAACTTTGGAATATTTTATGAATATTGAAATTATGATTCAGCAACTTAATTGATTTCTTCAAGGAAAACGTCTTTTTGGAGGTAGGACCGGCCTTGAGATTATAGAGGTTTAAAGCAAATTTTTAAAAAATAGGCCCCTCGGTGTTTGTTTTTTTAAAATTTCAATATTAAGTGACTAATAAATATAAACAACAGTAAAAATGGTCACGACCAAGGAGGGAATGAAGGGTGGGTTAGTATGCATTAGAGCATCTTCAAGAAATCCATGAAAACCTCGTCAACTAACTGAATCAAATAACATGTACTCACAAGAAATGAAAAGATTGTCCCATGTACCACCAAGTCATTTGTTTGGTTTGTAATGTCTAATTTTCTTTTGGTTTTTTCCTTCGACAACACCGAAAGCCCGTACTGTGAAGTCCAGTTCTGTCTTGGTTGCCATATCGTGCCCTGCAGCCGAGACACACTTTGTTCATTCAACATGTAGTATAGGTTGACATTTGCATACCATATTGCTGTGGATTGAGGAGGTTTCGTTTTGATTTTCTTGTACTTGGATTCCTTGCGCACGTCGTGTACGTTCGCGTTGGATGTACATGTCATTGTTTTTGACTGGGACAACAATTGTGAGAGGCTACCGTCGTGGCTCTGATCTGGTTTTGTTGCTTGAATTTAACGGGTCCTCTGACATCTAACCTTGCTTCTGTCGTGCGGAGGATTTAGATCGTTTTTGTACTTAAAAACTAAGGACTTTTAGCTCTGGGTTTTGTAAAAACCATGCCGTAGTGTATTTTTTTGTGGGTTGCCTGCAAAAGCTTGGAAACCTAAAGGCTCTGATATTAGTTGCATGAACTCACCATCTTCTACAAAATTGATATGTTTACCAAAACGGTATGCATGAAATCATTCATTTTCTTTGCCAAGACATCAACTCGGATCAGCAAAATCGTTGACTTTTCATATTTTCTGGCATTCCTTTCTATTGATGAAGAGGTGACCTCGTGCTCTTCAAGAAATAAGGAAAGGGGGCCTCCGAGCCTGAGTTTTTAAGGTATATATTTACCTAAATCAGAATTCTAATTATCTTTACTATTCTCGTTATAAAGTAATCAGAGCTGCATTTCTTCATTGTCAATTTAACAAATAAACAACTGCAACAAACAAACAAAGAACAAGACAACAACAAAAAAAAAAAAACGGGTTTCACCTGTTTGCACATCGGGATTCGCCTAGTATAAAATATAAATCTATGATAATGGAATGGGCTCCTAATTTTTTGCTTAATTTTTTTGGGCCCCAAAGCGGTCCCGCTTTAGGCCAGGGCCGGTGTTGTTTGGAGAGAGGATTTTATTAATTCGCTAAACTGGTTTAAATATATAGGCCTAGGGTGACTTAGACTCGTTCACTAGTCACTGGACCTATAACCCATGGGTTTGGGTCGTGACAGAATGCACAATTTCTTTTCCAAAAGTTTTTTATTTTTACGAAAATTGTTTTAATTGGTGAGAACAATCTGAAAAGTTGAGGTATCTTATACGAAAAAATGTGTAATTTTTGAAAAAAAAAAATTATTAAAAAAAATAATTAATAGAAGACAACTTTTAAACCTACATTTTTTGAACCAATTACGTTCACAAGATTAAAAAATAATTAATAGAAGACAACTTCTAAACCTACATTTTTTGGACTTACTAGGTGGTGTAGCTATGCATGAGTGTCGTATCCATGGCTTTAAAAACAAATTGAATTTTTGCCGGTAGCTGGATGTAAGCCTTACAATACCTCTGATCCAAATCATGGGATCAAGTATATGGTTGTTTAATTATTATTTTTTCAAAATTTATAACAGTATTCAGGATCCTAAATTCTGAATTAAAATTTTGAAGATTAAATCGATTGTGTAATTGATCTAATTCGTTCAATTCTCCATTTAGAATTCATGCCCTAAATTATGAAAGAATCTCAAAGAAAAGTTAGAGAATTGTGTGCTTGGTATCCCCTTTATTTGAACCGTAAATATCGTAGAGCTTGTTAAGGAGAAGATCTATTCAAAAGAATTATCTTGATCGAACATTTGTAGGGGTCAAAATGCATGCATAAGTTTTTGGGGAGTGAAAGAGAGGCCTAAAGATGGAGGTTCAAACCAATTCAAGCCAAATAAAGGTTTAATTTGGTCAAATTGGCCAAGTTGGAAGCCGCCAATTTGGAGGTTCAAACAATCAAGCCAAATAATAAGGCTCAAATCAGTTTAATTGAACAAGTTGGAAAGCCATCAATTTGGCCCCAGATGTGTTTTTTAGGGCTGCAAAAGAACCAAATCATTCCTGAACGGATCAGTGTCCAGCTCGTTCAAGCTCGGTCTATCAAGATTTTATTAAGCTCGAACTCGCAAAAATTAATAAATAAGCCTAAGGGTAAATATCTAAACTCCACTCCTCCGATCCCAAGGGTAAATATCTCCACTCCACTCCTCCGATCCCAATCCCTTCTCAAAAACAGTGCTCCGATCAGGTAAGTCCTCTCTCTCTCTCTCTCTCTCTCTCTCTCTCGGATCAAATATTGGGGCTCTATTACCTCTTCGATTCATTAATATTTTTAGTTTGTTAATTTCTATAGAATGGGAAAACAGAAGACGGTTGCTGTTGTCAAGAACACAAAAAACGAAAGAGAAGGGAAACCCATAATTGCGTGCAAAACTTGCGGCCAGAAAACTGAGGGCCTCGAGCTCATGGGGATGCACAAAAAAGAGGTAGCTTTCAATTTTCACTTGATCTCCCGCAGCTTTCCCCGTTTTCCCCCCTCGATATACCCTTATCCAGTTTTTATAAAATGTTTCTTTTGCCGAGGGGGAGAAAAAAAAAAAAAAACCCCAAATTATTCATTCCTAGATTACTCATTTCAAGCGTGCATTTAGTGGGGGCGTAATGGGAATTACTTAGGTTTGATACACAGTTGAACCAGGCATCATAAACAGACCCACGCTTTCTTCTTCTCTCTGTTGAGTCTGTTCATCTGGCTCAGTCATTCCCCTTGAGACTATTGCAGATTCAGCTTGTTTCTGAGGCACCATTGCTTCTTCGCTTCTCTAAATATCTGAAACCAAATCAACGGACATTAAAAAAAAAACAAGCCAAAACCAAAAATCTAAAACAAACCCAGAAATCGAAAGGTTAATTCGAACTTCTGTTGGGTCGAGGATGCTAGAGAGAAAGAGAGAGAGAGAGAGCGAGAGAGAGGGGATGATAGGGAAGGCAGAAGGAATACTGATTGATGTAGGATGTATTCCAGTGATCTTCACTTTGTCAGATTTACGGATAGATAGCAGAGATTCGGGCCCTAAACCTTTCAGAATATGCCCTATGGTCAATCGAAGGTAGTTCAGCAACCAAGCACAAAAAGAGGAGACTGAACAACCACCAGGTTGTCGAGGGCACATCCGAAGAGGAGGCGGCCTCTAAGTTTACCACCCCATCCACTAAGCTAAAGAAAACTGGAGCAATACGTAGATGTCTGGTTGGGTAGGGTATCGCTATTATGCAGAAACTGAGAGCTATAAAGAATAGGCTACTGTTTGAGTTCAAATTTTGGGGCATGCAGCTTTCAATTTTCTCTGGGATAGCTACTGTTTGTATAGTATCGCTTGACCTTTTTCTCGGATAAGCAGGTGTCCCTCCCCGTTTTCCACCTCGATATACCCTTATCCAGTTCTTATAAAATGTTTCATTTGCCAAGGAAAAAAAAACCCTCAAATTATTCATTCCTAGATTACACATTTCAAGGGTGCATTAAGTGGGGGCATAATGGGAATTACCAGGTTTGATGCACAGCTGAACCAGGCATCATAAACAGATCCACCATGCCAAAGAAGAATTTTGAAGGTGGACATTGACTTATCTACCCTTTCTTCTTCTCTCTGTTCATCTGGCTCAGTCTCAGTCATTCCCCTCGAGACTATTGCAGATTCAGCTTGTATCTTAGGCAGCATTGCTTCTTCGCTTCTCTAATTATCTGAAACCAAATTAAAGTACATTAAAAAAAACAAGCCAAAACAAAAAAAATCTAAAACAAACCCTGAAATCGAAAGGTTAATTCGAACTTTTGATGGGTCAAGGATGCTCGAGAGAGAGAGAGAGAGAGAGAGAGAGAGAGAGAGAGAGAGGTGATGGCAGAGAAGGCAGAAGGAATACTGATTGATGTAGGATAGATTCCAGTGATTAACAAACATAGGACGCAGGCTGCAAGCAAGACTGGGATCTTCACTTCGTCAGATTTACGGGTATATGATAGCAGAGATTCGGGCCCTAAACCTTTCAGAATATGCCCTACGGTCAATCGAAGGTCCTGTGCCACTTCAACTATGTCTAGCCAGCTAGCTCATAACAAAACGTTACACCGATCTCAGGGCTGACAGCCTGACACAACCGAATTGGTTGAGAACAAAGGAAGTTCAGAGACCAAGCACAAAAAGCAGAACCGAACAACCGCCAGGTTGTTGAGGGCACGTCTGAAGAGGAGGCGGGTGCCCTCCAAGTTTACCACCCTACCCACTAAGCTAACGAAAGCTGGAGCAATATGTAGGTCAGTAGGTGTCTGGTTGGGCAGGGTATGCTATTAAGCAGAAACTGAGAGCTATAAAGAATAGGCTGCTGTTTGAGTTCAAATTTGGGGCTTGCAGCTTTCAATTTTCTCTTGGGTAGCTACTGTTTGTATGGTATCGCTTGATTTTTTTTTCCCCGGATAAGCAGGTGTCCCTCCCTGTTTTTCCCCCTCGATATACCCTTATCCAGTTTTTATAAAATGTTTCTTTTACCGAGGAAAAAAAAAAAACCAAATTATTCATTCCTAGATTACTCATTTCAAGGGTGCATTAAGTGGGGGCGTAATGGGAATTACCAGGTTTGATGCACAGCTGAACCAGGCATCATAAACAGACCCACCATGCCAAGAGGGTTTTTGAAGGTGGACATTGACTTATCTACCCTTTCTTCTTCTCTCTGTTCATCTAGCTCAGTCTCAGTCATTTCCCTCGAGACTATTGCAGATTTAGCTTGTTTCTTAGGCACCATTGCTTCTTCACTTCTCTAAATATCTGAAACCAAATTGAAGGACATTAAAAAAACAAGCCAAAACCAAAAATCTAAAACAAACCCCAGAATCGAAAAGTTAATTAGAACTTTTGATGGGTCAAGGATGAGAGAGAGAGAGAGAGAGAGAGAGAGAAGGCAGAAGGAATACTGATAGATGTAGGATGCATTCCAGTGATTAACAAACATAGGACACAGGATGCAAGCAAGAGTGCGACAGACAGTTTCTAACAGTTTTGACACGGACCTGACTTCATAGAATCCCACAGTGACTCCTTAAAATCCGAATGAGAAATAGAAATTGAAAAAATCTCCTTAGTTACGGGAAAAACACCTCATCATAAGCACAAATCAAATTTTAACCAGATCAAATGGACTTTGCACTACTAAATCACTCTGCACTCGAGATTTGAGAGAGATCCATACAAAGGTGAGAGGAGATATGAATATTGTATCAGTTTTAAAGAAACCCCTACAATCAATTAGCATTATAACTGTACAATTTACATCCAATAAAATGCACCCTGCATCAATAAAATGCATTTTATGATACTTTGTATGAATGATTGCATGTCTATTAAATTATTAACTGCTTAAAGATTAATTGCAGGCACACCCCACTGCTCGCCGACCAGCTCCAGCACCTGAGCCTGCGCCAGCCCCTGCTCCCGCTCCCGCTCCCGCCCACGCTCGTGGTCGCGCGCCCCTTCAGGCACCCGGACCCGCTCTGGCGCCACCTCGCGGTCGTGGTCACGGTCGCGGTCTGGCACCTGGTCCTGTTCCAGGTCAGGCACCTGCTCCGGCGCCACCTCGCGGTTGCGGTCGCGGTCAGGCGCCCGGTCCCGCTCCAGCTGCTGTCCCAGTGCCTGTTCCTGCTCCGCTCCCTGCTCACTAGACCAGGTACTTTTGTATTGATAATTTCCGAACATAATTAATGCCGATATTGATATGTAGTTCATTATCACTTGGTATTATTCGATATTCGTAGTTCCCCATTCTCAAGTTTAGGCCCGCCGCCCGCTTGCATTTATTGATTCGAATGAGGGTTGCCCTGATTTCGACCCACTATATGTGATATTAACACCTTAATCTAATCATGCCCATTCTAATACTATTTTTATAAGTCCTATAGAAGGCCTCTGAATAATCAATAAGCATCAACCTAAATAATCAAGAAGCATCAACCTTGCACCAACAAATCGAAGATGCATACCTAAACACATTTGCGTCACATACCTTTTATTGTCTTAACATTCCCTCTGGGTAGGTAGTAACAACAGTGGTCAAATGGAAACCTACAGAATAAGAGTTGAAGTTACAATGAATGTTTTTCTTTTACACTTAAGACTCCATAGTCCACAGTTAACTAAATTATATTGCTTTATAATTCAACAACCAAACATGGAATAATTGCTCAATTGTTTGCATTTTACAATGTAATTTTACAAGGCAAATTGGTTGATTTGAATTTGCTAAACTTGAAATTATTCATTTGGTCAAAGCTATTGAGTACGATATACCGTATTGCATGATGATAATGGCATAAACTTCTCAAACTTATGGTACTTTGCAATTTCTATAACATGCAACTTGCTTCCATGGGGGGAGAGGACTTACAAGGTCATTGGTTATAGTGCAGAAGATTAAAAAAAAATGCAATAAACCTCCCAACTCATAAAAGACTATCCAATATCCATGACATGCACGTTGTTTCCATGAAGCTTGCACCCAAGCACATGAAAAGCTTGGCAATATAAATTGACTCACTGGTTTGAGACTTCTATTTACACTTTTTTTGAATATCAGCGATTTCGGGTGTTGCCTATTTCAAAACTGTTAAACTAGGCATTCTTTAGATGCTAACTCTTCCTATAATTTATCATTTTCAGTGAGCAGGTCAAGCGTACTATGTTCGTAATTGGATGCAATCTTGCGGTTACATTACACACATTAGCAATGACTTTAGACATTTACCTATCGGGCAGTATTATCCATGTTACTGTCAGGTTTATTTTGGGATGTATGAGATGTTATTCCCCACGTTATATGACTTGTTATGTTAACATTTGACTTTATGTAATGCCATTATGCTATGTCTTTATTTCATACTATTTGATACGGTGAGGTTGGTCGTTCAGGCTTTCAAGGCCCATGGACTAAGATCTGGACAATCATACCCCCAATTCTAAGGTAGGACAACATAAACTAAAAAAAAAAATTGAATCTTTAACCCTCCCTCGTAATTGTACATTCATCCCCACACCAAGCAAAACTTATATAACCACAGCCTATTTCTTCAGTCCCCTCAAACTTCCACTAAGAATCCAAAAGATCCATATCGGTTGACTTTGGCTGTGTCAAAATCGTAAGTTGTTTGCGACCTCTTCAGACTTCAATTTGTAAATATTTACACATTTTCATATGTCAATCATTTGCTGTGATTTCCGCAGCATTTTGTGCAATAACAGGGCTGTAACTCTCTTGGAAATTCATGAAACCAAGTAGACATGACATCCCATGATCACCTAATGTAGGAGAACATGTACTTACTAGTTTTTTCATCATTAATGGACTTACATTTGCACCCCAAACGTGAGATTTCATATTAGCCAATTTATTCTGAAAAATCAGCATCTCTCTATACTCTTAGAGTCTGGATGGAAGACATGTGTACCAATTTTATGAGCTATATACTGACCTGTCCAATATTGACAACCAACTTTTCAAAACAAGCCACACAAACTCAAAACTTATGCTACATATGGCTTCGAAATGCATGAAGAATCCTGTGTTGGACACTTGAAAACATTTTCAAGTAGAGGGGGCAATTTTCAACATGACACGTGAACCCGCCCATATTGTATTATGGGTTTATATGGGATAAACCTGCACTAACCCATATACACACGGGTGTAAATAGGTTTAAAATGGGTTCAACATGGGTTGGCCCAATATGACTAGTTTGCCCAAAGCAATTAGGTGGTGCGTGTTAGTTCACCTTTGCTCCACCATGGCTGTGCACCCCACATTCCATTCGTCTACGAACAATCGAAGTAGACTCTCTCTCATGCCCAAACCTTCACGCAGACGACAAATATTCAAGTCTCAAAAAAGGAGAAAGCAGAGTAACAAAATGCCACAAAAGTTCAATTTGGCATGTTCAGTTTTCAATTTTTCAACTTCTGGCAGGAAAAAAAAATCCACGAATTTTTTTCTTACTTTCAGCCATACAAAAGCACTTGCGATCAGTTAAAGTTGGAGTGGAAAAATCTAACGAGACAATCGATCAAAAGATTAGTTCTGGTAGTCATCAATTTTGCAGCCACAAAAACAGAGAGAGAGAGAGAGAGAGAGAGAGAGAGGGAATCAAACTATCAAATTGCAATAATAAAAAATTTCAGATCTCTCAAACTGAAAAAAAGAATTACATGAGCCTGACACTTGATCTGAGAGCAAAACTTGATAAGGACAATGGATAAAAATCTTAATAAAAATAAAAGAAGTCAAGAATTTGATTGGACTGACCTGATGCTATCGCAACACGATCTGACTTGGAATAATAAACAGATGAGCGCTTGTTTTCAATACAATAGCCAGCAAGGAAGATCGGATCTACACACACATAACATACAACACAAGAACGTGAACAAATAAATTTGGAGTTTCTATTTCCTACGATTATTATTAGTCGGATCATGAAAACAAAAACAGCTTCCATGAAAGGAAACCGAACTGATAATATGAAAGGATCGAATCTTTAAAATCTCTGACGGATAATATGAAAGGAAACCGAACCTTTTCATACAGAGAGAGAGACGGCTTCTTCATCTTCTCCTTCTTGATTTTGAGAGAGAGAGAGAGAGGGATGAGAGAGCTTTCTACGATGGAGAGAGAGAGAGAGAGAGAGACGGCTGAAGATAGGGCAGAGAGGAGATGGGGTTCTGAAGTCTGAAGACTCTGAACTCTAAAATAACGAATATGCCCACCCCAATTGGGTGCTTTGTCTAAAATAATCCAAGTGGAAATTTTTTTTCCTTATTAAAAAATTTTGGCCTTCCTTGGTTTTGGTTGGATCTATTTTTTTAAAAATAATTGACTCGTTTCAAAGAGAAGTATTTAAAAAGTCAAATATTATAACTGAATTTTTTAAAAAGTTCTTCAAAGACAAGCGTAATTTAAATTTTTGTGGATATTGGATTTTTTTGTTTATACTCTCAAAAATTATGTTTGGTTAATAATTTTAAAAGTTTTTAAATTTATCTTGTCGAGACGAATTCATAATCTTAAAAAAAAATCGACGCAAAAATAGCAAGCGTAGAAAAATTAAAATAAGGACACAAAAAATAATGCACTTTGATTATTTTAGCCACCATACCCCTAAACATGGAGGTTATTTTTGACATTAGCCTATGAAAAGTAGATTCCCTGACTGGGTCTGACCGACAAAACTAAAAAGAGTTAAACAAGAGTTGTTGGATTTAATTAACTCATGGACGGCTGAGATCTTGCCCTCCTATAACCTTAAAAAGAGGGAAAAAAAACCACCGTCCACCCTCTCTCCCTCTTTTATTCCACACCACATAAGGAAAGCTTGACGATTAGAGTTTCTGAAAAAAAAAAAAAAAAAAAAACCCATCGATCAGAGTAAGGAAAGCTTGAAGATTTACAGCAGGTATGCATAGAGATGGGTTTCTTCTTCTTCTTCTTCTTCTTCTTCTTCTTCTTCTTCTGTTTTTCTGTGGTTAGGGTTAGTTGATTTTCCAATTGAAGATAAAATTTGGGGCTTTTTCTGTTCTGTGTTTTTTTTTTGGGCATAGCTACACCGCCAGCGTTCCAACAGACCAAAACCATACAAAGCAAGCCAAGAGTTTTAAATGTTTATTTATGCGTACGTAGGTCTAATTCGATGTTCGAACTGAAGACTAAGTGTGCGGCTCTGTTGTTTTAACTGTTCGTTTGTGGGTATTGATGATTTGATTTCGTGTTCAAAATTTGGGGCCTTTTCTTTATTTTAAATGTTTATGCTTGCGTAATGATAGTTTGATTCAGTCTTCAATTTTCAAAATTGAAGACAAAGTTTGGGCCTTTTTTGGTCATCAACGTTTATGCATGCGTAGTGATGCTTTGATTTCATGTTATTGTATGGGTTCGACTGTATTGAAAAATTTTCTAGCTTTTCCAAACTTACGGTTAGGACTGAGGTCCCCCATGTTTTTTATTGAAAGCTGGTGTTGAAATTGGAATTTTGGAACATCTATTAGCTTGTGGTACTGAGAGTACATGTTTTGTGAATTTGGTGAATAGAATGCCGTACTTGTGTTTTTCTTCTTTTTCCAAAAGATGATTCCATTGATTGGTGGAATAAGATTTCATATCATCGTGGCGTGTAAATCAAATTCTCACGCTTGGTTATGAAAACACTACAATACATAGGCTAGTATATATTATAACTAATGTAACACACTTGGCTTGGGATGGTTTTTTGGTTAAAGTAGCAGTGTAGCACAATCATGCATTCTATATGAAACAGCACAAAAATGTCACCTAAAGTATTCTAATCTAAGTTTTCTAGCCAGATTCTTTTTGGTAAACTCAGAAGGCAAAAATCTTGACCAGATTTATATTTTTCGGAAAACTTTGCTCTTTATCCTTAGGTTTTTTTTTTTTTGGCAAAAGCCAAAAGGTGAAAGGAAAAAAAAAAAAAAAAAGAAATGCTTTTTACTGGAACCTTGTCAAGCGAGTTTTTGAGGTTATCTTGGATCGTCTCGAGTCTTGATATTGTCCACCTTTTTATCACTTGTTTGACATTGGTATTTTTTATTTATTTATTTTGTTGCAAGCAATATAGCTGTTCATATCCTATTCTATCTTCTCTTTTTGAGTTGCTTATCCTATTGTATCCTATCTTACATATATATAGAAGGAGAGTTG
Organism: Vaccinium darrowii; assembly: GCA_020921065.1. NCBI lineage: Eukaryota > Viridiplantae > Streptophyta > Magnoliopsida > Ericales > Ericaceae > Vaccinium > Vaccinium darrowii. The sequence continues at coordinate 40,473,401 of CM037154.1, forward strand.
TGGAGAAGTTGGTTAATTTGTTTAATTCGAGTGACTCCAGAAAACCAAGAAGTGAAAAATTAAAGGTAAGGGACAAACTGGGTGAAAATAGAAATCTAAGGGTATAAATGAAAAAAGGTAAAATTTCAAGTGAAAGAGAGTAAATTTAAGCGTAAACAAATTAATCACCTTCTCCTTTCACTTCTTGATTTTCCAGAGTCACTCGAATTGGTAACTTTTCATGTTTCCGTATGGAATCTAACATCCTAGTGCCTCATAGTTTCAAGTGGATGATTTCGGCTTTTTTAAAGTTAGGCGTTTAAATGTGCGTCAAGAATGTTGTTTGAGGGTTGACACAGGAGATGACTTTTAAAATGGATACTACTGTAATGGCACGTCAATTGAGTGACAGTGATGGGCAAAAGGTAATAAGAAGGGTATCAAATAGAGAAGATGGAGGTAGGTTAGGATTAGACAGACAAATTTGGTCTGTATTCTTATTATTTTAGTTCATCAGAACTAGGAACGCTTTGAAAGTAGAAATTAAAAAGTCTGATAATCCTCTTTTTGTCTAGTTTGATGAAGTTATAGATGAAATTGCTTCTATGTAGCTAAAAACACTCCAAGTGAAATAGGATTAGGAAAATATAATATACACATTGCATTTGTTTTTCTGTTTATAGCTTTTCTTAACAAAGACGTAACATAAGTTGTTGATATCATCACAAACAGTAAACTAAACAGAATTTTGAAGAAAATGCTGATAGCAACGCAAAGAACATACTCATTTGATTAACCCAAACTGTGTGCAAATCTTTACTCTAAATAGCTCGTGCTTTGCATGGACACCTCCCTCGCTAGCACATGCATATACTAGTTTCTTCTCTAGAATGTCCATAGTAGTGAATCAGCCACCCCTAATCGATTAAGTAACATTAGAAATGGAAGAGAAAATACATTAGAACAACGTGGGAAAAAAAAATAATTAGCATAGCAAAATGATGGGAGTCAACTCGATTGATATTTGACTGACGTACTATGTGCTATACAGCCTATACTGCTACACATTCGGATGTATGGGGCTTTTTACAGATTTGATATGATTTTTGGCTGCATGTTGCCCGTCTTTAGTCAAAATGCTGGCTCGGGACTGCTTCTATCCTCTTCTAGGATAAAAAAAAAACCCTAAATTTATATTACAACTGTTTGTTTACCATTGCTATGAATTCTTCATTTAGTGTAAGGAAGTTCTTGGATATGCTAACTTATGTACACCATTTTTGTTTTGCTTTGTTGAATTGAGAAAAAGAACAAGATAGTGATGGGGGCAACAGAGGATGACAAAAGACTTTTGATCTCCCGCCCTCCTCTTGCAGCTCAAGAACATCCTTGGCTTTTAATTCTTCACGGGAAGCATAGGCAACTGCAGACCTTCTACAGCCTATCAGAAGACTGTCGCTATGTCAGAAAAATCCCTCAACTGTGCAATCAAATATTATGCAGATCTAATGCCAGTGGATGGTTGGTATTGGAGCACCGCAACTCTGATGAATGTTTCCTTTTCAATCTCGTATCCATGGAGAAAATTGAACTCCCACTACGCGAATCTGAGTATGATGAATGTGTTTTGACTTCACCCCCAAGTGATCAGAATTGTCGGGTTGTATTCACTAGCAACAAAAATCATTCTCTTGTGTTCTGTCGGCCTGGAGATAGTGAATTTGTTGAACAAAGTTTGGGACATGGAGACGAATTGAACTGTACAACTGCCTTTGAAGGAAAGTTTTATGGCCTTCGACGAGACATGTCTTTGGTGATTCTCGATTTTAGTGCTCCAAAACCTCAATTTAGGCAAATAATAAGTGAGTCATTAGGTAACCCGTGTCCCCCAGATATCCTGAAGACTCAATATTACCTTGTCGAATCTTGCGGGGAGCTCCTGCTGGTGCTAAAGTTGTGGCATGGGTTGTTTTTTGATGAGGTGTTTGGGTTCTTAATCTTTCAGGTGGACTTCTCCGCAAGCACATGGGTTGAGGTGAAAAGCATGAGCGAAGAAACGGCAATTTTTCTCAATTCTCATGATGCGATGTCTATTTCAGCAACGAAGTACGACGGGATTAGAGGGAATTCTATCTACTTCACTGAAGGCAAGGATAGATGTCTTTATGTCTTCGACTTGGAATACCAAAGGATTTCAATTTTTCTGCCTTCTCCTAATGTAAGTCGCTCTCATTCAGCGCTTCATTGGGTTATGATGCGAACTGAATCCGAATAATAGGTTTTAATTTGACGTGCTGGAAAAAAAGGTTCTTAAAATATCAAACAACAGATAGCTATTAGTGCTTCGTTTTTATTTGCTAGGAGTAGGGTGCCTTTTTTTTTTCTTTTTTTTTTAACATTTAAAATTGATCAATTCCCATTGTTTTTGCTTTATTACCTTTTTCTATTACCAATAATAATAGTAAATGAATTTATGGGGTTTGTACTTGATACTGTGCTATCACTGCCCTTATTTTAGGACCGTGTAGAGTGGGACTAATTATGTGATAACCCTTAAGGTAGTCCTACATTGGTGGGCTACCAAAGGATCAACGGATATAGCCGATAAAAAAAGGTTCAACGGATATATTTGAGCTTTTGAAGGCGCGTGGCAAGGCTGAAGGATTACCACGTTTACAATGATAATTGAAGGTTTTAATAAAACAGGCGGCGGTGAAATGGGTTTGAAGTCGCTATAAATGTAGGGTGACGGGTGTATGATTGTTGTTGTAACCTGTAATTTGCTTATGAATAGGCTGTGCAAACAAGGCAAATGAAAAATGCTCAGCTGCAAGAAAGGGCTTGTTCTTGGTTATGCTTGTTATTCTTTGTTACTTGGTTAGCTCTGATAAATCCTGAGATGGTTGCAGCGTTTCTTCTCGAGCAGTACTAAAACCCCCAAGTATGTTGTCCTTTCTGGTTAAGGACTTCAACATTTGAATGTACTTTGGTCGGTTCAATTGGCATCTCAACCTTGACTGTTGAAATGAGAGGCAAGGATCAAAATTTCGTCTCAATAGCTCGAAAAATGAAATGTTTTGGAAACATAGCCGGAACATAGTAAAACTATCCAAAGAATTTGAGAGTGTATGTCATTGTTGGACATTTGTAATAGGCATCTACAGGCAAGTGGGTCCCACACAAACGATCCAAACTGTTCATTCATCTCAGAATAATTTTTCGAGGCCCCCGCGAGAAATCAATTCTATCGGACGTGCGTAAATAGTTAATTCAAAATTCTCCCGTTTCATTCATGGGACCCACAAGTGGGTCCTGAGGCCGGTTGGTACATGGTCAGTCATTTTGTTGGGTTGATGATCCTTAGATAGATCGGCCCAATTGATTATGTTACATACATTGATGTTTGATGCTGTTTCAAAAACCATCAAGGTGTACCAGCATTCAATGGAAAATTATTACTCCTACGGCACCACCACATAATGCTCGATCGGGTTCAACCGTGCTTTCATGAATGGGCCGATTTTGCTAGTTTAGGTATATAAATTAGATATTAGAACTCAGCCTTCCCTTCGGCCCATGTTGAATTGCAGGCACACTGGACTTGTTACTACTTGGGTCAAGACATTATTTAATGGGCTTGTTGAGTCATTTTTAAAAAAGGGAAATTTCTGGGCCGATCCCGTCTAATTCAGTTAAGACCTTATCAAGTCTCACGCACATAATTTTACAAAATCATAGAAGAATTTAATCTCTCTCTCTCTCTCTCTCTCTCTCTCTCTCTCTCTCTCTCTCTCTCTCTCTCATTCATTTTAAAATCCATATAAATTGTATTACATTTCCAATTTGAAAAAAATATATATAGTTTTGAACCCACTTGACAAGATGTATCAAACAAAACCCATATTGAACGTGAAATCATATATTGGAAAAAATAATTTCTTGGGTGTAAGCTCCTCATGGATTGAGTAGTTTTTAAATAAAACCAGATAAGGTTGATGAAAGAACAAAATCTGGCTAATATCCTCATGGATTGAGTACCACTTTCAAGAGGAAGAGTTTTTGTCTCCGGGTTTTAAGCGGTGGGGGTTGGGAGGACTCTGATAAGCTAGAATCCTAAGGTAGTGTGTTTGGAAAATATATCATTGACTTGTTTTTAACTCTGGTGTCTAGGTCAGCATACACGCACCTTGACTAATCTGGACCAAACACTAAGGGGGCCCAATTAAAGCCAGACCCAATATTATCAAGTAGTTGTCAACCTTTCCAAGCGAACAACTGCCATTTTCTATTTACCTTGTCCGTATTTTCAAAACTCAACGACACGTTGGTTCGTCCTGAGGCAAAATAGGCAATATGGGTTTTGCAATGAGGAAAAACGGCTCTCTCTAACCTATCAACAAAAGCTGATCGAAATTGGTGCTGGGAAAGAACTCTAGGGTTCCTTGTGACTAGGGATGGCAATCGCGACCGAACCGATGGGTACCCGAACCGAAACCGTTATTTTTACCCGAACCATAACCGAAATATTCTCCGTGGGTATGGGTATGGTATGGGATATGGCCGAACCGAATGGGTATGGTTCGGGTATGGTTTGAGGTCATAACCGAACCGTGACCCGAACCGAACCGTGACCCGAAACGAACCGATATTTTAAAATTACACTTTACATAAACCCCTTATATATACATATTACATAAACCCCTTAGGTATATTTTAAAATTACACTTTACCTCTCGTATATATATGTAAGATATTCACAGGTTAGGTTTTGGTCTCACATTCTGTACATTTTGAGACTCTCTTGACTGATATTTTATAGTACTTGAGTCTCTTGACTGATATTTGTAGCCTCCTTTTGTTATTTTTTTCATATTTTTTCAATTTTTTTGAGATAATAAAATATCCTAAACTCAATTTATTCATGTTTTAGTACGGTTTGGGGCGGGGCGGGGCGGGGCGGGATGGGTACAATTCGGTTACCCAAATGGGTAGCTATTTTTTCCTTCACAAAATCGGTTACCCGAAATTACCCGAACCCCGAATGGTTAGGTTATGGTTCATTCTCTCCCTTTTCCGAACCGAACCCAAACCGAACCGAAACCCTTTGGGTTTGGGTGCGGATCGGCCAAAACCCGAACCGATCCGCCCCATTGCCATCCCTACTTGTGACTTTGCTTTGTGAGCAAAGTTTTGGCCCTTAAAAGAGTATCTCTGATGTCAATGAAGCAGAAGCCATGTTTGAATCCATTTGGTGGTTGGGGCCGGAGGAGAAAAAAGATGGATATGAACACGTTGACTCCACAATGAGAAAGAACTAACAATAGTGATTTCATTTCCTTTACATATATACCAAATTTTGGGGGTCGAAGTTCTCTAAGTTGGTTTACTTTCTTTGTATGATGCTTCAACCATTTCAATTTTTCAAAATGGCTGCTAGTGTTGGAGATTCTCGAACACAATCATTCACACGATCAAAAGTCAAATTATTCCTATTCCTACTTGTTCCGGAAGATGTTGTAAACCGTTTACTTTGTAGAGCTTTGTTAAGAACTTTAAATCTGTTAAAATCATGTTTTTTTTTTTTTTTTCGTGATCATGTTAAAATCATGTTCTCTGAACATCAATCAATATCTTTTCGGAATGCGTTTCTATTTAAAAAATGGACCAGCAACACCGAATAAAGTCCATTTTTATGTGTTGGGTTGTCCCAACTATGGACAACCCACCCTATAATGTGCCGACAAGTCGCCTTCTATTCCGGAAATTGTAGGCTTTTTGAGAACGTCAATTATGATAAAAATCACGTTCATCGAACATCAATCAATATCTTTCCGGAACACATTTCTCTTTAGAAAATAAACTAGAAACAGTGAATCAAATCAAGTTTTATCTTTTGGTTGCCCAAACTGCGGAGTGCGGACAAGCCACCCCATATTTTCCAACATGAAGCCAACTTTCCATTCCATAAATCGTCCCTTGTTTCCTTTCATCTATTCTACTTCGTGGCTCCGCTTCTAGTCTGGACTCCGGACCTCCATGTTTCCGATATTTTTTTTGACAATCCGAACTGTTCAATGTGTTTAAAAGGTGTTTTTAAGGGTCCCCGCGAGAAATCAACAAAAAAAATACCGGGAAGGGCTTGATCCGAGCAGTTTTTCACGAAACTGTATATGTACAGTTTTTGTGAAAAACTTCTCGGATTAATGTCTTCCCGATATTTTTTTTTTTGTTGATTTCTCGCGAGGACCCTTAGAAATACCTTTTAAACACATTGGACGGTTTGGATTTTGCAAAAACAATTTTTAAAACATAGAAAAGCTACACTATTCCTATTCCTTGTCCATTGTGGATGTCACGACCCTGACCCGTCCCTATAGGCTTAATCATAACAAAGTGCCAGTGAAATCATCACTTAGGCCACAACATAGCCTTAAACCATCGATAAGCAAATGACCAATAAGGGACTCATAGAGTTATGCAACGGAACTCAAGCCTGTATTAACATTCAAAAACCATAACAAGTCTATACAATAGGATCTCAACTCAAAGTACATCCCAGAGCTGTGCTTATTTTACAAGATTCACAGCTAAACTCACATATTTAAAAGCCAAAAGAGTAGATAAGTACTACATCATGTCTATGTCCTATCTACAACATATCCACAAGCCACGGCTCCTCACAGATTATGTTACGGCACCCTACTCTTCGCTACCTGAAAGGTGGAAAAACATTTACATAAGTTAAAGCTCGTATGAATGATTATTACACAAGCCACACGCTTCCCATGGACCATATAAAATCATGCCTTTTAAATAATCCAATTTAAACTTCACATATTCCAAAAGGAATTCACAATTCACAATATAATCTATAATGCACATCCCACTCAAATTCACAACGCTTCACCAGGCGTCCCCGGTGCGGATAAGCTAGACGTCTATCGCATTATCCCACAGCATACACAAACACATCTTGCTAGCCTTTTAGCACTGTCCCCTAGCAAGCTGGGATGTAAGGGATGTCATTAATAGATAATAAAAGAGTCCACCTTTCATTTCAAGCCCATGGAGTTCACATTATTGAGCAAATCACTTAAACAAAGCATAGCTTTCACATTTGGTAGCAAAACACATTTAAAACCGCATAACTTGTGTATTAATCACTCACCTCGGTCCACGTGTCCACTCGAACTTCCTAGAGTAAACAAGTAATGTAGATACATGTTAGATGCCATTCAAGGAGTCACAAACTCTAATTAAACTTTTTAAATGATCTAAGTATCCACAATAACATTTTAAGGTCCAACGATAAAACTAGGCTGAAACTTAAGGATCTAAAAGTGATGCAACCTGTCAACTCCTTGATACAACATCCACACCAACTCAAAATACACATCATAAGCTTCAAATCGATAGCTCATAGGTCAAAAACGGAGTTCGGACAAGACTTGAACACCTACTTAAAGCAAGAAGAAAAACAGAATTGCAGAAACTGCATGTGTCTGAACTTTAACTCAAAAACTGCTTTTGCACAGTCAAATTTAAGGTACAAATCTTATATGGACAGAAAGATACACGAGTCTAGTTTCGGAAAAATCAAACGGTGAGCAATTTTGATACCCGTACTAAAAGTTATGACTGTTTTCCCAAAGTGTGTCAGTGTAGTCTGCATAAACGTGAATTGACAGCAACAACTTCCAAAATTTCTACAGAACTCTATACTTGGAATCAAGGTCCGAAACTTTAACCCAACAAAGAAAACCCATAGAGGAACTCTCAGTAAAATTTTCAGAAAATTATGAGTTGTGAAACCCAGTCAATAAAATCCCCAAAATTCAGTTAAGAACAAGACCTAGAATCTGCAGATTTACAGAGATTCAAGAATGGGATGAATTCACCTAAAATTCACCAAGAACTCTTTCAAAACTCCACAATCAAGGGTTTCCATGGTGTCTAATCATAAACTCAACAACAAAACATGAATTGAACATGAAAATTAATGAAATCAAGTAGAAGAAAGCATGTAATTACCAAGTAAAACTTCAATTCTAGCAACCCTGGACCTCCTCTGAATTTCTCTCCTTTCTTTTCCCTTTTCTTCTTCCTTGCCGATTCCTCTCACTCTCTCTTAGTCGGTTCAAGCGGTGCTAATAGGATCAGGAGAAACGTAATGGCTGTGTTCGGTTGAGAGGTTTAGTTTAGTTTAGTTTAGTTTTGATGATGTAAGCAGGTGTAATAAGTGGAGAGAGATAGAGAGAAAAGTGAAAAAAATGATGATGTCAGCAAAACAACAATGGGACAAAACCGGAGCTAAACTCCTAAACGAACATGCCCATGAATTTCCTAGGTCTATGCTCTTAGGGAAAATTATCCGGTGTGGTCAACACCTATGCTACCTCATGTTCCTCTATTTTTTTCCAAGCAGTGTTGAATGGTGTTAGCCAGATTACTACCATATGGGGTCTTATTAGGCTCTAAGGAAAATGATTCCATGCATCCAAAACATATATGCAAATCAAGCACACAATTAATTAAGTTACTCAACATAATAGGTAATTAAATTTTTAAGCGCAATTTTGGGTCAAAGGTATCACAGTGGAGGTGGCTTGTCGACTCCAATGCAATTTGCTCATTTGCGGTCCCTTGCTGAGTCCATTTTGATAATCTAAAACGTTCACCTTTTAAATTTTGTTGTGAATTTCAATCGTGCTGAAAAACAAGTTTATCAGACCAATATTTTTATGGAATACCTTGATCTCTTTAGAAAAATGGACTAATGACATTGGAATAATCCAACCATTGGAGAGAGGTGCAAAAATTTTGCACATAACCACTTATTATTATTATTATTATCATTAGAATTTCATTCCATTGTCGTATATCAAGAAAGCCTTTCGGCACTTACAACGATTTCCATCCAAATACAATGAATAGGAACAAAATAATAAAACACGTAAAGGTAGACTAATGTCAAGATCCAAACATGAGACATGGCTCACTTCTTATCGACAACGAGATAGGGACACGAGGAGTTTGCAATCAAGACATACAATCCCCTAAAGCTGGAAGACATCCCATTGAACATGAAAAATTCTAAAATCAGCCCATTGCGCTGTTATTAAGGTTTAAAAAGTGTATAGAAATGTGTGAAAAGTGTACAGAAATGTATGCAAGTGTATAGAAAAGAAAACAAAAAATACACTAGAATGTTTTTTTTTTTTTTGCCAAGTAGACTGACAATAGAAGGACCCTTTGAGCTGATTTTTGTTCGTGAAGAGTTTGCACATAACCACTTTGAGCTGATGTTCTTTGTGTGTTTATGTTCACGAGTATTTTAGCAGACCAACAAACAATGGAGGGAATAAAATTAGCATATATTATTTATTCATTTATAATCGAAGAACTTGTTCGCCCACAATTGAGAACTTGAAACGTGATTTAACTTTTTCGAATGACACGAAACATAAAAGGCATCATAAAAAGCATCGGAGACATAAATAAGTGATTCTATTTGCAACCCCTTTTTTTCCTCCATGCAACCCATTTTCTTCATTCAATTCACAACTAAAATTTCTCAAACCAATTTACACTATATAACCCACTAAATACACCTAAACTTCCCACAATACCCTTCACCTTAAAAAAACCTTAAATATTCTCCACCACCCATTACCACCCATTACCACCATTTGTCGCCACCACCAGCTAATGCCACCACCCGTCGCCACCACTAGCCAATGCCACCACCCATTGCCACCACTAGCTAGCGCCACCACCCATCGCCACCCCCATCCACTCCTCTCCTCTCTCTCTCTCTCTCTCTCTCTCTCTCTCTCTCTCTCTCTCCGTTGTTTGCAAATTAAAATCCAAAATGCTACTAGTTTTCATACTTTAAATGTTGAAATACATATCCATTTTCAACAACCATATGTCGAATATATGGACTTTATATATATTCCCTATCTATTTTCAACAACACGATGTCGAAAATCTATTTTTTTTCTAGCTTGTGAATATCGAAAAATTGACACAGATTCGACTTACACTTACCGAACTTGTGTCTATGGGCTAAATATATAGTAACGACATCCAGATACCGAAAATTTGTACAAATTTCGACATTTGGTTGTCAAAATTAGATAATATTTACGGATTTAAATTACTGAAATTGTTTAAGATCACTACGTTATTTTGTTTCGGTTTGCAAATGTCGAAAAAATGGTCAGTTTTCGAACCTGAAATGTCGAGATTTCAGGGCCAAATTTTTTTGGATGAAGGAGGTGGAAGGACGTAGCGATGACAGTGGCGGGTTGAAGGTTTTCGCTCCTGAGAGGTGGATGGAGGTGGGGTATGGCTGGTGGCGATGGGTGGCAATGATGGTGATCGGTGGTGGCGATGGGTGGCAGCCATGGAAGAATGGGGAAGAAGAAGACTTGATTTTGGGGTGTTGATTTTTTTTAGGGTCATTTTAGTCTTTATACAGTAATGAAAATTGAGGATATTTTAATGGGTTGCATGGAGAAAAAAAGGGGTTGCAAATAGAATCACCCTAAATAAATGGACCTGGGGGCGCTGGTGTGGAGCGCACACTAGGGTCCCGTTTCCTAAATAAACAACACTTGAAAGGTCCAACCAGCCTTTGTTCAGATTCTCTACCACTCTTGAACAATTGAAAACGTATAGCTGCTGCTGCATTCGATATCGTTTATCCAAGTGCAGGAGAGTTGATCAGCCATTTTGAACGAACCCCTGCAAGGGTAATCGCCAACGATGGAGTGAAACATCACAGTGTCAAGAGAATAGAAAACACCACTCTTGCCACGAAATTTGGGAAAGTAGATCTTATTCGCCATTCCTTTTTCTACGGCATCTTGTAAGAAGGATGCCCCATGGCTAAGAAGAATCATCTTATCTCCCAAACACTCCACGTCCTCCCATAACATCTCGGGAAGCTTAAGCTTTTTGACATGAACACGTCGATCATCACGAGTCACATAAACTACCAACATCCCATTCCCATCATCGTATTTCACCGTGAAACTTTGACGGTACTTAGAACATGACCACTTGTAGAGGGGCTTGATAAGTACATCCCAATACATCCATTCATCATCACTAAGATCAAGTTCGCCCACGTTTCCCCCTCTCCAAAACAATAGAGTTTCCCATTATGTGACACCAGACTGACAGCAGACATGCCGAAGGGTAGATTATTTTCCAGATCTTCGTATGTCCACTCATCTGCTCCACGTTTAATAATGCAAAACTCCATGTCTGTGCTGTAACGTGAAATTCCAATGACCGTACAGTCTGATGAAGTTGACCGATTTAAAAAACACATGTTATGGAACCAATTTCTTGTCGGTAAATCAGGAAGTTTGATTTTCATCATCGTAAATGGGTGGAAGAAAAACATGCTACTCTCACCCTAAGACATAAGTACCCAACCATACTTGGAGAACCGGATTCATGCATTCTTCAACTCCGGAATTTCCTTTTGATACATCTTGTTGCGTAGTGGCTGAAAGAATTTGCAATCACTACCATTTAAGGTCATCAAATACGGCAACTTGGAAAGCAAAGACTCATTTGGGGGTGGAAATGGTGGAAAAATTGATTTCCATGATTGAGAAGTTGCTGTGAAATTGCTTGAATCCCCAGAAAAAAGATTTGATAATATCAAGCTTAAAATCTCTGGCTGAAGGTCAGACCAACTCCTCTCAAGCTCCATCTTCTTGGTGTCTTGGCTTGATATCAAAGACACAGCCCGTTCCGTTTCCCTCTGCGCAGAACAAGTCTTTTTTATCATCCATGCTCCGCAAAAATTACATGAAAAGAGATACAGGTTCAAAGTCAAGCAGCTTTAACTAAAAAATAAAAAGCTATATGGCTTGTCCTTCGGGACAGGGGCAGAGCCGAAACTTGATCATTTGGGTTGGTTCAGTTATATCGAATCTAGACTCGAACAACCTTATTCAATTCCTTAATTTTGCATCTAGCCTAGAATTGAACTTTAGATCCCCCAGAAATAGTAAGCAAACGGAACCAACATGACTTGGTTTTTCTTGTGGTTCAGGAAGCGATCTTATACCTCAAACTTGGAAGTACAGAGGGAGCAAAAATACCAAGAATGAGATGGTCAAGTGGCAATCGAAACTATTATAAGTAAAGACCAACACAGAACAAGGACAGTGGTATCATCGTCATTGATGCCTTCATTGCAATGCTAAACAGGTATCTATTAGAAGAAGGCCGATATTAGTAATGTATTGACAGTAGTGTCTCATCCCATCTTGCAAACATGGGTGCCATTACAAAAGTGCACTATTGTTTTATGTGCTTTTTACATTACAACATAAGACAAATTGAAAATATTCTTCAAATTCATAATACCCATCACTTATTTTGTTCTAAGTTGATAAATGAAGAACAGGGGCGGCTGCACCTTATAGTATCGATGGTCACATGACCACCCCTAAAAAAAAAAAATAATAAATACTTAGAATATATGTAGAAATTTTAGGTAACCCATTGTTGAACAACCTACCCAAACTAAATTGAACATCCAACCCTAATAAATTGAACATCCTGTCCAATGAAAAAGCCCAAGTATTGAACACTTTGGCCAATAAAAAAGCCCAAGTTCAATTCAAATTGAAACCCAGAAAACTAAAGCCCAAATAGATACAAGATTTTTTGAGCTTAAAGGGATTGGAGATCTTGTTGTGAAGTTGGTGGAAACAGATAAGCATGTCATATATAGATTGGTCTATTTTCTTGTGATATTTGTTGACTTTTCCTGTCGCCACTGCATCAGCTGGAAGAAGTTTTTCGGCAATGAAATACATAAAGAGCAATCTGCGCAATCGAATGAGAGATTAGTGGATGAATGATTGCTGGGTTACTTATATTGAGAGTGATGTATTGGATACCGTTGATAAGGAGGCTATTATGCAACGGTTTCAAAGTATGAAAACTCGTCGAGGGCAATTGTAATGTACTTTATCCGTTGTTCTTTTTGGGTGGCATTGTCGATATAAATGGAAATTTTTTTTGTCTATATTTAGCTGTGGTTTATAGAGGTAGTAGAGCATACGAATTTATGAACACCCTTAGAAAAATTCTTGAAGCCGCCACTGATGAAGAAGGTATATTTTGATTGTTTAGCAAAAGAGTTTAAGCATCAAATAGATAATGTGGAGTTTTTTTACATTTAGATTTTGGTTTTGTTAGCCTTTCAAGGTAAAGGAGATCGAATAAAATAAGAAAACAAACGAAAACGTGTATTTTAATTCTATTGTCTTCGAAGCATATAAGCAAACAAGTGTTAGTTATTTAAAAGCTTTCAAAGAGGAATGAAATAAAACATACTTGATTGCACTACCTTTTATTAAGGACCAAGGAGGCAAGGAACAAGACGTTACCTTTTCCTGGAGTCTGCGACTATACTACACCACACTTCATACCTTATAGACAGAAGATCCCACTGTTATTCCCTTATCAAAATTCATCCAATGCTAAATTTGTTATAGAGATCCCCTAGAGCATCTCAATTTCTACTGCTTTCATAGAGTTAACCTCACCCACACCATAGCAATAACCTTCCTCTCCAAGTAGCAGCTAGACTGCTACCCCAACCATAAACGCCCCAGTCTCGTTTCTCATTAGGCACCAGCCCTAGCATGGACATCTCTATGTACTCTGATCCATCTATTTTAACCTTTCTTTAGCGAGTTAGTTGGGAGGAGCCATTTGCGCACTCTCCTTACTCTTCTTCTTGACGTATTGAAGTCACTTTATCAATGAAGATCTCTCCCAGCCAAATGCTTTAAATGATATACACTTGCACAGAGATAGGAAGCACGAATTCAGTCACGATAAGAGATATAACGATATGAAAATTGAAAAAGTCTTAACAATAGAGATATGGATAACACTATGATATAGTTGTAAGGAATCACTACTTGACACACATTAGAATAAAAAGTAGCAGAACATGCAACCAATTAACAAATAAAATAAAATAACAGAAAGACAAAAGAAAAAACGAAGCCTCAAGTAGACTGATTAATTGAGATATGCCTTGCCTGCATTAAGATTTAAAACTTGTCGTCTACTTTCAGGAAATGTTTAGAACAGAGAAACTATAAACGACTGCATTCCCTGAATATTGAGGAACAAGAAGAGATCTATTAAGAGAGAGATTTATCCGAGAGAAAGCATAATGAACCCCTCTCCTTCTCCGACATGCCAAAGTATTCCCTAATCTTAATCATTAGTCCTTAAGTATGTGCAATTGTACATATAACATTGAGCGCGCAATTTTGTTCATCGCACGACATATAATACTGGACGGAACTAGAAATTCATACACGAGGGGGCTACATCATCAACGATGAGGTTTTCAATATTTCAAGGTTTAAGAATCTAAATAATTAAATGCATAAATCCAAAACAAAACACAACACAACATCTAGCAATAGAAATAGTGGCAAGAAAAAGCAAATCGTAGCTATTTTTTCAAAGAAAAAAGAAGTATAGTATACCTTGCACATGTGTTCATACATCAAATCCAATCCATCGGTAGTGTGGTCACATCTGTCGCACTTGGTGGGCAGTTGACCTGGTAGACTCTGTTTTTTGTTTTTTTAGTTGCCCAAACCCGGGGGTTTGCCTAAGCCCGGGGGTTTGTTGGGCTTAGGGCCAGGTCTTGGGCCCAATGTGCATCCTTTGATATCCCCGATGCAAACAGGATTTTGGGGTATTGCAATATTGGATTCTGGATCGGCAACTGCTATCGAGGAAAAAAGTGAGGTAACCTAATAATGAAATGTAGATGTTAAAATTGCAATATCCGATTTTTTCCTTGATAGCAGTCGCCGATCCAGAATCCAATATGGCAATACCCCAAAATCCTGTTTGTATCGGGGATATCAAAGGATGCACATTGGGCCCAAGACCCGGCCCAGGGGTAAGCCCAGCAAACCCCCGGGCTTAGGCAAACCCCCAGGTTTGGGCAACTAAAAAAACAAAAAACAGAGCCTACCAGGTCAACTGCCCACCAAGTGCGACAAATGTGACCACACTACCGATGGATTGGATTTGATGTATGAACACATGTGCAAGGTATACTATACTTCTTTTTTCTTTGAAAAAATAGCTACAATTTGCTTTTTCTTGCCACTATTTCTATTGCTAGATGTTGTGTTGTGTTTTGTTTTGGATTTATGCATTTAATTATTTTGATTCTTAAACCTTGAAATTTTGAAAACCTCATCGTTGATGATGTAGCCCCCTCGTGTATGAATTTCTAGTTCCGTCCAGTATTATATGTCGTGCGATGAACAAAATTGCGCGCTCAATGTTATATGTACAATTGCACATACTTAAGGACTAATGATTAATATTAGGGAATACTTTGGCATGTCGGAGAAGGAGAGGGGTTCATTATGCTTTCTCTCGGATAAATCTCTCTCTTAATAGATCTCTTCTTGTTCCTCAATATTCAGGGAATGCAGTCGTTTATAGTTTCTCTGTTCTAAACATTTCCTGAAAGTAGACGACAAGTTTTAAATCTTAATGCAGGCGAGTCATATCTCATTAAATCAGTCTACTTGAGGCTTCATTTTTTCTTTTTTATTTCTGTTATTTTATTTTATTTGTTAATTGGTTGCATGTTCTGCTACTTTTTATTCTAATACGTGTCAAGTGGTGATTCCTTACAACTATATCATAGTGTTATCCATATCTATAGTGTTAAGGCTTTTTCAATTTCCATATCGTCATATCTCTTATCGTGACTGAATCTGTGCTTCCTATCTCTGTGCAAGTGTATATCATTTAAAACATTTGGCTGGGAGAGATCTTCATTGATAAAGTGACTTCAGTACGTCAAGAAGAAGAGTATGGAGAGTGCGCAAATGGCTCCTCCTATCTAAAGAAAGCTTAAAATAGGTGGATCAGATTACATAGAGATGTCCATGCTAGGGCTGGTGCCTAATGAGAAATGAGACTGGGGCGTTTGTGGTTGGGATAGCAGGCTAGCAGCTACTTCGGAGAGGATCGGAAGTTTATTGTTATGGTGTGGGTGAGGTTAACTCTGTCAAAGCAGTAGCAATTGAGATGCTCTAGGGGATCTCTGTAACAAATTCAGGATTGAATGAAAATTTTGATAAGGGAATAACAGTGGGATCTTCTGTCTATAAGGTATGAAGTGTGGTGCAGTATAGTCGCAGACTCCAGGAAAAGGTAACGTCTTGTTCCTTACCTCCTTGGTCCTTAATAAAACGTAGTGCAATCAAGCATGTTTTATTTCATTCTTCTTTGAAAGAATTTAAATAACTAACACTTGTTTTCTTATATGCTTCGAAGGCAATAGAATTAAAACACATCTTTTCGTCTATTGTCTTATTTTATTTGATCTCCCTCACCTTGAAAGGCTAACAAAACCAAAATCTAAATGTAAGAAGTCTCCACATTATTTACTTGATGCTTAAACTCTTTTGTTAAACAATCAAAATACTGTCTTCATTTATCGACTTAGAACAAAATAAGAGATGGTTGTTATGAATTTGAAGAATACTTTCAATCTGTCTTATGTTGTAATGTAAAAAACACATAAAACAATAGTGCACTTTTGTAATGGCACACATATTTTTAAATGAAAATTTTGTCAATCTTCACATGCATCTTACGTGCAATATCACTAGTGTTATAATAAAGAGTGGAACAAGGTGAGAAACAGTAGTTGTAGACAATTTTAATTGAAGAGAAGTTGCAATGAGGTCCTTAATTATGTACATCTCATATTTATACATGCAGTTATTGACTCTAAATTATAGGATAGCTATAAAAGTAATAGGAATAATATGATTTGGAAGCAAGAAAAGATTTTAGAGAGGTGCACAAATGTTCAAAAGCATGTCTAAACCATAGTTTTTGTACCCTTCAAATGAAATCAAGAAGCTCTTAACATATGCTTGCTACTAAGTACGTCAAAAAGACGAACATTGTAGACAATAACAGGATGTCGGATGCTCAAGACAATACACACAAGCTATTCTGCTATGCATTGCATGATGATACAGTCCCTCCTGAAGTTCACATTGTACACATGATAGTAGGGAGTATAATAGAAATGAGAGAGGAAAAACTGAACAGCTCCACAAATTATGGAGCAGAGATTTACCCAAGAGAGAGAGAGAGAGAGAGAGAGAGAGAGTGCTAGCAGGCAATGAAGTTTGTAAATCTCACTAATCCAATCCTTAGATCTGTTACGTAAATAGTGCGCTCCACTCTCAAGCTTCTCGCCTTCAGCATTTGATTTTCTCGGATTCTCACCTTGCTCTCATTATCACGTAGGTCATCTCTCTATCTCTCTCTCTCCCTCTCTCCCTAGCCGCAATGAATGCCGATTATCATCCGTCTGTGTAGATGTTATTTATTCATCTTCAATTCAACGATAATACCTTTTTTTGCCTACACAACAATCTATCTACAACTAAGAAATACCTCCTGCTTGTGTGCATCCATCAAATCAAATCAAATCCTCCTGCTTGTGTGTGCATCCAACAATCTATCTACAGCTAAGAAATACCTAGTGCTTGTGTGCATCCATCAAATCAAATCCTTCCGTTTTCTTGCCACAAGTTTTGCAAGTGAGGCGGGGTTTCCCGGTCGTACATTATTTGTGTTCTTAACCATATTGACCGACTTGTTATTTCCCATTCTAGATAAAATAAACAACAAAAGGTATTATTGTTACGTACCCCCAAAAAAGGTATTATTGTTGAGTCAAAGACAAATAAATAACATCTACATAGACGGATGAATAATCGGCATTCATTGCGGCTAGAGAAACAGAGATGACTTATGCGATAATTAGAGCGAGGTGAGAATCTGTGAAAATCAAATGCTGAAGGCGAGAAGCCTGAGAGTGGAGCGCACTGTTTGCATAGCAGATATATCTAGGATTATAACTTTTTGTGTTTATATTTTATAGTTGTATCCTTGTAGTGTTGAATTTTTGCAATTTTGTAATTTTTTATAAAGGTTCTTGCGTGAGGCAGGTTTAATGAACCACCATTGAGCTGCTCAAGGCGTGCCAGGTGCAAGTAGAACAGGCGAGCTCGTTTTTTTTTTAATTGCGTATGATCTCCCTAAGATGGGATATTCACACCTTAATGATGTTTTAACATTTGTTTGATTTAATGACGTTTTAACATTTGCCTTTAAGGCACACATTAACAAACCCATAACAAATTACTTGAAATAGCCAACTTGCCAACCCATTTAATTGCTAACATATAAACAAACATGCTACTTGCGAGTAAAAACTTACATGTTCATGTTTAGGAAAATCTCTCGTTCCCATCAGTCAATCTGCTCAGACACAATTTTGCTTCTTTCCAAAGAGAGAGAGAGAGAGGGGTACATCTCTTCTTCAGTCAGATTGGAACTGTGACTTCTAAGCTGCAAAATAGATCGGAAACATAGTAATACAAGAATGATATGCAGTTGATTATATGAATGACTTAACCAAAAAAAAAAGGACAATAACTGCACAAATTATTGGGCAACAATATACCTCCATAGCTGTGTTTTTAAATCGGGATATGTATCGTAATTCGCGTTGCGTACATTTGTTAGAAGAGTTTGAGTTTCTAATGGCTAGTTGGACAAGGTTTTGGAGGAGGGAGAAATACTTAAGACACGAGAGGGGAAGGAGAGTATTTGTATTACATTTGAACTCGAAACTCTTTCTTTTCTTGCTTGGTACGGAATGGCTAGAATCCATCCCTATTTATACTACTCCATGAAAGGCTCTAGTCCAAAGATATTTTATAGATTTTAGAATTACACATGTGACTAAATTCTTACAAAAAATCTAGATATTTCACAAATATATCCTAGAACTTCTAAAAGATAGATACTATTATTGAGCTTCTATAAACTAGATATTTATATCTTATTCAATTATCTTTCATCTTTGGGCTTTGTCACTTTACTTTCTTGTGCTAAATTACTAACTTTATTCTATGCTTCAACAAAAATAACCACAATTTATAAAAAAAATATAAAAGTAATTATACTTAATAACACCAACAAACTATGCTTATATTTTTAAAAAAAGTTATTAAGATGCAAAATTTCAAGTCTCTCAATTGAGGCACATGCATTAAGGCTTTTTGCTGCCTTAGTTATAAAAAGAAAAGAAGAGCTCTTAAATGATTCATGCAAAACACAATTGAAGGATTGTTCTTTCTTCTATTCAAGTCCTCAATTGAGGTTGAATTTCTATCAAATGGTTTAAATGTTGCTTGAATTTCTAACGGAAAATTATTAATTGCTCCTACAGCACCGGGTGCCTTCACCGCCACAAAATGCTCGCTCGCGTTCAACAGTGCTTTCATGAACGGTCCAGTTTTGCTAGTTTCAGAATATAAATTGGATATGAGATTAGAGCCTTCCCTTCGGCCCATGTTGAATTGCAGGCTCACTGGAGTTATTACTAGCTGGGTCAAAACGTTATTGAATGGGCTTGTTGGGTCATTTTAAAAAGGGAAACTTCTGGGCCGATCCCGTCTAACTAGGGCCTGATTTGACTAAATTGAAAAAACTGATTTTTTGGTTTTTTTCATATTTTCCGTATTCAATTTTTTTTTTTTGCATTTGTTAGTTTTGCGTCAAGATTTGTGGTTTCTGAATTTATCTCGTCGAGACAAATCCAAAGAGTATAAAATTATGGTCAAAAGTAATAGTTTTTTTAATAAAACTGAAAATAAACCAAAATAAACCAGTTTTTTGGATTATTTTTCGTTTATTTTGGTTTATTTTTCGTCTTTATTCACAAAACTTTAAGTTTGACTAACAATTTTGTACTTTTTAGATTCCTCTCGTCGAGACAAGCCAAGAAACCACAAAAAAGTCGACCGAAACCTAACAAATACAAATTTTTTTTTGAATAAGGACAAAACGAAAAAAAACCAAAAAACCAACTTTTTGGATTTAGCTAAAGGAGGTCTAAGTTAGAACTTATAAAGGATCAACGAGGCTTTTTAGGCTTATGTCAGTTGGGCTGTCTCCCATATCAGGAGTTTGGGTTAATGTGCGTTTATAGGGCCCATTTCATCTGTTCTTAGTTGGCAATTGCTTAGGTGAGTTGGTGAGACAGTCCGCCTGTGGGATATTTTGGGATACTTTATGCCTTTTAATAATTACAAATATTTTCTTGATAATTGTAATTCAAATAGTAGCCCTAACCTTTGCATAGTTTCGTTACGTGGTCGAAGTGGATTCAAAACCCTACATCTTTCTCTCGCAGTTTTCTCCAATTTAATTACTACTTCACTTAATTAAGTTCTTCTTAAAATCGTCACCGATCAACCAATCTTTTCTCAAATTAAATTAGGAATTAATCGAATTCTTAGTAATTTAGCCGAACTATCTCTGGGGGAATTCTCTCGAGAAATCTTCAAGCTTCTGGAATGGTCTAGAATCGTCCAGGGAATTCTTGAGCACTTGTATATTCTTGTACATTGTGGAATACTCTAGAAAAATGGTGAATAATCTTGAGAAGTCTTGTAAGTGAGAAAATTCTAGAGTTTGTTCTAGAACTCTCCCTTAGTGCCTAGAAAAAGGGTGTGGCCTCATTTGGCCAAGGCATCTAGGAATCACACAACTTACTCAAGAGCTTTGTACACTCTCTTCGTGTAATACACTCTCCATTCTCCCAAACTCGAGTGTTAGTCGTCTTACTCTTCTTACAAAGGCTTAGCATCACAAGATCGGATCAAGATCAGGTGAGTGTCTAAGTCCCGCACGGATTACTTGTAACAAGTTAAGTCCGTGACAAGACGCTCATCCCCTTCTTCAACTCTCCTCCGCTTTTGATGGCAATATTGTACAGCTTGAGTATAACGCATTCTTTATGGAAGTCTTTTTAAATTAGACACTTCCTGCGAGAATGCATTGTACTCAAGCCATACAATATTGCCGTCAAAAGCGGAGGAGAGTTGAATAAGGGGATGAGCGTCTTGTCACAGACTTAACTTGTTACAAGTAATCCGTGCGGCACTTAGACACTCACACCCGATCTTGATCCGATCTTGTGATGCTAAGTAAGCTTTTGTGTGTAAGAAGAGTAAGACGACTAACACTCAAGTTTGGGAGAATGGAGAGTGTATTACACAAAGAAAGTATACAAAGTTCTTGAGTACGTTGTGTGATTCCTAGGTGCCTTGGCCAAATGAGGCCACACCCTTTTTATTGGCACTAAGGGAGAGTTCTAGAACAAACTCTAGAATCTTCTCACTTACAAGACTTTTCTAGATTATTCACCATCTTTCTAGAGTATTCCACAATGTACAAGAATATACAAGAGTGCTCAAGAATTCCTTGGACGAGTCTAGATCATTCCGGAAGCTTGAAGATTTCTCGAGAGTGTTCCGCAGAGAATTCCGCGGGGTGTAACACTCTCCCCCACCTAATTAATGAATCTAGATTTTAATTGTTGCTTACTACAGCTATATAGATTACCAGCTCGATTTTGTAATGGTTTAGATTACGTGAATGCCCCTATAAGGTCACAGTTTATTGGTTGCTGTACAAATTAATAACGGTAACTATGAAAAAGACTTTAAATTAACATCTTTTTAATTTATAATAAGATATCCTTGGGGTCCACCCATATATATCAAGCACTGGCATTAATTAGGCAATTAATGAATCTAGATTTTAATTGTTGCCAATTTTTCTCTCTCCTCATTTCAGTTGAAAAATGTCTCGGAATAAATTTCTTATTCAACTATAAGCCATATAATGATTAACATATTGTGACTTTATTATACTCTCTCCATTCCTTTTTAAATGTCCCAGTTGGAAAACGGGTATTTTTGTGGTCGTTAAAAACATATAATCCCGTTAAACATTTTAAAATTTTTTTGCACCAAATGAAAGTACTCAATGAACAATGTTATAATGTCCTCATTTGAATACTATTTGTGTATCATGTGATGAGAATGTGGTCCACAGTGGCGGAGCCCAGATTTTACAACAAGGGGGCGACTTAAGGATGCTATTTTCAACCAAAAATGTACTTCTTCGCGCATTGTGTGGATTGTTGGGTACATTATTGTATATGACATTAGTATGTTTTTTGATCGACAATTACGACACTCACATATAATTAATTGTGTCTACGAAAGAAATTGAGAAAATTTTGTATGACAATGACGAATTATTTTAATTTTTAACTATATCAAATTAAAACTATTATAGTTTCAGAGATTTATTATACCGTATATAATTATACTAGTTATGTAATTCGTAAATTTTTAGAATTTCGGGAGAGGGGGACACCCCTATATACCTCCAGTACATCACAAATAAAATACATTCTATCAATAAAGTGATGATAGGTGACCTAGTTTTCACCAGTAATTGTAACAAAAGAATTATTGAATCTCGTGGGGCCCACTGCGCCATGACCCAGGGTAGAAGCGCACACTCCCAACCGAACCGTTCTATATCCACCGACCACCATGCACCGTTTTATGGGGGTGATTTTGGATCGAGCTCATACAGCCCTCCGATTGCCTCAATTCCCTCGTGGGCTCACTCGGATATTGATTCTGAGAAGGATGAACGACTCGGATCGACCGGTTGGGACCCACACCGGCATCGGCGACGCCGTCGGTACGTGGTTGGTGCAAAAATCTTTTCCTCTCCCAACCCCTCACAAACGTGGGGCCCATTGCTCTCCAACCCCATGTCTACATTCCACCAAGCCATGACCCGATTCCCTGTACCGGCTCGTCCGCGCTACATGGTGTAGCGTTCATGCCGATCGTCCATCTTATCAATTAATGATTTGCATTTTAAAAAAAATCTTCCAGGGAAGAGACTACGTTTCCGTGGAAGTCTTTTTAAATTTCAAACAATTGAAAACACTTTTGGACAATTGTACAGTGCAAATGGGGGCGCTTCAGGAACACCGATTCACTTTTGGAACCTTTGGCACAAATTCTCATGAAGTTATTATTAAGGAGAAGACTTCTACGCCATTCGGGGTGAAATTGCATGGTATACAATTCACTCTCTTTCCTCCGGATATCGACTTTACGTACATAATTCAAACTGTTCATATTTTAAATTTCGTTGAGATTATTGTCATCACTCTACACTTTTTAATCCTGACATCTAGAAGTATGTGATCCGAACAACTTGTGATTGGTAAAATGGGTTCCATGCATACAGATTTGGAACCGAGAAAAACCAAGTTTTCGCATATCAATGTGTTTGGATTACTCGTATATACTTACAAATATCCAACTAAAATAATTTTCTTGACGACAAACTTATCACAAGATATAAAATATGAATAGCTCGGGTCATAAAATTAAGACCGACATCGATATCTGGAGGAGCAAGGACATGTGATACTCCACCCGTGTTGTCTTTTATAAAAATGGTGGGACATCAAAAAATAGGATATAAAATGACATGTAGAGTGTTGTGATCGCTGTGGAGCATTGCTTCAATAACACTCAATTTTCTCTCCAAATTCTCTTGTATTCTCGTACAAGATAAACAATATTATACACTTTGCATGTCTCAAAATTTTAGATTTGTAACAAATATAATATCTATTATGCCTGAAGAAATAGCAGACTGGTTCTTTATCTAGGTGTTGGTAATGAAATAAAACCTTGGATTAAACTCGAGCATTCCTAGATTGTGAGAGAAAAAAAATTCAGCCTCTATAAACTTAACCCTGATTCAAAACAAAACAAAAGGTTCTAATTTTCTATTACAACCCTTTAAACTATTTTTAAAGAATTTATTGGTCATACTACTTTTGGTTAATTTATGTTGTAATATTTTGTTCATGTACAAACCCCCTTTATTGTAGACTCCTTCTACTCCACACAACCACATTCGACCATTAACCAATAGTGCAAGATTCACAAGTGGTGGCTAGCTTATGCGGTAGAGTTCTTAGATGCCCCACACTGCATTTTCGGATCAAGTCTCATTCCTCCCTCTCCCATGTAATAATAAATTAGGAATAACGAATGACAAAAAAAAAATAGTGCAAGATTCATGGGTCCTCTTTTTGAAGATTGTTTTAGGGATATCTGAGCCCTTTTGGGGAAAACATTTTGGGTGCTAATAGGGTACCACGTGGTATCCCCGGGCACATCCGAGCCGTCCAACAAATGCATCTAATGGTCCAGATTTGTTCGGCATTAAAACATTTTTTTTAAATGCTCTAATGCAGAACAAATCTAGACTGTTGTTTGGTTTTTTACATGGCTCGGATGTGCCCAAGGAGTACAACGTATGCCATGCCCTATTTAGGCGTAGGTTGGGGAAATTAATGAGGTCAGGTATAATCGAGGTGAAGATGGGCTTTTCAAAGGTGTTTTCGGCGATGTCGGACCGGTTGATCAGGTTTTATGGGTTGTTGGGCTTGGGCCGTTGGATAATCTTTAGGGATAAACACTCTTGGGCGTTGCAATGGGTGCGTGCTTGTGGTATAGTTTTGTTGGTTTCTTGCCAACTTCTTAGGTTTTTCTTTCTTCGCTTTTGTGTAATGTTTTATTTTTATCAATGAAATATTACTTTCTTTGCCGATTAAAAAAATAAATAACCAATAGTGTTATTTATACTCAAATTTGGCACAAAAATATAACGAGGTGAGCAAGCTGCTTTGGCTAATAGAGATTACCTTTCTGCGGTTTATTCTTCTTCAAGTAGTATTCCTTCGAGACCGAGTGGAGTGGTACAGTGGGTGCCTCCACCTCCTTCTCGAATCAAAGTTAATACAGATGGAGCATTTAAATCCTCCCGCAGCTTGGCTGCCTTTGGCCTTATTGCTAGGGACAGTGGTGGATCGGTTCAATGGTGGAGATGTAGTAAAGTTATGGTGGCGATGGCTCTCTCTATTGAAGCATGGGCACTTCGCATCGCTTGTGCTATGGCGGTGGAGAAAAATCTGGAAGAAGTGATCTTTGAAACTGACTGCAAGAACTTGGTCAGTTATGTTGTCAATCCTAATGTAGAGTGTCCATGGGAAATAGCTACCATAGTGGAGGATATTAGGAATTGGGCTAAGAATAGGCAATGGATGTTTAGGTGTAGAAGGGAGAGTAACAAAGTAGCCCACTGGTTGGCTACCAATAGTAGAGATAGGAATTTTGTTCTCTCTGTGGGATGTGTCCCACCGGGTCTAGAGTCTGTAATGGCCAAGGATTTGGCGTGATTGTTCTGTTTCTTTATATATATTTCTTGAGGTTTTCAAAAAAAAAAATAATAATGTATATATATATATATATATATATATATATATATATATATATATATATATATATTGAAGGCCAGTTGATTTGGTCAACTAGCACGTGTATCCTTATCAACAGTTTTCAGCCCATGGTGAAGGCGGTAAAACATGAAGACACATGGCAGCATTTCGGCCGAACAGAGATTGGTGCCAAGGGCCACAATTCAAACGCATGGAGCATATAAATACAAGAATCAAAGACCGAGAAAGGGTTCCAATACCAATCAAGCCCAATGTTTAAAATCAATTCAATTCAATTTCTTTCCAATAAAGTACTTAACCATTTTCTTCAATCCACTTGAGAAAATGTCTCTCTTTTCCTAACCTAGTCTAGACCTTTTACACATTCTACGTGTAATCTAGCTTTCAACTTTGTTGAATCCATTTTTTATTTTTTTTTGTTAATTGTTGTTTTCTCATTTTCATACGGTTGAGAAATATTAAGTCCGTGCATCCAAGGAAAACCACGTACCATCATTCGGCCTCACTCTTAGGTAAATTCCTCTTATTTTTCTCCTATTTCACCACCGCTGTCGTCCTCGTCATTGGCTTCCAATTCTTCCGCGATAGAACAAGTACTTCACCATTGCATGACTTGGCTTCTCTCATGCATCATTTGCTGCTCAACGGCTCAAGTAAGTTGTCTTCTCTCACTTTCGCACGGCTTTTATAATGTAAAGAGTTTTTCTTCTTAGAAATTTTAATTAGACATCTTATAACAATATTATTCTTAGGATGTCACGCTACAGATTTGAACCTCTATGATTTCATCCTGTAAATGTAAATTGGATCATTGTGCCCCTATTATCTATTTTAGTAGTATATTATCTAATAGTAATTTATAAAAATTCTCGGCATAATATATGTCCTATTCACGTCCTATTTTTGATGTCATTTATTGGTCATTCATTATTCTCTAATTCCGGCATTGCAATCAAACAGGTTTGATTTCTTCAATTTATTCCTAACCCTAACTGGCAGCTCCCTCTCCGACTGGCTCCCTCCCCCTATGCGGCCCCCTTCAATGACGATTTCTTTTCTCCTCTGGATCGCATGCCGCCCCATCTCCAACTTGAAGGACATCGGCGCCAACACCCATGTCTTATTTGGCTTTCTCTCCTTCGTTGTTACAGGCCTCGCCTCCGCTCAACTATCCATGATCAACGGCGGCGTGGTCAAATCCAAGACAGAAGAAGACAGAACTTCAATGCCTTTCTTTGGTTTATGGATCTAGGTGTGGTTTTTGTCTATACAATTATATATATGTATAGATATATTTGTGGGTTATTCAATTTATCTTTGTAAAGTCTTCTTTTCTTTTGAATTTGGGTTATTTTGGTTTAATCAGATAATGGTAGGTAATTAATTTACCATGTTTTTCGATAATTTTCTAATTCCAAGGTTAGTAATTTACCGTGATGTTACTCCTTATTTTTCATACAATGAACATAATTTATTGGTTTCTCATATTGGATGATTCAGTACAATAAACATTGTAAATTGGATGATTCAGTACAATAAACATTGTAAATTGGATGATTCAGTACAATAAACATTGTAAATCAATAAACCATGATTCCATGTCCTTCGAAAATGGATTACGAAAAATAAATTACCATGTTCTGTTATGTCTTCTCCCACTTTTCATGTTCGTGTTATAGTTCTCGTTAGTTATTAATTTGTTTACCATGTTAGTGATTCGTCCAGTGAACATGGTTTATTAATTTATCAGGTTTTTCGTATTTATCGTTTTTAATTTATCATTTTTTTATACTGTCTAAGATGGTTCATTTGTCTAATATGGTTACATAGTCTAATATAGTTACTTAATTTATCATCTTTTATGTGTTCGTTGTCATAAGGAATTTTTCATATTTATTTTTAGATTTTAGGTGTGAGAAGATTACGTGAGAGAGAGAGAGAGAGAGAGAGAGAGAGAGAGAGAGAGAGAGATATTAGGAAAATTGGGAGAGACAAATATTAGAAAAATTAGGAGCGAGAAAGAGTATTTTGGGGTTTATTTGAAAATTAGGATGGAATCATAATGATATTTTTTGAACCGGATGCCTAATGAACCATGTTCTATAACAAATTAGTCAACAATGTAAACCAACAAAAACATGTTCACTCTATCATTATGGTAAAACAATAAACCATTAACACTAATTAAGGAAAATAATCGATTTGCAATAAAGTAGCCAATATGGTAAATCATTTAACCATATTCATTGTATGAAATGACCATCCATTTATTGTCTTATCCATTTTTGAAGGACATGGGAAAAACATGTTCACCATAGAAAATGGGTCATTAAATTGTTTGATATTTTGATGTTTGAAATTTGAATTTCCCTCACAATTAAGTTATGAAATTGATTAGGATGTGATAAATCCCCAACATTTAGGTAACTACAACCGACTAGATGTATAACTAATTTAGGAAAACGTAAACCAATAATAGATTTACTAAGGGCACAATGGTTTGATTATTTAATTTCAGGATGTAATTATAAGTATTCAAATCTCATAGGATGAAATCATAAAGATAATTTTGATACAAGATGCCCAATTAAAATTCTCAAGAAAACAAAGATGACGCTTTTTTATATATTAAAATATACTCCCTTCGTCCCGAAATGTTAGTCCTACTTTTAAAATTCAAAATTTTATACACAATACACAATGATACCCAAAACTTGTAACTTTTCAAACTTGCCCTTCATTAGTTGACTCTCATAAAGTAGGAGTTAAATCAAGTTTTGAATTTAAATTGTTAACCGGAAAGTCTTGCCGCCAATTTATCAGAGAACTTTTTCAAAATTTTAGAGCGCACTTTAAACTTTTAAACTTTTCAATTATTCTTCTTTTGGTCTCATTGTTTTGATTGTTAAAAAACATCTCAAGGTCAAAATTTTACAACATTCCTTTGTTGAAAATTTTAAATAGACCCTATATTTTGGGACAGAAAAAAAGAAAACTAAAACAAACTTTTTGGCACGAATTGTATCTGTCCATTACTGCATGGCTTCTCCCTCCCAAATGAAGATTTATGACTCCGACCCCGAATTAGTGATACTTTAAAATAGCATGTGCCTTTTACATAACCTTTTTGTTAAATTTTGAAATGGAGCATCACATAGCACACCATGGGGGATGTTAGCTCTAAATGTTAGCAATTTTCTGTAGGTGGGCCTACGTAGATCATATAATTAGATATTGTATATTGTCGAATAAGGTTTGAGTGGTGTCGGTACTACCCATTAAGCTGTGATCATTTAATTAATGTGACCGGGTAATTGACAAATCTTTATTAGCACGTATTTGGGTTATATCACGTGTGTTAAGTGGTACGGACTTATTATTAAGTGGAGAGACCATTCAGGGACCATTAGGGTTCCATCTATTATGATGGGCTATGATGGAACCAAGGCCTATAAATATGTGGTTAAGTCCCCACTTCAAACCCTAATCTCTTTCTCATACCATCCCATCGCGTGTGAGGCTAAGGTCAAGATCAAGAGTAGGGCTTAGGAGGTGGAAGACAAACAACCACACACACAAGGTGTTTCATCCTCCATGGCGACAGGTACGCATCTGCTATTATTTTCTTCAATGGTTTGACATGAGTTCTTGGGTTTAGGGTTTCTTATGAAATCCTACAAGTGGTATCAGAGCCTCTTGTCAGATTATTGAGGAAAATATAAGGTTCCTTTTCCTTTGTTCAAGAAACCGGTAAGGACTTGAATCTGCTTAATCTTGGCTAGATTTATGGATTCTCGCTTGTAAGTCTTTTGTTGTAGTTTAGATAATTAGATCAATCAATATTTTATTTAATTGATCAATTTTGCCGACTAAACTACGACAGTTGTGGTTTATTTTATTTTATTTTTACAGTGCGGCAATAAATTAGCTTGTTGATATGTATCAACTTTGGGATGCCTTGATGAAATTGGGGGTAACTTTTGTTACTCACTGACGAGAATTAATTTCTATTTCAATTCTCGTGCTCGTTGACAGAGTATTATGGGTAATTGATGTTCTGCCATGAAAGGGGTTTTGTGTTTTAGCCACTACCATTAATGGGTTTCGGTCTTCTGCCATTAATGGATTTTGAAATCACGTATTTTTTATGGTCATGCGTTTGATCAATTAAAAAAAAAAAAAAAACCGACTGCAATTTTAGTTTTTGGCAATGATCGAATACAGCCTATGGGTGTTATTACTTGGTTCTAAAACTGTTTTTAAAGCTGATTGAGGAAAACATAAAATTTTCCCCTCGGTGATTTGTGAAACTAGTTCAATCTTTATATTATTTTCTGCTCTTGCATCACCGATATTGTGTTGAGTAGAAATTATTACAGACTTGGCCTCCACATATCATGGGTTTTGTTTGAGTTTTCTTAATGTCATCGATATCACCGTCACGTTCAAACCCTTTCGGTTTATGTTTGGACTTATACCGGTGATCATATGATTTAATTATGATGTTAAGTTATATCTGCAAGACTTCAAGTCAAACCCATATGTGACAGAATAGATCTCAATTAGCAGTTAACGTGGTTTATTTATTTATGATTATTTGGTTTTCTGGTATAACAATGTTTACTGGAAATCAACTACGGAACTTGATTTTGATGTATTCGTTTGGAATATACTCCTGCTGCTATTGAGGTGTTTAATTTTAGTTTTATGGCCATTAAAGTGTGCTAGTTTCAATAAAGTAATCAAAATAATTTTAAGTTGGGGCATAAAGATTTATTGTATTGTAATCCATACCTAAGGTTCAGGAGAATTAAAGTGATAAGCCGCCAAAGTGGTCTCTATCATGGAGATTTTCTTGAATTCAAAGGGAACAGTTTTGGATTAAATAAAGTAACGTTTAGATCCATGCGGGTAATGATCGGCCCAAAGGAAGATTATTATTTGGCCGGTTTTAAACGGTATAAAGTAGTTAATTTTTGAATAATGTAATTTTTAGGATACCTATGCGTTCAAAAGTCGGCCCAAAGGAAGGCTTTTGATTGGCCAGGCCTATTTGTATTGTTCATGTTAACTAGCCTTATTTTGAGAAGACCACTTGCATGTTGTAATTACTGTCCAAAGACTTGGTTATGATGATGCGTTAGGTTTCTCGAACGGGCCCACCACCACTAAAGACATAATATTTGTTTTTTTTATTTATGTCTACTTGTCTAAATTGTTTGCCCCTACAATTAGACCAATTTTTGCATGATAATTGTAATCAAGTTTTTTATTTTTATCATCGCATTATTGATATTTGTTAATCATGAGCTTCTCTTTTGTATTGTTATAGTGAATACATCTTCTATATCTGTCAATTTGAACAATATTCCAACATATTCTCATGGTTATTTGGGCACTAAGAAAATCAAATTTGATCATAAGGGTAAGGGAATTTCACATAATGGGACTTCACAGACAAATGTGCAACAGAAACAAGATAAAGTTATTTCCTGTTTCTTTTGCAAAAGGGCTGATGGTCATGTGAAGAAAGATTGTCCCAAGTATCAAAAGTGGCTCGCAAATAAAGATAACCAATTTAGTTTTGTTTGTTATGAATTTAATTTAGCTGAAGTACCACCCAACACTTGGTGGATAGATACGGGTGCCACTATTCACATAAGTGTGTCGATGAATGGTTGTCTAAAGAGCCGAACACACCCAGTGATGCCGAAAGGTTTATTTATATGGGGGATGACAATAAAGTTCGTGTTGAGGCAATTGGAGTCTATAGACTTAAATTAGAATCTGGTTTTTTATTTGGATCTGGATGAGACTGTTTATGTACCGTCATTTAGACGGAATTTAATTTCTGTTTCCTGTTTGGACAAATCTAGTTATACTTGTTCATTTGGTAACAGAGGTTTCAGTCTTTCAAAATTCAAATATTATTGGTACTGGATCTCTAGTTGATAGTCTATACAGGTTAGACTGGGATGCTTCACACTTAAAGTTTAATGAAACTTTACATGTTGACAACTATGGTACAAAGTGAAAATTAATTAATGAATTAATTAATGAGAACTCCTCCGTGTTGTGGCACAAGCATTTGAGACATATCTCCAAAGAGAGAATTGAAAGGCTTGTGTCAAGTGGAATTCTTGATCCCCTAGATTTTTCAGACTTTAAAATCTGTGTTGAATGCATAAAGGGGAAACAAACAAACAAACATAAGGAAATTTGGTGCCAAAAGGAGTTTAGACATTTTACAAGTGATGCATACCGATATTTGTGGTCCACTCCCTACGGCTTCTTCGAATGGTCAACGGTATTTTATCACTTTTACAGATGACTATTCTCGTTATGGGTATCTAAACTTGATACATGAAAAATCATAGGCACTGGACGTATTTAAGGCTTATAAAGCAGAAGTTGAAAATCAACTTAATAAGAAAATTAAGGCTGTTAGATCCGATCGTGGTGGTGAGTACTACGGTCGATATGACGGATCAGGCGAACAACGTCCAGGGCCTTTTGCGAGATACTTGGAAGAATGTGGGATCGTACCTCAATACACCATGCCAGGGACGCCACGTCGAAATGGTGTATCTGAGAGACGAAACCGAACCCTTAAGGATATGGTTAGAAGAATGATAAGCAATTCCTCTTTACCTGATTCCCTTTGGGGAGAAGCCTTAAAGACTGCAGTTTATATTCTTAATCTAGTACCAAGTAAAGCAGTAGCTAAAACCCCGTACGAGTTGTGGACTGGAAAGAAGCCTAGTCTTAGGCATTTTCATGTCTGGGGTTGTCCAACTGAGGCTAGGCCTTATAGGCCCAATGAAAGAAAATTGGACTCAAGAACAATTAGCTGCTATTTTGTTGGATACTCTGAAAGGTCAAGAGGTTTTAAATTTTATTGTTCTTCCACAAATACCATAATTGAGACGGATAATGCCAAATTTATTGAGGATGTTGAAAGTAGTGGGAGTGCACAAACAAGGAATTTTTTTTATTTGAAGAGGAACAAGTTGAGATTCCTATGATTCCAATTGAGACCGTTGAGGTGGTTACACCTGTACTTGTACAGGATGCGGATGCAAACCACCAAACTAATCATGAGTTGCCTCTTACTAATACAGAAGAACCACAACAAACTCAAGTAGAGGTGCCACTTAGGAGATCCAATAGGGAGAGGAGATCAACGATTCCTGATGATTATATGGTTTATCTCCAAGAACATGAGTTTGATATAGGATTGGAAGATGACCCCATATCTTACAGTCAAGCCAAACAAAGTGTTAACTCCCTAAAATGGATGAATGCTATATTGGATGAGTTAAAGTCCATGAGTAACAACGACGTTTGGGATCTTGTCGAATTGCCTAAAGGTGTCAAGCTTGTTGGTTGTAAATGGATATTTAAAACCAAGCGGGATTCGAAAGGCAATATCGAAAGATACAAGGCACGTCTTGTTGCTAAAGGCTTTATTCAAAAGGAAGGCATTGACTATAAAGAGACTTTCTCTCCGGTATCATCGAAAGACTCTCTAAGGATTGTTATGGCACTTGTAGCTCATTATGATTTAGAGCCTCACCAAATGGATGTAAAGACTGCGTTTCTCAATGGTGATGTTGAAGAAACCATATATATGGTGCAACCAGAAGGTTTTGAGACTAAAGGATCAGAACATTTGGTTTGCAAACTAAAGAAATCCATTTATGGCTTAAAGCAGGCATCCCGTCAATGGTATTGATAAGTTTGACCAAGTAATTTCTTTTTTTTGGTTTTAAGGAAAATGCTGTGGATCAATGTGTTTATCTTAAGAATAGTGGGAGTCTTATGTATGTTCTAGTTTGTATGCGTCCAGATATTGCGTGCATAGTTGGAATGCTTAGTAGATATTTGTAAATGATATGCTCACATATCGGAGAAACTAATTATTATTTTTGGATATTCAGACTCCGAGTTTGTTATTGCTTGCTATAAAGTAACAGAGTAAGCGCTGTGGTTGCAGAATTTTATCACCTGGCTTCATACTGTTGGTAACTCGAGAAGCCAATAAGGATTTACTGTGATAATTAGGCTGCTAAATTAGGACAAGAGTTCGTCAAAATTAAATCATGTTGACATCAAGTTTCTTGTCGTTAAGGAAAGAGTTCAGAATTGTCTTATGTTAATTGAGTACATTAGCACATAACTCGTGATTGCGGATCCGCTTACTAAAGGCTTACCACCTAAAGTGTTTAAGGAGCATGTAGCTCGTACAGGAGTGGTTAGTTCTAGTGAAGTATTTGATTAGTGGGAGTTGTGCTACTCATATTATTGATTTTTTGACTTTTGTGGTGATCACTTTTGGTTTATTGATGATTCTGAAATAAAGTAGCATATTTTCAAATTGTGGTATATACATGAAGTTTTGATTATATGCATGACTCAGGAACTCTGTTGAGTTATAAGGTTGGACTAGTTGGAAATAGGCATGCTAAAGGATCACATTTGCATGTAATTTCCATGCTACACTTCCGTACTTGATCTATGTCGTTGAATGCATAGATATTTGTGACCATGGATGGGTCCTGTCATGATAAATATGGCAAAGGCCGCCATGATCCTATATTTATGTTTTTGATGGACCAGATTGTTTGAGATGACACTCGTAAATTTCGACAATAAAAGTTTGAGCGCTCCTAAAGTTTACAATGTCTAATATCTGGATGACCTATGTGGCCTAAGTGAGAGATTGTTAGCAATTTTCTGTAGGTGGGCCTACGTAGATCATATAATTAGATATTGTATATTGTCGAATAAGGTTTGAGTGGTGTCGGTACTACCCATTAAGCTGTGATCATTTAATTAATGTGACCGGGTAATTGACAAATCTTTATTAGCACGTATTTGGGTTATATCACGTGTGTTAAATGGTACGGACTTATTATTAAGTGTAGAGACCATTCAGGGACCATTAGGGTTCCATCTATTATGATGGGCTATGATGGAACCAAGGCCTATAAATATGTGGTTAAGTCCCCACTTCAAACCCTAATCTCTTTCTCATACCATCCCATCGCGTGTGAGGCTAAGGTCAAGATCAAGAGTAGGGCTTTGGAGGTGGAAGACAAACAACCACACACACAAGGTGTTTCATCCTCCACGGCGACAGGTACGCATTTGCTATTATTTTCTTCAATGGTTTGACATGAGTTCTTGGGTTTAGGGTTTCTTATGAAATCCTACACTAAAAGCACATGAGATCTGAACGACAAACTTTTCTCAGAAAAGTTAAACCTCTATTAGCAACGAAGTGAAGAGGAAA
Source organism: Vaccinium darrowii (assembly GCA_020921065.1). Classification (NCBI taxonomy): domain Eukaryota; kingdom Viridiplantae; phylum Streptophyta; class Magnoliopsida; order Ericales; family Ericaceae; genus Vaccinium; species Vaccinium darrowii. The sequence goes on from CM037154.1 coordinate 40,507,999, forward strand.
GAGCTGAATAGGATCCAGCTGTGTTTCTATTTTGAACTTAATGAGAAGGTCTAATTATTCAGTTCTTCAAGAGCACAGCCGCGCGGTGCTCTAGGGCAATGCAATATCACACAGTCTTGTGAGACTTATGACTAAATGTATAAATACCATGTACGTTTATATAGTGTTAAGAGTGTTTCGAAGTATCATGTGACTGTGTTCAGGACGTGAAGAGAATAGGGTTTAGTTCAAACTCTATATATGTTGGATCCAGCAGTTTTACAACACAAAAGCTCATATTACAAAGCTGTACTCAGTCTCTTATCTCTAGGTGAGTGGGTTGTCCTAACCTTGTTTTCTTCTAGATTTTCCCCTTGCTTGCCTCCACTTTCATACAAAGAAACACTAGTATATCCCAAGCCCCTACAACAGAGAATTTTCGCATTCCATGATTTTATATCTTCACACATATATATAAATTAAATATAGTACTTCCACCGTCCTAAATTGTCCTCTTCTTTTCCCGTAAAATACGTTATTTTTTGGATCAAAAGATGTAGGTGTAGTACTTTTGTGCATAATTACTTAAATTTTTGTGCACTAGCATGAAGAGGTCTTTAAAATCGTGTGAAAAAATAAAAAAATCATACACAAAACTGCTTTATTTTTTTATCTTGAAAATAACACACTTTTCACAAAAATACAGGCATGGAGTCGTGTTTCACCCCAGTCTTCATTTTGATGGTATTAATTTGAACTTCTGATGTTCTACTTAAAACACATGCCTAATACCCCTTGCTTTTTGTTGATGAATAAGTATTATGTAAATTCACATTAATAAAGACAAAAAAAGAGTGTGAATGAAAATATAAAGAGAATGTGAAAATTACTATCCAGCATAAAAAAAAGTGTATAATTTTTAATTCTTTGTGATGTTTGGTCTTCATTGTGATGCCATCGGAACTTTTAACAATGATTAATCAATTTTCATCGCTGCTATTAAAAAAAAAGTGTATACTTTTACTCTGCATACTTTCATAAAGAAAGTACAACTTCGAGTTGGCTGCATTGTAGACGTGCCCCCAGCTAATCTTGTAGCCCCTTGGTTTCAAGAAAGAGGTCACGGATTTGAGTCTATGGAAAATTGTCGAACCCCCTTTGATTGTATACCCTATTAAATCCCCGCTAATGTATACAATGTTAGCAAAAATAAAATAAAATAAATGGTTGCCTTGTTAATAAAATCCCTACTTGAAAGAGTAAGGAAAACATATAAGACATTAGCTTTTTGAAAGCGCCATGGACCATTCTCCCCACTCCCCTGTACTTCTCCAATCCTCAGCCAATCACAATCCATTACAAAATGTACAGGGATGGCCCAAAAAGAAAGTATGGCTGCCTATCCGAAAATTTTAGACACAACACTCACATGGAATGACATCTACGAATCAGACCCATATATGAGTCTCACCTCATGTGAGTGTAGCGTTGGATATTGTGTCTGTAGCATTGTTAGGCCATATGATAGACGTGACATTCATGGGGTAGCCTATGAGTAGTCTCTAGATTAACAAAGTCGGGCCATCTTCTATAGCCCAAATTGCTGCCGCTTTAAGCCGTAAAATTTTAAAATTTTAAGGGTCCCTCTAATGAATCTTCTTGTATATGTTCTTGGAAAGGTAACTAGTTTTCTTATGTTATGCTCATAAAGATTCATAAGAGGGGCCCATCTTTAATTTTCATTTTTAAGCCGAAAAGTCAAAGCTGACTCTATACATTTAGCACCCCATTTCTAGTGAGGGGATCCAACACTTTGCTTAAAGTGTGGGACTAACATTTTCCAATCAAGTTTCGAGGATCTGAGCCGTTCAATATGTTTTTAACGTTCAAGGAGAGAAATCACTATTAAAAAAAAAAAAGAAGAAAGATAAAAAAGAGGTCAGGTCCCAAGAGATTGCCAAGTTTTAAATTCAGAATGTCTGGGTTTATAACTCATTTCTGCTGCCACTTAAGCTACCCCTTGGGGTTAGAACGCTAACGTTCAAGCTTATGAAAGTAGACGTTTGATTGTTTTCATATTGTAGGGAAATTGTGTAATTATGTAAGAGCATAAATAAAAGATATTATAAATTTATCGGGGTCAATGTTTAAGAGTTCAAAATCTAGGAACTACGTGACTCAGGACTTAGCTAGATCTAGGGGTCCACACCAACCCGCTAACCCACCCAATCCACTTTGCTTTTGTAATGGTTCGGAATTGATACTAAGGCCCATTATTGGAATGGGGTTAGTTATTAAGCCCATTCAATAAATGGAATGGACGTCAAATTATCTATTGAAACTTCACTCTGGCCCGGCCCAACACTCATTCATATGATTTGTATTTTTTATTTATTTCATGTACTATTAACAAAACTTATTAACACCAAAAATATCTAAAGATGTTATTCTAGTTTTTAGAATCTTTTTCCATAGAATAAATTAGTTGCACTATATGAAGGTAATTTGGATTTTGAAAAAAAAAAATTACATGAGAAATTTTTCGAAGTAGAGAAGTTATAGAAAATAAATGGATTAATTAGACGAGAATGGAAATGAAATACTTCGAGAGATTGAGCTCGGGTATATTAATATTAAGTGAAAGTAAAATCCATTTATTTACCGGACAGACTTGCATGCACAGAAATCATGTTATTATACTCCATGGTATAAGCCAACCCGAAACCAGTCTGACTCGATAGATGTGCACCCCGGTACGACGGTAAATATTCTAATTCAATGTGGTACGAGCCAACTTGTTATGGATCCAATCCTTGCAATTAAAAAGTCTTAAAAACAGTTGACAAAAAAAAAAAAGTTTCTTGGATTCCTAAGTTAAAATCACGAAATAATAGTAGTAGTAAAAACTGCAGGGGAGCATATTCAAGAATCGAGACACCAAAGTGTGTATGCAATCACATACTTTTCCCGAAGACGGGCGTTTCGCATCTTTGCTGGAACCATCTTTTCTGGAAAGTGATATTCGAGGGGTGGGAAAATTATAGTAAGAAAATTGAAATTTCCCCCCGTGTTCAATCGTGGTCGAGCTAAAGATAAAGGAACATAAAGTGTGTGTGAGCAGAAATGTGACAGCGTGCATCTTCTGAAATTATTCTCGGTGATTGAGGAGACGAGAATTCAGAGCGAAAGCGTAGTGCTAGAACGAGAGCAAAACTCATCTTTTGAAAGTTTTCCAAATTTAATTTCGTAAAAATAACGATTAAAGAGTGAAAGCATAGCAAACTCTTCGGACTATTGGGGGTTATGCCTGGTAGTTACTCCAGAGTCCTGTAATTAGTCGAGTTGCGTGCAAGCATGGTACCAGAATTAGTAACGGGAAAAGAAGGTCCTTCTAAAGAATTATGTAACTACGAATTGAGTTTTTTGTTTTTTTTTTTCCCCTAAGGGTTGGTGGCAGTGTCCAAGTCAATTTATCCGTATCTCGACTAAAGACTCCGTTTCTACCATCGTATTTGTGATATTTTCGATAATTTTAGTATTTTTGGTATTCTTTCGATGAGTGATTTTCTTTACACTGACCTCACCGGCCCTAATTCCTTACCCAAGGTGTTGAGTTGAGTGCTGTCTTGAAACTTGGAAAGTGATCTTCAGCTAGCCAGCCCATTGGCACTGCTTTTCTCGCAAAGGCCAGCTGGTTTTGTTCTATGGTCTTTTGTTTTTTAGCTAATATTCCCCTACTTCTACGGTTCTACCAACTCACCTGCAACCTCACAGTATCTCTTTCTTTTTCTCTTCCACACGACCATAACAATTCTACGCGTACACCATATACGCGCACCCCAAATGCACACCAACACATCACGATCGTACATTTCAAGAATTAATGGTCCGTATTTTAAAAAATTTGTTCGCGCAAACAAACAAATTGTTCGCGTGAACAATTTATTTAAAATCCAGACCATCGAAAATGCGCATGGATGACCGTCTGTGCTGGTGTGCATTTAGGGTGCGCGTATGTGAGGTGCGCGTATCTTTTTCCCGACCACAAGTACCCAAATCTGGCCAATATTCTTGGTTTCCTCCCTCTTCTTCTTGAGTATATTAAGTTGACACTTGTCACACTGTCACCATTTAAAATATACTTATGTAATTGACTCTTATTTATTTTTCAATAATTAATTGGCTCTCACTTGTTTTTTTTTTTTTGGAGTTGCTAATGAAGACAAATTCTTTAAATGAGAGGGTTGCTGTTGTTGACAATTTGAGACAATTTGAACCAGGGCTGAAAATCACCTCTATCAAATTTTTAGTGTCCTCATGTACCAACTGATTGCGGGGCTGAAAATCACCTCTATCAGCTGAAAATTACTTGGTACATAAGTACATCAAAAAATCCGGTATAGAGGACTTGAACTCCAATTTTGGGGATGCCTCCAAGTGACCCATGGCTTGAGGATGAGAATATGATCCCATTGTTTACTGCATAGACCTCAATGAGTGGAACAGCCTTGCCAAAAATTAGGGTTCGGGGGGCCTGTAGGTTATAGTGAGCTTACACCTCTGTAGTGAGCAATTACGGTCGTCTGTTCAGTAATTAACGGTCTAAATTATCTTACATAAAAGATAAGTGTGGCAATCAAGTTCCAAACTTATCTTTTATGTAAGATAATTCAGACCGTTAATTGCCGAACGGCCGTATGTGATTGTTCAGCTTTCTCGTTACAAGCCCATAGAATCCCAAAAATTATGCAAACCGTTGCCTAATTCAAGAACTACAATTGTCTTGAATAAATAAACAAGTGTGATTGAATAAATAAACAAGTGTGATTTTGAAAGTGTACTGTCAAGATAATTTTTGTAGTTTATCGATATCTATCTGATCAACTGAATTTTTTACAAAGGCATGAATAGTTTACATATTTTTTTGTGAAATAAATGAAGTCCGTTGTACAGTACTCTATTAGAGCATCTTTATCAGGCTCACAAAAAAAATATCAAATTTAACCACAAAAACACTTTTTACAATTTAGCAAGCCATTTTATCAAAAACTCAAAAAATCAGACTCTTTATTCACACTTTACTATATTAAACTATTCCACTCAAATCTATATTAAAAAAAACAAACATTTCCCCAATATTATTGATCTCCCCCCTTGGGAGGAGTAGTTGTCAGTGAAGTACAACCACTTTTTCTGTAAAGTGCTATTCTCCTCCCTCTCTCGCTCCTGTTCCGCTCTCCCTCTCTCTCCTGTTCCGCTTTCCCCATGACCCCACACGAGAAAACAATATTAAAAACATTTGGTGCGTGAAAAGTGCCTACTCAAATTTGAGTAGGTATTGTACCAAAAATAATTTGAAGAGGAAGACTAGAAAGCCTGATTTTTTGGGATTTTGGGGGTTTGGCTCCCTACGTTAACTCAAAAGTTAAAATAGGAAGCCAAATAAGGATGCCCTTATACTAGACCACTATTTGTACTCGTTGCATTTATATCGGAATTGGATCTAAGAATATCTCACCACATGTGGTTGTGTTAGAGAAATCACCACACACAATAAATAAATACGAAAATAGTAAAAAATCGAACACAGGAAATTTACATGGTTCCTCAAAACCGGGTACCTCCACGGGAGCAAGAGCGAGTCTGTTTATTATGATCAAAATCAGCTAAGGTTTTTATAATAGAGAGTATATATAACCCTTCTTTATTCCAACCATAATTATTCCGTACCGTACCCTCCGCTCCGCTCGGTCACTTCACTCCCCTTGCTCTGCTCCGCTCCGCTCGGCATCTGGCCTTTCATCAGAACTCCTTGGTACCTCTTCATATGAACCACAAGTTCCAACAGGGTGCTGCAAGTATGTTTAACCTCAATAAAAAAATTATGAGAAATCAAACCTAAGCCATAGTCTCGACCACGGACCACATAACCAACCCCTCGCATGGCATGAGGACTGAGGAGATTGTGCTGTCACTGTTAGTAAGATTTTGACAAGGCTTAAAAGGCCGAACTACCCCAAATGCCTTCCAGAGAAGGGATTAGCTTTTCACTTTACTTTAACGTCTTCATGTGGTGAAGTCGTTCCTTTATTCAAATCAATTTCTTCCATTTCTTTTGTCCGAAAACAGTTATGTCCAAAGAATCATATGATCCTATTGCGAGGCGCATTTGTGCTTTGTCCAATATTCACATTATGTAAGGTCATTGTAAAAAATCGTAGACTGGCACTGATTGGATTAAGTGCTCCAAAGCTTTGAGCATTTAGTTTTATACGAACTTCCATTTATCGGTAAAACCTAACAGTACAAAAAGTAGGACTTCGATGAAAGTTTAATGGCACTATTGACGCAAGAAGAATACCATGTGTTGCTCACATGCTAACTTCCATCATCTAAAAATGATTTGATGAGTGTTGTGGTCAAAAGTGGATGGGCTAAAGTGAGAGTTTCACAAAACTACGGGAGCCGCTTTCCTTGTTACCCTGAGCAGCCCTATCTTTGGAGATTCACATTATGTGGGGTCATTGTAAAAAATCGCAGAGTGACATTGATTGGGTTAAATGCTCAAAAGCTTTGAGCATTTAGTTTTACACAAACATCCATTTATCGGTAAAACGTAACAACACAAAAAGCGGGACTTCTATGAAAGTTTAATGGCTCCATTCAGGCAACAAGAATACCATGTGTTGCTCACATGCTAAGTTCCATCATCTAAAAATGGCTACATGAGTGTTGCGATCGGAAGTGGATGGGCTGAAGTGAAAGTTTCACAAAACTACAGTGGTGCTAATTATAATTATCCCATTTTGAAGGATAAAAGTGATTTAGACATGGAAAAATCATGATTTATAAATGATGAGCCACATATTCAAATGCCACGTGCTTGGTTGAAAGGATGGTTAACTTAAAAGGGGTCATTAGGTGTAATAAATAAAATTTTTACTACCACAAAGATCCTCAATCATGTAATTGTCGGGAATGTAAGGGGCCGCGGTGCACTTTCAGCTTGGTCGGCCAAAAAGGTCCGAATGGGGCTGTCTTTCTTATTTCGTGCATCCAACGACGGTAGGGCCCACCATTAACATGGCAAATGATGGGTAGCTAAGGATAGGTGGACCAGGGGCCCGTAGCGAGGGGTTCACCATATGCGCGTAGTAAGCTTTTTCGGTCGTCCGATCGGTGATTAATAGTCCGGATCATCTTACACTTCAAAAAAGTAATTTTTCATTTACTTTCATCACAAATTAAAGTAAAATGATCTGGAATGTAGATTGTCAATCGGACTGCCAAAGTAGCCCAGTACACTTTTCCTGGATCCAGGATAAGTTACATGAATTGTATCCGACACCCGATACTTCGACATATATGTAGAAAACATTTTTTTAATATACATTTTATGTTAATATTTGAATCGTCGTGGGATATGGGTTTGGTTTAAATTGATCTAAACCATCCCATTATGCATACGATTTAACATGTGAACGATTGAACAATTTGTTGAGATACAAGAAAATCAATAAAAAATGTCAAGAAAATCTCTGTTCTTGAGAGATGCTTGATACAAGAAGAAAATGTCAACATGCATTTAGTATTGAATTCATTCCATATCAAAGCACCCATATGGGTTATTGAAAGAGTGAAAATTGTTGTGAATAGTTTATTTTACGGATCCCGGGGTGCTGTGCATCCCTCGGCCCTCCGATCGTGTTTTGGATGGTCCAGATGTGTTATGTTTTTTACAGATAAAAATTAATTAAAATTAACTTAAAATTGCTGAACGAATCTTGGCCGTCCAAAACACGATCGGACGACCGAGGGGTGCAAGACACCCGGGTGCATACTGCGCGAAAATATGCTAAGATATCAAAGAGGGCTTAATTGTAGTATGAGGTAGCTAGAGAATTTTTGAGCAGGGCCATTAGGTAAACCGGTTGTGAATAGTGGCAGACCAAGGAATTTGCTATAGTGGGGGCACAAGTTTTTTATTTAACGGAAACAAAATTTTACTATAACTCGATGAAATATTTCAACATGCCGAACAAAGACAAAATCAATAGATCAAAAAGCCTTGTTATCGAAGTCATAATTTATCTAATGCAGTTGCAGAGGTTAAAAAGTCCCAATTTAACAACTATGTATTAAACCAAGTAGACTATGTATTAAACCTAGATTAGATTCTAATCTACATTAAAAAAAAAAAACTCCAAAATAACAGTTCCAGAAGCCACAAACTTACTTCAATCCACTCAAACATATAATATATTATCACAATCTGTATTGTATTGACTGATACAAACACCGATGACTTGTGAAGGCACACTCTACGCCATTCACATGAAAGTTAACCATGCAGGATAAGGTTTAATGATGAGGGAGGAGAACTTTTCACTCATAGTACATGTCTAATGACCCATGTTAATACGTGTGGTCCAAGAATATGTTCTTTTGACCCAAATCACAATTACTATTTTTTTGCCCTTGTTAGGACTGTTGTCCTGTTAAAATGTGTATCGGATAAAATCTTTTGATTTCTTTGTTTCCAGATTGCCCGAAGGATTGTAATGAAGGTGTAGAATCGATATTTGTTAACAGGTGAGAGAGATAAGAAGATAATCCAGTCCGTTAACCAATCTCGAAAGATAGAATCGCATTAGAAACAGCTAAAGAAGAGTATTCCAAACATTGTGAATATTGGAATGCATTGCCAAAGGGGCTTGTGCTTAAAGGGATTCATTTTTTAAGGTGCAGGTTGATGGAATCCGAGACCCCATCACCATCCCCTACCACAAAAGCAGATGTGACTCGCAATGAGATTTCTTCAATGAAGAAGGCCTTTCCAAGCGCAGGAGACTAGCAACAATGAATGAACAATGGCATTGTCACATCTTTCATATTGTACATAGTGAAGAATTGAACAAAATTGTTTGGCTACCACCAGTGACTTATTTGCTTACGAATTTAGAGGGTGTTTGGCCCCGTACTTATTTCATTTTCTGATTTTCCCTGTACTTATTTCATTTTCTCATTTTCCCTGTTTGGCCGTCGGGGACCAAAACAGCTTCTTGCAAAACGTATTCTCCATTTTGAGCTTTCCAAGCCAAAAGCCAAAAACAAGTTTGGACCTCCTTTTGATTTCTACTTCTACTTCTCGTTTTCCCTTCAATTTCTCTCTCCCATTCCTACCCTTACTTTTTGGGTTACAGCTTTTAGGGTCTGGGGTTGGTGCTGGGCACTGCGTGCACAACACACTTGTTGTGCAGCCTTTTGGGGCTCACCCCAGGTCTCGTTGTTTGATTTGAATCATTCATGTTGTCCATATCTTCGAGTAGATAGTCCGTGCAAAATTTCATGTTGGTCGGACACTGGGAAATATGTTTTCAAACTGCATTTTTTTTTGTAGAAATGGAGCCCTTCAAGACAATGTTGTAGGTGATTTTTTTTCTACAAAACTGTAAGATAAATAGTCACCGATCAAATAATTACCGGTGTCCGATTAACCTAAATTTTCACGTGGACTATCTACTCATGAGACGAACAAAGTAAACAATTCAAATCAAACAACGGGACCTGAAATGAGCCCCAAAGGAGCTGCACAGCATGGGTGCACAGCACCAACCCACCCAGACCCCAGTTTTATCTATAAAAAAAAATTGCTACCACTAAATATTCGAATTAAATGGGCCAGAACCTGTGAATGCTTACAATGGCAATGTCACATCTTTTATATTGCACATAGTGAAGAATAAACAAAATTGTTTGGCTACCACCAATGACTTAGTAGTTGCTTACGAATTTAGAGGGTGTTTGGCCCCTTACTTATTTCATTTTCTCATTTTTCCAGTTTGGCCGTCGGGGACCAAAACAGCTTCTTGCAAAACGTATTCTCCATTTTGAGCTTTCCAAGCCAAAAGCCAAAAACAGGTCTCAACCTCTTTTTGATTTCTACTTCTACTTCTCATTTTCCCTTCAATTTCTCTCTCACATTCCTACCCTTACTTTTTGGGTTACAGTTTTTAGGGTCTGGGGTTGGTGTTGTGCATTGGGTCCACATCACGCTTATTGTGCAGCCCTTCTGGGGCCCACCCCAGGTCCCGTTGTTTGATTCGAATCGTTCATTTTGTTTCTATCGTCAAGTAGGTAGTCCATGCAAAAATTCATGTTGATCGGACACCAGTAACTATGTTTTTAGATTGCATTTTTTGCGGAAATGGAACCCTCCAAGAAACTGTTGTAGGTGATTTTTTTTTCCTACAAAACTGTAAGATAAATAGTCACCGATCAAACAATTACCGGTGTCCGATTAACCTGAATTTTCACATGGACTACCTACTTGACGAGACGAACAGAATGAACAATTCAGATCAAACAACGAGACCTGGGATGAGCCCCAAAGGAGCTGCACATCTAACATGCTGTGGACTGTGGTGCACAACACCAACCCCAGACCCCATCTCAAAAAACAACTTACTACCAGTAAATATTCGAATTAAGTGGGCCAGAACCTGTGAATGCTAACAATTGAGGCGGTTGTCACTAGTAATGGTTTTAAGTGGTACTGCAAGGAATTGTAAATGCTTCATAAATGAATGTCTGGCACTAGATTTTTATGCTATCGAATTCAAATTGCCTTTTAATGGGAGACAGAGTTGGTAGCTATTCATGTGCTTCACCAATGGCCCCTAGCTAGTACATGCATAATGATATTTCTCTTTGTAACTGAAATTTAAGTTTGTCACATGCACCATGTCCCATTCCTTTTTCCCGATAGCTTTCTGACAAGAGCAAACCGAAATCATACGACATTCGGACGATTTTAAAAATGATGTTGGTATCATTACATTTTCGTATGACGAAGATTTTACTTAAGAATTTGGCTTCTCTTTAAATTTCGTAGCTGGACCAGTCTAATTCTCTGCTTTTCTACTCTCTGGAACCTACAATGATTAAAATCGTTCATTTATAGATCTTGTCAAGAAGTTTTCCTATGCTAAAATCACGTGGATTGGATATCGAGAACAAATGATTAGATGATATTTGTCTAAAGTAAATGTGTTTCAAAAGCTTTAGACCAATTTTTTTTTCACCTAAAAAAATATGGCCTAAAGTCATATATGAATAGAGTATTTTTAATATGGTTCAACTTCTCGACGTATTCAACAAAATAAACAAAAAAAATAAATAATGGAAAATCGTAACTGAATGGTTCAATTTTTCCCCAAATTGGAGAGTTTCTTGTTCCATATACGTGAATTTTCTTTGCGACATACTTCTTTCCTTAATCTTAATTTATTAAAGAGATATTATCATTTGCATATTTCACATCAACTTTTCTCCAACTTTCATCACTGTTTCCGTGAAATGTTTCCTGAAAATAAATTTTTCTACAAATTTTCAAGAAAATATGGAGGAATTTTTTGAATATATCTACCACTTGTGTTCTTTAGAACAAAATAAAAATAAAAAAAGCCCAACCAAATTAGGATAAAATCAAATAAATTTAATATCACGGAACATCAACAAAACTTCTAGTTAATACCAAAATACAGATGGATCAAAGCAGCTTATTCAGAGCCCACATTAAAGTCCTATGTACCCTTGTATCAACTAATTAATATGTACCGTAGATTACATCATCACTGTATGATATAACTTTACACTCGACAACAGAGAATCACAACCCCACACACACCCATCTCTCAGTAAATCTCACTGCACTGATCTACTACAATCAGCTCTACCAAACCCCACTCTCCTATTGGCCAAATCATACTCCACCCACATATTCTGCTGATGAACGTTCCCGATTATGTTCCCAGGTATCGCAAGCGAATCCGACCGTCCGATCCCCAAGCAATGGACCCCACCCCCAACATCACCCAACACCCTCTCTTTATCCACCACCACCTCCACTCCCTTCTCATATTCAAACACTAGATCGCCTATCTGCCGTCCGATCAAAACCGCGTCCCCATCGAAGCACATGTCCAACACCCCTTCGTAAACATACCCCTTCTTTAATTTGGGACCCACTAAACGGACAACTTCACCCCTCACCTTGTCATACGTCTCCTCCACTAGATACGTGTACTCGCTGCCGGAGTCGATCATCGTTTGACCGACTCCGCCAGCGTTCGGCCGAAAACACTCGGCCGATATGTTTAGTTTTATCGCTCCGAGCCGGAGTCCGACTAGCGGGAGAGTGAAGGCTCGGGGGTCGAAATTCGGCATGCGTTGACTTTCAGAAAAAGTCAAAATATTGACGTATTGGAATGTTCGAGAATTAGGATTTTGACCCAGGTAAAATCCACCACTTGGTGGTGCTCCGCCGTGATTCGGGCGGAGTGGGGTGCAATAAGAGAATTTCGAAATCTTAGCTTGGTTGGCAAACGAAAGTCGTCCAAGGTTCATTCCCAAAATACCCTGGGCATCGGACGTGTCCGTGGCGCACCCGAGGATCAAGGGAGGGGTACTTTGGGTACTCGAGAACGTAAATTTTTCCCTGACCAAATTACCCTCGGCCAAAGTCCCGTCCGCGTAGAAGTAGGAGTAGTGGCAAAGCCTGTTCTGGTCACAAGAGGTCGGGAGGGTAAAATCGGGAACTCGGGGTTTACATATAGGGTGGTTACAGGGGAGGACAGAGAAGGAGGAAGAGAGAGAAGGGTCAAAAGACGTCGTCGGCGGGGGCTTCTTCGGCGGTGCTTTTTTGTTGCACTGGATCCACGACAGCTGGCTGCCGGTGTCGAGAACCATCTGTTGGGTCTGCGGTGGGGTCCCTATCGGGAGAGAAACGACCAGAGCCATCGAGTATTTAAACGCCGACCGGTAGTTGTAGGGCGGCGAGCTGGTGGCGGTTGTTGGTGGTCGTTTTACGGGTTGGGCGGTTGAGGAGGAGAGAGAGGAAAGGAGTGGTTTTGGGTTGGGGTGAGGGATGGAGGTGAGTGGGAAGGAGAGAGAGAGGGAGTTGTCGAGAGGGGTTTTGGTAGGTTTTTGGATGGAGAAGGGGAGTGAGGCGGTGAAGAAGCAGAGGAGGAGGAGGATTGAGTTGCAGAGAGCCGCCATGAGAGAGATAGAGAGAGAGAGAGGGTTTTTGTAGTGAGAGAGTGAGATGGGGGTTAGAGACAGGGGAAGTGGAGGTATGTGTGTTTAACTTTAAATGGAGTGAGGTGGGTGGGGTATTTATATGCCTTTTGGAATGGGCGGAAAGAAGAACGAAACCAGGGAGCCGGCCCTTTCAGTGTAGCGAATGCGCTGCACCGTGCATAGCGGCTTTTTAGTCGTTCAAATCTAGATCGTCGAAAGCATATTTAAACAGTTCATATTGCGTTTCACCGTGCAGAGCGGCTTTTTAGTCTTTTAAATTCGGATCGTCAAAAGCATATTTAAACAGGTTATATTGCGATTCATGGTGTAGTACATTTGCTGCAATGCACTTTTTCCGCTGTCGAAACGCTGAGTGATAGTGATACCAATGAGATGTAAATTCAAACATTTAAATTTAAAATTTTGGTACTAGATTGCAAAAAATTCCATCTGAATTCTAAAGTCCGAATACTAATGAGCATCAAAATAAAAAAAATAAAAAAAGAGAGGGGGAGAGAGAGAGGAGGACAAGAGCAGAGAAAAAGGGGAACGCGGTTTCTGTATAATTGAGCTGTTGTAGTATCTAAATAATCTGACTGGTTTCTAATTAAAACGAGTGGAGTGCAAAATAAGAAAACAGAGGGCTCTTTAATGTTGGGTTTAGATTAGAGTCAGACGCCACCAGTTGGAGTAGGACAGTTGTAATCCCGTGTAAGATTTTTACAGAGGTGGATCAAAAGAGTGGTCAGTATTTAATTATTTATTTATTTTTACAATTCAAAAAAAAATTTATTTTTCCCTTTCCATATCAACAAAAGAAATTATTGATAACTCGATATATGGTTACATCAATAGAGGAGGTTTTTAGTGCCGAGCGGGCACCATCAATTCATATATGGCGTCTGAGTGCACATCTTGACTGTTCAAAATACTTTTGGACAGCTCGAATTTAAAGAGAGAAAGAGGAGGGAGGGTGGAGAGAGACTGGGATAAATTTGGGCCATCCTAACCAGTTGGCCGAATGTGCTCAAACGGGCATCGGCATAAAAAAAAATTCACTTCAATAAGAGTTTAATTTGAAGTCGAGAATAGATATTTTTTTTGGTTTTTTATAATTCGGCATTCGAGTCAATCAACTTGTGTGCCCTCCAATTAATTTCGAGATTCCTGAAATTTACAACTATACATGCAATCCTCCTGTTATCGCAAAGGAGCCTTGAGAAGAATCAATCTCTTAGACTTGGACATTGACTACCAAGCCAACCTCTTTTGGTTTGGGCCATGGTTCAATTTGTTGCATCCTCTCCTCTTGTGATTTTAAAAACTGTGCAGATGCACCATTTTCCATCTATTTTAATGGAGGCATACAATACGCGCCTCTTGAATCTAATTAATATATTAAAATTTAATCTGACCCACTCATAATGTGTTAATCAAATAATAAAGCATCTTTATAAAAAAAAAATTATCTCGATTAGGCATAAATTAGTGATCGGGTTCTTGTTATAATGAAAGGTAAATTTAAATTTGAAAATTTACTTCATAAAAAATTCTATTCGACCATGATTTCATTTTGTGATCGACTTGAATTTTGGTATGGATGTAGGAATTGTCAAGCTCTACAATATGAACAATTCAAATACAATTTTTGATACAACGAATGAATTGTTTAGGTTTAAAGAAGAAGAGATGCTGGCATATTTGACTTTACGTTTTTTTCGTTTGCGGTGCAAGCATTCCATTAATTGGGTGCATTTTGTGCACTTTTAAAAAACCATCAGGGGTGCAGATGCAATAATTGAATCACAGGGAGTATAACCGCACACGGCCCAAACCATTGGGGTGTAAGTGAAGTTTCCCCATTGATTTTCATATTCTCTTTAATTCGTAATCACATTTCTTTTCATATAAGTCTGAAATGTGGATTTAACAATACTTAGCTTTCATATGCTTAAAAAAATAGTATCTTTTTATGTGAAAAAAACATCATACGAAAAGGACTTACTTACCATTCATATTTGCAAGTTGCAACACATGAAGACAATAATGTCACTATTTCACAACCTCGAAAGCTAAAGCATTAATGGGGTTAATTTTGGAGGTCTTTTTTGGATTGCCAATAATGGGAAAGAGGCCTACGTCTTTCTCTTGTGGTAGAAGCTGAAATAACCTAGCTATTGGATCCCCAGAAGGTCCCTACTGTACATTTCTACCTTAGCCACACGTTACCTCTTTCATAAATATGGGTTTTCGTAGTCAAGAGGAGGTGTTTGGCCACTTACTTAGTTATTACGGTACGTGATTAGTGGTGGACGCGTGATTCTGAATGCACGAGCTTCAAATTACATGTATTCATATAAATTATGAACAATAGATGGTCCTTGTATATTAAGTAAAACAAATTTAAGGGAAGCTTTCTTCATTAATTTTACAAATGAAACCTAGAATATAATATATAAATAATGAGATAATTGGGAGGTGTGCAAGGACCTAGCGACCCGCATGCACCCCTAGGTCCACCCCTATACATCGCCTATCTCATTATTGATTTTTACTCTACCAACTTCACAATGACTGTAGACTTGTTGGTTACAACCATTCGGAACATATTAATTTGTTCCATATGATCATAACCAGCTCACGGGGAAGCCGTGGAAGCAACAGCATCGGGCCCCAAGTTTTGCCTTAAAGGTGGAGCCCAACTACTAGATAAGGAATTGGAGAAGGTTTGACATACAAGGTCAATAGAAATTCCAATGTTTAAGGAACGGTTTATGTTTTCCAATTGGCTAGAACTTTTTAGAGCTCAAAGACGAGCGGGGAGTACTATCCGCATGAAGAATTTCATATTTTTGTTGTGGTGGTTGATGAGGGATTAATTTGATTGTTGGTGAATTTTGCTGCAATTTGTTACCTTGCCACCTACTATTCGTGTTTTCTTTAGGTTACTACATCTGTTCTCTCTTGTAATATTCTGTTATTACTCATGAAATATTCCGTGGAAACTTAAAATTAATTTTGACATTCCTCGTACTTTTATTTTATGATTTATTAAAGTGCTAAGAAATTTCTCATTAGCAGAGATGCCAAATAGGAATGCAGTACTTATCACTTCTTTTTATAATATTAAACCTTTTATTTTTATTTTTATGGGTAAGAGATATTGCTCTTAAAACATGTATATAGTCCTTTATTTTGTTAATATATTGGTAAACGATTGATAACATTAGACTAATTGATGTGAATGCTCTAGGCCAGCTAGCTCTTTCGGCAGGTCTTAGTTTTGTTTATTTTGTAATTAGACCTTTTTTTTTTTTTTTCTTAAAACATTAGCTAGACTATAATTTGATTCTGTCACCCATACTGTTTTTTTGTGGGTCCCGCCAATATCCCATCTCTCAAGACTCCTCATGGGTCCCTTCTTCAATTTAAAACATTGTTTTGAATTGTTACAAACATCTTCATAAGAAATTAATTTAATTTAACATCGACAGATAGATGAATAATATACGTTTTGTTAAATAAAAAACATAATTTAAACTTAAACCGCCCATTGCATAAACAAGAATATTCCATATTGTTTGTCCAAACCAAACCAAGCCTTATGTCCTAATCTATTGGGGTCGGCTATTCCATATTGTTTGTCCAATAGAAAAGATGTTGCATGCAAGGCTTCAGACAATTAACTGACTGAATTAACAAGTACGAGGAACTTATCTTTTAGTTAGTTTAGTTATGTTTTTTGTCTTTCCTGTTTGTAATTTAATATTTTCAACTATATTTGAATGTACTCGGTAGCATTTGATCTAATGAATTTCCATCTCCTTAGGAAAAAAAAAAAAAAAAGAAGATGTGGTGTGAAGGTGGGCTGGCTAAAATTGAAATGTTTAAGTGATGTGTGCTCAAGATCAGCTCTTTCGGCAAGATCTTCCTTGTGGATTAAGACTTGAATTAATTGAAAAAATAAAGTTACATTAGGTCCTAGTTTTTTTTTTTGGTTTAAAAATGAAATTAATGTCTTTTTTGTAATCTACAATCTAGGCCATCCTTTTCTACTTTTAGTAGCGATAAATAAACACATTTGAATTGTGGTGTTCCATTCACACAAGCTTTTAAGCTGATGAACGAAAACCGTGGGACCAACAGAGCTGTTGGGCCCGTGTAACCTAAAAAGGTAGGGGAGCCTGCTGTGCGCAAGGCACCGCAGGATGGCTGTGCCCGAAAACGGGTATCATTTCGAGCCAAAAATACCGTTCTAGGCCTGTGTGTAGCTTGACGTGCGAAACAAATTTGTAAAAAAGTCAAGTCAATTAGATATGGGTGACTCAGTGAACGAACCACATTTTAGGATTGTTATAAATTACACAGTGAATGATTCTAATAAAATTATGTGCTCAGGACGATGCCCGATTTGCGGGCACAGCCACCACCGTGCTTTGTCTTAGGCACAGCAGGGCCCCCACTTGAAACTAAAATGGTAACGTATACTTGTAAGGGGTGTATGATGGAATTTATTGTAGAACCCACCATTCTTGCTGTAGAAGAATATTTTTCATCATTTCCGCATGAACCATTCCTATCCAAAGAAAGAAAGAAATCATTCCACTATGTTTTCATCCAGAGAGATGCTACAATGTGCACCCCATTTTTGGGCCAAAAAATGAGATTTTGTAACAACAAATATGAGTTTTTGTGGGTCACATATGAGATTTTGTGGCTGAAAATATGAAAGGGCACACCATGTGCACCTTTGACCAGATCGACGGACGAGATTGCGCCACATATGCAAAAAGTGACCCCCTATACCGGTCATTTTTATCTCATATGGAGAACCAAAAAAATCATAAAACCTTGCGTGATTTCTCATATAACATTCTGGGTTTCAAAAATCTCATATATGAAGTAACAAATACTCATAAAAAGTACCACAAAAATTCGAATGAGCCACAAAATCTCATATTTGCAAAAGTCAACCTCATAAAACGTCCCACAAAATCTCATATGATAGTTTTGGACTGTAGTGAAAATGTGATACATATTGTGTGTATATATATTGATGTGACATGTCTCATATAAGGTGCCACAGAAATACATATTGTCGCCTACATTGAGTCATATGAGATTTTTGTGGAGAACTTGTGGAGGAATATATGAGATTTTGTGACTTTCAAAATGAGTGTTTGTGAAAGAAAATATGAGATTTTTGTGGACCACTACAATCCAAAAATATTGTTGTGTATTGATAGTGACATGTCTCATATACTTACCCACACATTCTCATATAAGGACGAAATCTCATATACTCAGCCACAAAATCTCATATAAATTTTTTTGGACGGTAGTGGACCACAAAAATCTCATATTTTCTTTCACAAACACTCATTTTGAAAGTCACAAAATCTCATATGGATTTTTTTTTTCAAGCGGTGGGCCCGGTTTCATATGAGAATTTTTGGTTTAAAAAACGAGAACTTGTGGAGGAATATATGAGATTTTTGTGGACCACTATAGTCCAAAAATATTGTTGTGTATTGATAGTGACATGTCTCATATACTTACCCACAAAATCTCATATACTCATATACTCAGCCACACATTCTCATATAAAATTTTTGGACCGTAGTGGACCACAAAAGTCTCATATTTTCTTTCACAAACACTCATTTTGAAAGTCATAAAATCTCATATGGATTTTTTTTTTTCAAGCGGTGGGCCCGGTGACCAACCGGTTGCCATTTTTTTTGATTTTTTTATTCCAAAACTTTCTCACATCCATATGAGATTTTGTGGTCTTATTTATTGTGTTTTGGTTTTCTAATATGAGGTTTTCTGGCACCAAATATGAGATTTTGTGGCACCAAATATGAGATTTTGTGGATGTATACGAGACTTTGTGAGTCTCCATATGAGGTGCACACCATATGCCAAAAGGCATGGTGCACACCGTAGCATTACTCTTTCATCCAATTTTTGTGTTGTCTCGGTAAAGGTTCATCTCACCCAGATTCTGGAATTCAAAATGGAATTAGCCAAGCCAAAAACAAAACTTAGAAAAATTCAACCATGGTACTTGTGGGATAGTTTACACGGTGTTTTTAGCTTATAACCTCGTGAACGGTTGAAAGTTCTTAGAAATTAGTTGAGGCACGCATAAATTATCTGAATATTTATCACTATCGAAAGAGGAAAAAGAAAAATACACTGGTGAACAAAATTTACAAGGATGTACGTTGTTGTAGAAAGAAATGATGCTGAACCTCAAATTGGCACCACCACATGGGACACGCACAAGTTGTGTTACACATTAGGCAACGAACTCTACCAAAAAAAACTACAAGAATTGAAAGAGAAAGGTTTTGTTTGAAAAAATGCTTCCGACACAGAAGGGGTCACATATGTCATACTCCATAACATATTCAGGCACATATATATTTGAATCGTTCCATGTACATGTGCAAGTTTCACGTATATTATCTGTGTAATCAGTATGCATCTGACGGTTTCAGACACATTCATATACACAAGGTTCTATGGATGTCGTTCTCACGGATGTGCTGGCAATTATATGAAATCTGCTTTGTGTTGTGCACGGCCTAAACAGGTCCAAGTGCGTAGGCAACCCAACGTTTGGGTTTTAGTTCTGACGTGCATAGCATCAGAATCTCAACAGAACAGATTGCAGGATAAATCGATGCTTGAAAAAAAATTAAAATGAAAATAAAATTAATTCAAATTTTTATATTGATCCGCAATTATAAAAAAATGTAGGATACATAAAGAAAAAAAAAACTAAAAAGTGTGATTTTTATGATAAAACCCACTTCACAAAAATTTGCCCCCCAAAATTCCGACGCTCACCTACACCCCACATGCTCTCTCTCTCAATTTTTAAAAATGTCAAAAATCAAAGTAATGAGAATTTAGAGTTAGAGGTTTAGCGGTTTGAGAAGCCCCAGTACATTTGGTTGTAATATAGATAGATGGAAAATAAATTGCAACAATAAAGTGTCTTGTTTGCATAGCTATCAATCTCTGATCAACATAAATTTTTACATCGGACATTGAATCGGTAAGACGAAGAAAGTAAACATTTCACGTTAAATGATCGAATATGGGAATGGGGCTGATAAGCATAGCACACATGCTGTGTACCAGAATGATTTCCGATTTCCCTAAATAGAAGAATCGTTTCATACAGAAAATCATATTCCAAAATTGATTTATCCTTTTTTTTTGTGCTTCTAAATTTTTTTTGAATTCAGTCCAATCAAGTTTTTGAATACAATTTTCCCTGTTTCAAATTCTGTAGTCATAAAAAAAAGGCCCACTTAACTAAAAATCCAAAACATTTGACATTTTTAAATGGAAGGACAAAGAGCTTTTGCAATCGAACATAAACAAGTGAAATGTCACTAATTTTTTTAAAATTCTAATTTCATACAGAAAATTCAAAAAAATCAACTCCTGCTTCCTGGCTGACCACTACTTCACCTCCGACCGACTACTTCCGACGACCCAAAAAAATAGTTACATTTCACTAATATTTGAAAGTTCTAATTTCATACAGAAAATTCAAAAAAATCAACTCCTACCTCCTGGCAGAACACCACCCCACCTCCGGCTATGGGTGCACACCGGCCTGGTAGCCCACCCAGCCAAGTCCCGTTTTTTTTGGGTTCGGGAAAAATATTTTGGCCCATTGGGCCGGGCTGGGTTGAGATTTTAAGCCCGATTTCTAATTGGGTCGGATTTGGGAAATTCCTTTAAGGCTCGGCCCGGCCCTATTGAAATAATATTTTTATTTTATATATATATATATATATATATATAGTATATAGTACTATATATACTATAGTATATAGTATTAACAATCTGGAGTCTCCTTTGGACTCCCGACCTCCGGTCCTCCTAGATCCGAGCACTTTTTTAACGATCCGAGTTGTCCAATGTGTTCAGAACGTGTTTTCAATGGTCCACGCGAGAAATCATAAAAAAAAAAATACCGGGGAGGGCTTGATCCAAGCAGTTTTTTGCAAAAACTGTAATACAGTTTTTGCAAAAAACTGCTTGGATCAAGCCCTTCTTGGTATTTTTTTTATGATTTCCTGCGTAGACCCTGGAAAATACCTTTTGAACACATTGGACGGCTCGAATTTTCTAAAAATAATTTTTAAAATTGAAAAAATTAATTTTCTCTTATTTCTGAGAGGTCCAAATAGGAAATTTTCCGTGTGTCTGTGTGTGTGTATATATATTATCACTAGAGCCTAACTGTTTAGGATTTGTTTATCTTGATGAAAGTGACATTGATGAAGATGAACTCCTTGTACTACCTATGTAGAAAATACCTTTGAAGTAATAGCAATTTGTTAAGAAATTTTTGAAGTTTTTTCCCCCCTTAAACTACTGTCTTATAGTTGCAATAACTTGTAGTTTTTTCTTTCTTTTTTATTTTATTGTGCTATACAAGATCTGTTATGAAGAAGTGTGATTTTAAATGAGAGATACTCGAGAGAAGTTTTCACATGTTAGAGTTCCATCTTTTAGAGTACTTTAATTTATGAGTCCGTTTTTAATATTTTTAGAGAAGTTAGAACCTTAAGTATATTATTACGGTTGTGAATTGCAATTGTGATTGCTATGGTTGTTTAATTTATGTCTGTGATACCATGTTTTAGAAAAATAAATGGGCTTGTTGGACGGGTTTAGGAAATCAAAATTTTAATTGGACTGAGTTTGGGCATATTAAATGAAGCCCGATTATTAATGGGCCGGGCTTGGAAATAGACAAATCTCGTTATTATCTAGTATAAGCCCGGCCCGAACCCAGCCCGGTGTTTGTGCGCCCCTACCTCCGGCCGACCACTTCTGGCGACCCAAAAAAATTAGTATACATTTCACTAATTTTTAAAAGATCTAATTTCATACAAAAAATCAAAAAAATCAACTCCTACCTCCTGTCGATCACCACCCCACCTCCGTCCGACCACTTCCGGCAATCTAAAAAAATAGTGAGATTTCACTAATATTTAAAAGTTGTTATAATTTCATATAGAAAATTCAAAAAAAATTGACCAACTAGTCAACTACCAACTCTTGCAACTAGTGAAAACTCACTAATCATCCTAAAATGTAGGATAATAGATCGAATTTCAGAGTTAGTGAAACCTCACTAATCATCATAAAATGCATAAAAAAAAAGAAAGAAAGTCTTCATCACATACCGAAAAATTACGTCCCAATCCAAGCATTCAATAGCATTTGAACTCCTCCAAATCACAATAATTCATAGCATTTGAATATTATCTAAGATTAGTTCTACAACGATTATGTAATTTCTTCACAAACTGTGAACACTCCAAATCAAAGTCTTCGACGGTAGTGAAGTCAAATTCGAGTATTCGAAAATAGATTGGATAATTAATTGAGGGCAAATGTGAATCGGGACTGGAAATCGTGGTTGGAACGGAAATGAGGCGAGTGAGTTGTGGTGAAATAGACGTCGGGATTTGGGGAGGTTAGTGTGGCGGGCATAGGAGAGATAAGGGGGAGAGAGAGAGACAGGAAATGGGGGAAGTCAAAGATTTTCTCTCTCTCTCTAGTAAATTGTTACTACTGATCTTTTTGATTTTACTGCGTAATTCTTTGTTTCTATTTGGAGAATGCTCCCTCCGTCCCCTTTATAGCGTGGAGTTTTCCATTTTAGGCTGTTCCTTAATAAGTGTGTATTTTGAAAAAGTTAATGGGTAAAAGTTTGTACAATTATTATTTTGTCCTTTTGAAAAGGAAATGAATAAATAGTTAATGGATAAAAGTGGAGGATAATTTTGGAAAGTGGAGATAAAAGTTGATATGGAAAGTGTAAAATTGAGATAAAATTGATGTGAAAGATGCAATGATGATATTTCTTTAATAAGTTAAATTTACGAAACCACACTAAAAAGGGACGGAGGGAGTAAAAAAGAGAGCGTGGGTTTGTTTTGTCATTTTGTTAAATCAATCCTAAAAATAATATCTTTATGTTTGATTGTAAAAGTTCTTTATCAATCTCTTTAACCAAACCAAATATAGTGTATTTATGCCTAATTTTTCCTCGAAAAAAAAGTGAAGTAGATTCGTTAGAAGAAAAAGAAAAACTCAAAAATGAAAATAAAAAATCTTATAGATTGGAGTAACTTTTGAGACACGTTAAAGGAGGCCTTAATGCGAATCGGGGACACTGTAGTGCACTGCATGCCCTGTAGGGCGCCTTGTAGTGCACGTTTGGATCATTCAAAAGTACTTTGAATTCTTTCAGAGAAGAGTTAACTCTTTACTAAAAGAATTTATTTTAAATCCAAACCATCGACTGTAAAAATGGACGGTCATGATGTGCTTTAGTGGACACCGGGTCCACCTTAATAAACCATGTAAAATCAGCGTTTTTAATACGTGTGGCTTGCCGGTGCTTCTGTTGGCATCCGTGATGTGTAAACATCCCAAAACTAACTGACAGATGACAATTCACCAAACCCACAAATGAAAACAATGAGCAAGGATATCGACATCCATGGGTAGTCATCCTGTACCGACGGGTGCATACGATGTAGGGGCTCACCCCAGATTCCAAATAAACGATCAGAAATGTTGATTTTGTAAAAAATAAGTAGTTTATAAAGCATCTTCATAAAAATAAAAATAAAAAATTAGCTCAATCAAATGCATAAGTATTAGATCGAATCAGCTAATTTTTTCGGGTTAAGAATTCTCATCTACGAATTCTGCACAAAAAGTTCGATACCATCCAAGTAACGACAATCAATTGAGCTGATTATTTATCAGGATGCTTTGTGACCTATGTTCTACAAAATCAACGGCTCTGACCATCTTTGTCGGACCAGGCCAGGTTTAGTCCACATACCTCATCGGTGCACACCGTCGGTACCTATGGTCGAATTGGGAAAAAAAATTTAAATAAAGTACTGTAGACAAACAATATTTAAGGTATGAAAATGAGATAAAGTTGAGGATAAGGTGATGTGTTCACGGATGATAGATAATCTAAGGAAAAAGAAAGTGATGATTCACGAGATGGTGTGGTACTTTAATTAATGTTTACACAATACACAATGAATTAATGAAAGGCAAACGTGAGTAACATCACACTTCAATCCACACAGGTGTCAAATGTTTGACAGCTTTATTGTCAAAAAGCCTCTCCTTTCTAAAGGTGGTTTGTAATCTTTGGTAGATAAGAACGTGCAACCCCTTTATGTTGATGTTCTAAAAATATATTTGTCGGCAACTAGGTTACTGTAGCGGCCGGGTTCATAGGGGCCAGCTAAGGACCCCTTTGCCACAAAGGGGTAAAAGGGTCATTATCTCAAAATCTGCAGAACTGAATGCTGATCGATCCGTTTCAGTCGTGCCGAGCGTACGGTACCCTCGGGGGAGGGCGCAGACGCACGGTTCTAGATGAATATCGGTTTGAATGGGTCCGCCGAGCGGGTATTGCCGAGGACATGGCATCCTCCGCTTGGCGCCCGGAACACCCTCGGGATCTCCGGCCGAGCTACTTGCCGAACAACCGAGGGGCCGGGCCACTCGTGTGCCGAGTCGATTGACCTCGGCCACGCAGGGGCTTCGGCTAACTTGGTTCGGCGGGGGCGTATTGGGCACGCTACACATTCCACGATGGAGCATTAAATGCGGCAGTCACCTACTCTGCCACCGCCGCTTGCAAAAGCACGTGAGTGATGGGGAATGTCTCGAGGTGATGTGACTACTCGAACCCACGTGCCGTGACGTCGGCTGAGACATGACGTCTGTGGCAGGGATGGAGGTCATATCACCTGTCATTCCGAGTGTGAATGACAGGCGCTTGGGGGGCACCGGACGCGTGGGACGCACGCCCCTCAACCTATAAATACCCCACCGCAACAACCACATGAGGGAGATTATTCTTCTCTCTTCATTTACTACCCTCTTAACTCCACTCCTGACTCTAAATTTCCGACATTGTTTCTCCCCTCCGGTGACTGGCTTAGCCGTCGGAGTGCCTTCCCGGACCACCACCGTCCGGGCTAGGCACTGACGTGGTTGCTCGCTTGTGCAGGTCTCTTCTTGAAGGGGGCTGCAAGAGTTCAAGCGAGGACAGGCCATTCCTTCACCACTTTTCCTAGCCCAAAAGGATCATAGAGCTCATTCCGACGAAGACACCCCCACAGTTACCCCATACCTTGGTTAGCTGGGACTCTTTATATCTTAATTTGAGTCTAAGACGGCAAGAGTTTGAATCTTTTTACCTGTAAATTTAGCGCAACAAACGAATCGAGATGTTCACGAGCAGCTCGTGGCTCGGCTCGTTAAGGCTTGGCTTACTTGGCTCGATAAGTAATCGAGCTGAGCTCGAGCTCGATTTTCAGGCTCGTTTAGTTAACGAGCTCACTTAAGCTCTACTCGACTCGGTTGTATAGGCTCGACTTGTTTAAGGAGGCTCGTTAAGTAAATTATCCTGGCTCGGCTCGTTTATGACTAAGCAGAGCTTGAGCTCGATTTTTCTGCTCGTTTGCTTAACAAGCTGAGCTCGAACACTACAAAACTCGACTCGGCTCAGTTATACCCCTGGTTGTAATTTAGCATTCGTATTCTCCTGCCGCTTGTAATAATAATAATGATAAAAAACATATGTCAAAAGTGTTTATATTTAGGGTGTATTTGAAAACTAAACATAAGGTTTTGTGTTGGAGAGAGGTGACTGACTACTAGGAGGGGGAAAGACCCGCGCCTAGCTAACGGAGTTCACGAGGAACCGACTTCCGTTAGTGAAGCGAGGCCTCAAACATCGGAGAAAATTAATATATTTTTTGTAAAAGACCACAGGTATTCTTGATGTTCAGAATATTTTTCTGATTTGTCCATTTTGTTTTGGATTATTCTTTCATTTCAGACTATTCGGCCTTGTTCGTTTTGGTTTTCAAGAACCGGTTTTCTCAATTATTATTCAATTATTACCCCTATTTTTAAATATTATTTTTATTTTTGTCTCTATCTCTCTCCAATCATTAATACCTATTTTTTTAATTATTATCCCTATTTATCCATCTAATTATTACAAAAACCAAAACTCAAAACCCAAACCAAACACAACCGAAATTTAAAATGTATTAAAATATGAATTCAATTTGAAGATATTTCAATTATATAATACAATGCTAAAGACATTAAAGAATATGCGAAATAAAGTTTTGTACTTGTTTCATATTTAGTGAAGTTTTCATGTTTTCGTCATGATTTTTTTTTTCCTTAGATCGATTCCATTTGTCAAGACAAATGATTAATCTGATTAATGCAAATCTGACGAAATATATTTTTAAAAAAGGGTAAGGATAGAGCCTAGCTAGATATCAATAGCCATTTTTTTTTCATTAATTAATCATGTTAACATCGATACTCATCTCAACAATTCATATCCGTTTTAAGAAAAATGAATAGTTAGAATTTAGTGGAGGAAAATACTGACAATTTGTTTTTCAATGCAAACATAATTTTAAATCATTTTAGCTTGAAAGAAATAGTCAAATACTATCCACTTTTTGCATACCAAATAAGATTCAAGGAGAAACTTATCCATTTTCGAAAAAGATATGGGTACAGAGGAATTGTACATAAAATGTACAAAGGTTTTTATTTGGGCTCATTCCGAGTTCCACATAGATGATCGGAGATGTTCATGTTCTTTAACATATTGTTTCACTGTACCCCATAAAAAATCAGCTCAATCGGATTTCGATAAAGGCTCCATCCGTTTATCCATTTTTTGTTTTGAACAAAAAAATTGTATAAAAGGATGGAGCATTTACCGATATCTGATTGAGCTGATTTTTTACGGGGTACAGTAAAATATTATTTTGAAGAATATGAATGGCTCCGATCATCTGTGTAGGACCCGAAATAGTTCAAAACTAACTGATTTGTACATTTTATGTACAAAAGTTTATGTACCCCTAGCATTGTCCATCAATTTTTGATTCACTCTTTTTTATGCATAAATAAACTCATAAAATTTTATACAAAGAACAGGTCGAATCATCAAAACAGAATATGGTGAGTCCTATTTCTCTTCATGCGAGTATCACTTGAGTGGATGCTGATTCCTTGAAGAAGGGCCAGATTTTTTTGCATTGCCCTTAAAGACTATTATTTGAAGACTAAAGTTTTTTTTTTTTGGTCATTCGTCATTTCTAATCTATTACATAGGGGAGAGGGGAATGAGACTCGGTCCCGGGATGCAGTGTGAGGTATCAAAGAGCTCCACCGCATGAGATAGCAACCACTTGCAAGACAAAAGTTTAGCAAATTCAATTAATTGCCACTCCCCCGGGGGTAACATGTCACCCCGGCCAAAAAATAATATTGTAGAGGGAAAAAAATAGGTCCATACAGAAACGCTTTCTCAGTAGAGAACAATCTTTTCCCCTCCCCATCCAATTCAACAGATAATTCATTTTTTAAAACAAAATTGAGTTTTATTTTGATAGATTGTTAAACTATTTTTGTTCTACGTTGGTGGATGATCAAATTATGAAAGTGTGTACTTTTGGGTAATATTGTATGGATTGGTTGACTTTGAAACACTGTAACCCCCCCCTTTTTTTTTAAGTATTAAGTAATTGAATAATTTTCAATGCTATCACCAATTTTAAATCCTGGTTCTGTCACTGATAACTCGGCCTATGGGCCGACTATTTAGACCCAGCAAGATATGTTTATAAATAAGCTTTCATCAATTATCAAGATTTGGCAACTAAGTAGGCCCCATTCCACTAACAAAAAGTCAGCTTATTCAAAAAACCAAGACAGATCATTCTCTCAAAATATATCACATAAAAAGCCGTGAAAAGCCAGCTTATTTTTAAAACAACACCCCCTTAGGAGTATTTGTTACTCCCTCCATTCCTTTTTTAAGTGTAGTACTTTCTATTTTTTACTGTTCCTAAATAAGTGTGATATTGAAAAATTAGTGGGTATATTTCTTATTTTGCCCTTAAAAGTAGATTCCTTTTTGAAAAATTAGTAGATATTATTATAGGAAATTGATATTCGCACTCCCAATTTTGATGTAGGGACTCCAAGCTACTGTACTTTTCCAAAATTACCCTTTTGTAAGTTCCATGATTTACTTCAGGCACTCCAAAAAATCTTTACTCTTTTCTTTTACTTCAGGCACTCCAAAAAAGTAAATAGTTTTTTTTTAATCAGAAAAAAGCAGATTGTTGTTCAACTCCTTTTACTGCACGGCCTACTTTCATATGTCATGTTTCCTTGGTAGAGTCTTTATATTATTGTCTTCATGTTCAACACCAGAACAAACTGGACAAGTGGTCTTCGGCCTATGATTGTAAAACCATCCTTTTGTCCATGCAAAGTCTCTTGAGAGTTCTGTTAATTTTCCTCTCAAGAGTTCTCTAAACATTGGTGATGTGCTTTGTTTGTCTCACTATGAGTTTTAAAATGTAGATTTGCGGCCGTTATGAAAATTTTGAGGGAAACATGGTAGATAATGAGTACAGAAATATAAAGATCTTGTATCGCAGCCGTAATGAAGATTTTGCAGCATCAACATTTTCAATTGTGTGCTATTTATTTTGGAGAATTCTAGCAACGTTTTTTTTTTTGTGCAAAGTGGCGCGAAGCAATCTGACATAGATGCATGTGTAATGCTCGGAACCTAATGTTTATGTTGTGGATTTTTAATGTTTGGAATGTAATGTTAATATTAATGTTTAGAACCTAATGTTTATGTTTGGTTTTGGTTCATTTTTCCGTTTAGAGTGCCTTAGTAAATGCGGAGATAATTTGGGAGTAGAGTACCTCCAGTAATTTTTATATATTAAAGAGGATAGTTTTGTAACTTTATTAAATATTAGAGTGCCTGCATAAAAAAAAGGAGCCCAAAATCAACACCTATTATATTGATAAGGGTAAGTAGTGGAAAGTAGATGTAAAATTTGTAAAAGTTAATGTGAGAGAAAATAAGTTGAAATTACGATACTACACACTTAAAAAGAAACCGAAGAAGTACTAGCAAGTCTTCAAACCACCTACGTCAAGTGAAAACGATACTACTTTTACTTGTTGTGCTACAGTGTTTGCACTCTATTATTTGGACTGAACTTCACTAATCAAACAAGGGACAATAATGTATCATGGGTTCACCTGCGGTCTTGTTCTTTGATTTGTTGAAGTTGGTATTGAAATTAATAAACAATGTGATCTTTGTTTTGGGTGGGGTAGTTTAAATTGGTATCTGCAATTATTGTATGATTCAGAGGTTTATCCAGACATGCAACATTTGGCTTATGGGATTAAGACAAAACAAAATTGGATCCTATCTAACTAGTCTTTTGGTTTAGAATTGGAATCAACAGTTTGAAATATTAGTCGTTCATCTTGATAATAAATGGTTTGGGGATTCGTTGATAGTTGATGGTATCTTATCGGATAACAGACTGTCAACAAGTAGATGAAAGCTAATCTAAACTCGTCGGACCGGAGACAATCCAAAGCTTAAGCGAAAGGCTTTATTTAAATCAAGGAGGAGAACGTCTTTTTGAACAAGAAGGGGCAGAATGAATGTTGGCTCAGTATGGAAATATTGCTCTGCTTCATAATAGAAGAATGGACAAAAGAGATTCAATAATGTTCCATGGAGTACTAAACTGGAATTAGGAATCCTGCAGTGCGGAGCCGCACTACAGAGTCGTAGTTTGACATCTGAGCCGTTGATCGCGCAACTAAATTACTGTAATTTCCTGAGTCTAATTTTTTTGCTCTTTCCATTTTTCTTCATTTTTTTGTAAAAAAAAAAAACCCACAATGCCAAATTAATAAATATTTATGATTTTATCATATTCATCTACTAATATATCTCCTCTTAAGGGAAAAAAAAACAAAAAGAAAATTTGGGCTCACGTAGATTGAGGCTCACGACGACTTCAAGAATTGGGTCAATTTGGAGCATGATATGAAGTAAGAAGTTCCGTACCCCTTCGAACACGAATCTTCGACTTTTACTGCCAGCATAAAATTTATGTTTATCGAGATTCTTATTGTTATTAAGTTAGAGAGTCCGGAGATTAGTTGATATGCGTAAGACCAAGTCTTTAACAATGTATCTATGAGTCCATGACTATGAAATAGTACTCTGTAGGCTCCTTCTAGAAAGATGATGAAACCCTGTAGCCAGCCCTACAGCAAGTTGTATGGAACATTAATGGGGGACCCGGATTCATCAACTTGGGTTTTGGACTATTAGAAATCAGTTTACCAAATTATTCTATTCTAGGATCACATTCAATGATAAAGACAATTCCGAGGGATTTGGCCGTTCGCCTAGTGGTCGAGATTTGAGATATAATGTTTGCAACGTTTTAGGTGTTATCAAATCTTTTGCGGATTGCGGTCAGTTCATACAGAGTTTTGCTTTAGCTTTTAATGGGCCCCTGCTTGTGGATAGTATGATTCATGCTACCGAATTATTTGAGGTGCGCGCAAACTGGCTCTGACACCTAGTTACGTAAAGAGAGAACATTTGATGATAAACACTGTTTGTAACTTGTACGAGTAGTATTTGGTTGGATTTGAGTATCATATTAAGGGTGGAATTTTCTGTGGAAGTTCATGAATAATCAAACATCCAGCTGCTTAATTTATCAGCCATAGCTTACATTTAGCACAATAAGCGTCACAGATTAAATTTTTAGCCCACTTCAAATATACAATAGGGCTCGCAGCCAACGGCGACACTATAAAATTTTAACAGGGTGTTAAAAAATTATTTTTAACCCAACTAGTGTTGTTAACTAGTAATATAGACACACAACTTCATACATTAGTGTGATTAGTGCGATAAAAAATTATTAAAATACTCCATAATAATTTACACTTGTTCTTAATGAATTTTCGTATTTTGAGCCAAGTAAGCAAACGGCGGAGGCACATAGGGGCCGGGGTGGTACAAAAAATTTAGAAAGATTGAAACAGACCTCCAACTCACCTCCCTCGCAAAAATACAAAGATGACTATTTAGAAAAAGCGTATCTAACAAAGAAAATCTTCTCTTTGTTCTCCAATACATTTTATGACATAAAATGAGAATTCTCATTTTAGTTGGAGTTTTATGGAATGGTCATAAAATGACATTGTTTTCCCAATACATTTTATGTAGACATTTTATGTAGTTTTCCCAATACATTTTATGGAATGGTCATAAAATGACATGTCATTTTATGTATTGAGAAAACAATGCCATAAAATCTCCCATTTTATGCCATAAAATGGGTTGAAGAACAAGGCCTAAAATCTTGTTCATTGATTAGTGTAGTTTCTTTGACCAATCAAGTACTCCTGTCCCGAATTGCTCAATATTTTTTTTTTTGATAATTGTGCATTATAAAAGTGCGGAGGCACACTACGGGATCCCCAAATCCAAAAAGTAATCTACTTGTCAATTTTTTTTTTTTGGAAAAACTTCTACAAGTTTTACCCCCTTTTTTTTTGGGTGAAAAAACACACGATAACGCAAAAGGTCAAGCAATTAGGGACAGGAGGAATAGTGTTTTAGACAGAAAAAAAAAAACCCACATGACAATACAGTATTTTTTGCGTGAAAAAAATACATAATTACCCAAATGATCGAGCAATTTGGCACGGAGTAGTAACTATTTTTTTTTTTTGTTCTTAGATTATTGTTCTCCCTGTTGTACAAAGACTTGAGAGATAAGACTAAAGTTATTGAAAAGAATGAGAAAGTGAAAGGAACTTGTGCATTAAATTTGCTTGGTCACTAGCTAGAGAAAGCTCTTATTAGTCAATGTAGTCAGTAGGTTTGGACCCCATAGAATTCGCCAAATTATAAACATTAAAGCAAAGAAGCCACCCCATGGATACGTTAATTGATGAGTTTACTCCACACACAATTAAGTAGTGTTCGATTATTAATATTAGACAGTAAGAAAATAATTTCTCGTGCATTCTATAGTCCTGCGCGGAGGGTCTGCCTTCGACCGAACCAAGAAAGGATTAATCAAGGTGCACGTAAACCGTTCCGGACGGTCGGACCAAAAATAAACGAAAAGAAGCAAGAAGCCGAAAGATGTTGGTGGCATCAACATCATCCCAGCAACCAACCAACCAAAGTTGGAGATATCCTCAACGCGTTTTTTTTGAGCCCATTGTTTTTAAGTCTTGAGTCAATGAATGGCCCATGCTCTACTCCTAAGTTTGGACCACCTTTTGGCAGCTAAATTGTCATCCCCTCTTATATGTAGCCTTATCCAATAGAATTCATTGTACTCATCTCAAATTTGTGCAACTTCTTCGTCTTCCAAAAAAAAGAAAGAAAAATTGTTTTTATTGATGAAACGCCCAAAAATGCTTTTGGACGGTCGAGATTTGATGGTGTACATTTAAAGTATACACGGGTGGTGTATCCATAGACGCGTTGTTTTTTTATTGACCAAAAAAGAGATAAAA
Organism: Vaccinium darrowii; assembly: GCA_020921065.1. Lineage (NCBI taxonomy): Eukaryota > Viridiplantae > Streptophyta > Magnoliopsida > Ericales > Ericaceae > Vaccinium > Vaccinium darrowii. Next base: position 40,540,573 of record CM037154.1, read on the forward strand.
TTCGTTTTATGAATCAACACGACAAGCCGACTACTACCGAACAAGCAATACCTGCCACCACTATTGCAGCTGCCGCCATTCAACACCACTATCGCTACCATAGCCGGTAGAACCATCATTTTTTTTTTTTTTTCTATCGGGAAAGGAAATTTTTTGTTGAACAAGTAAAATGTTACAGTGAGGTAAAAAGGAACAAAGACAATGGTAGCAAGATGTCAACAGAAAAACCAAACAATACAGAAACATTTTCATCAGTAAAATCGAAACGCCACCCGTTTTACTCCAGTTGTAACACCTCCATTGAAATCCTTGATGTGCAAGAGCAGTAAACGAAATCGTAAATGAAATCTTCAAACATTCTGAGAGAAATCACGGCTTCCATTAACAATAGCAGCAACACCTCAGATCATTGCAACGCAACATCCTCGAAACAAAGTTTCAGCAAACTGCAGCAAAGTTCAACAACGACAACAACCAGCCGCAAACGCTGCAAACAACGCTGCAACAGCAGAAGCAGAACAAGCTCGAAACAGCAGCAAGGATAGAAACACGAACCCATAAAACCCTTTTTACGTGCATTAAGTATTTTTACTTTAAAATTTTATTCGGTGAAACAAACGGAGTGGTCAAGACAAGAGCCTGTCAAAGTTCATTAATCATATACTTACCAACAAGATTTGCTGCAAGTAGTCCCTCATAAGTTCTATCAACAATCCAAAAAAATAATTTCCCTCTAAACTAGGAAACTCCTCTAAAGGGTACTGAAAAAAGAAAACCATTACAACAGCAGAAAACAAGACACACAACACCCAATTCTATGCTCCCAAAACATCAACAAATCTTTTCATTCACTGCACAAGTACTACTTTTCAGTCCTATTATGCAGGCTCTGATATCCCTCTGAGTCTTGAGAATGAACCCTGCAGCATCAAGACTCTTGGGCTGGAAAATCCTCCCATTTGTCTCTCCTGAACGGGATACACTGAGAGCTTCCCCAACCCAAGTCTCTAAAATAGAGACTCAACTCCTTGTTCTTAATTTCAAAAGTACATACAGAGAGTGTTACTCAACATTCCCCTTCCCAGACAATTGATGGGTACCAACTGGGCGCTGATTCATCATATCTATGTCCAAATCTCTACTTCTATCTCAAATTTAAAACAAAAAAAAAAAAAAAAAAAAGGAGAAAAAAAAACCACTGGATCCAATTTCCTGCAAAAGCTCAAATTATGAACTATAGATGTTTATAAACAATACATAGGGTCTCTTTTTTATCAGCTATGAACTATATATAGTTGATCTCATTTTGAAGTTCTCAAACTCTCATGAATATTGATGTTCTTTCTAATACAATTTTGTAATGCAAAATGATAGTTACTACTGCTGTCGCAAAGCATAAATTGAAAAGTAAAAATAAAAAGGAATCTTTATTTTTCAGAAAGTCTCCAAATATAGAGATCCAAAGTCAAGCATCTTTGCTAGAGACTCATTCTTAGAGCCCAGTGAGAGTATGCACACTTTACTTGAAGATGTAGAGTGTGGTTGGAGATGTTACGAGACAGCGAAACACAAGTCTGAACACCGGAGAATGAACATGTGTCTAATATTTTAGCGTGTTATTGGTAATGTACAAGTATCTTGTCTTGACAATCTTAATACCTAATCTTTATTTCTGCTTTTCAAAAAGAACATAACAAGTTTCTGAAAACTCATGGTTTTCACTAATGGTGTGAAAACAGAGATTTGGAATTCAGAAACAACTTTGGGGGGCTCCTTAAAATGTGAATCTCTTTTTGGAAAAGTTTCTAAAACTAGGTTGGCAACTAATTTGTTCGCATACTTTTCGAAACTGAAAACACAAAGTGAAGTTTAAGAACATAACCAAGCCAGATATTGCAAGAGACTGAGGAAGGCTATTTATGAATGAATGCTAATGGCATGCAACTATGCAAATTTAATCAGGTCCTGGACATCAAAATGGAATAAGGTCAACCAACAAAGCCTATAACTTAGTCGGGACATTAACCGGGGATGTGAAATCCAGCTCATGCATAATTAATTCAACCAGTAAATGATTCATCGTGATAATTAGACCAGGCACATACAGACCTAAGATTCTAACTTAGAAGCAAAACATCTATATTGACCAAAATTCAGAAGACTATGTACACTACGACGTAACTACTAAAGTGGATTGGCTCAACCATCCGGATCCCAAATCATTTATTTCGGTAATCAGTATAAGCACACAAAACTGAGGAGGCCGAAGAAATATCTTCCAGGCTAAAATCATCGGAGGGGTTCAACTTCTCCCCACTTTTTATCCAGCCAATTCAGTCCAATTTGGGTTATTGTGGGGCCATACTGACTAGGGCTATCAAAGGGCTCAAACGAGCCGAACAGAACAATGTGTGATTGAAATTTGTTTCAAAACTTACAGAGCTTTAAATTGTGTTCCAGACTCTATTTCTCCTCCAGAGCCAATCTCAAATCCATCATGAGCCAAACTTGAGTAGCTTGAATCTTTTCATAGTAGTAGATTGTTTAAACCTAGTTTGTAAGCTCAACGAACTTCACAAAAACATGTTAAGCTTGGGTTATGTGTACAGACTATAGAGAAAGATGGAGATAGAGCTGAAACTTGGATGATAAAGTTTCATGCAGGCCACCGTATGATGATATAAATTACATCTAGGGTTGTAACCAAAGAACAGGAGTATTGGAGAAGAAGGGGTTTAAATGCACATTTGAACGAGGAATTTTGCATTTGATTATTACTGCAAACCATATTGATATCATACGTGGATCCACGTTTTCTTTTGACCTAGATTGATGCTACACTGTTTGGTTTGTTCGCTTCCCTTACAGCCCAAGCTACGATTCTTTGCATATACTAAATGCACTTCAAACAATTCTACTAAACAACCTTTAGCCTTCCAAAACATAATGGTAGGCTTACATAGAATGGCTGAAGTAACCTAAGAGGAGGGTTTCTATATGACAAGGTGCTCCTAATCTCCCTTTTAATATCGAAACTTACAATCCAATGGTTCAGGTTTACTTTCTGTTTGTCTCGGGTGGAAACTGTTTTATGGAAAACCTTTGTGTAGAGAACTTTTTCTAGAAAGGAAAATATTTTACTAGTGTTTGGTTTGATATGAAAACAATTCTAAAAAAACATTTTCTATTGTTTGGTTGACACGAAAAATCAATACTTTTAACAAACTAACCAAAACACATCCTTGTTGTGAAAATGAAAACTGTACCCCGTCCTATAGAAATGATCAAAAGTATTTGTACCCATGCAAATGACAGTAATACACCTGTAGTATGTAAAATCACGGAGATACGCATATGGTATACAACTAAAAAATAAGCATTGTCGAGTCGACCATATATTGGATTAGAGAAAAATAGGTTTTCTTAGATTCTACTAAGGTAATATGATAATATATATATTTTTTCATCTTAGTAGGAGTTAATTTCACTAAGTATCCTATTTACTTCATAGTTTTTGGAACTTCAAAGGACTCTTATTCAATGCAAAAAAATTGATTTATCCGAATTCTGCTCATCAGACTAAATCAAGTAACAATAATTGCACTTAATTTTAATTAAGTGCCATTCATTCCGCCACACTCGCTAATTTCTTTACCACGGTTCTCTTCCTCCATTTTTTCGGGTTTCCAAAAACCTATTAAATCGAGAGGGATACAAGAACAATAATCTCCGAGAATTTTGAGAATTGGGGAGATGCTGAGGGGTGGGATGCCCAGGAGGACCTACGTGGGATGACCGTGGGCGGCATGCCGGTGATGACGATCGTTCTCTTAGAAGACGAAGACGACCAGACCGATTGAGATTATATTTCAGATTATAAGTTAAAAGAGAAACAAAAGGCTTATCTAGATAGGAAAAACTTAGGAGAAGAAAAGAAGATTGATCAAGATCGTTTCGATTCAATATCAGTAGAAGAAGCGATTGCCTATCGAAATCGTTTCCACGCGAGGCCTAATTTAGATCCTCTTGCAAGAGAACTAGATAAGACTTCTATGCTTATCCAGATGTTCTCTTTCGATAACAAGAGAAGAAGGGAGGAACATAATTTTCATTAGAGGGCAACCATGACAAATCCACAAGCATGAAACATCACAAACTATCGCAGAAGTTTTAAAAGAGCCAGAACTGTTAAACGCTACACCCTACAAGAGAAGAGTGTCTAACGACTTACAAACAAAGACCACGTAGCTCACATTTATTGCAAGAGACTGAGGAAGGCCATTTATGAATGAATGCTAATGGCATACAACTATGCAAATTTAATCAGATCCTGAACCTCAAAATGGAATAAGGTCAACCAACAAAGCCTATAACTTAGTCGGGACATTAACTGGGGATGTGAAATCCAGCTCACGCATAATTAATTCAACCAGTAAATGATTCATCATGATAATTAGACCAGGCACAGACAGACCTAAGATTCTGACCTAGAAACAAAACATCTGTATTAACCAAATTTCAGAAGAAAATATGTACACTACGACGTTACTACTAAAGTGAATTGGCTCAACCATACCGATCCCAAATCATTTATTTCTGTAATCAGTATAAGCACACAAAACTGAGGAGGCCAGAGAAATATCTTCCACGCTAAAATTATCAGGGGGTTCAACTTCTCCCCACTTTTCATCCAACCAATTCAGTCCAATTTGGGTCATTGTGGGGCCATACTGACTAGGGCTATCAAACCGCTCAAACAAGCCGAACAGAACAATGTGAATTCGAAATTTGTTTCAAAACTTACAGAGCTTTAAATTGTGTTCCAGGCTCTATTTCTCCTCCAGGTGAGCCAATCTCAAATCCATCATGAGCCAAACTCGACTAGCTTGAATCTTTCATAATAGTACATTGTTTAAACTTAGTTTGTAAGCTCAACGAACTTCAAAAAAAGATGTTAAGCTTGGGTTATTGTGTACAGACTATAGAGAAAGATGGAGATAGAGCTGAAACTTGGATAATAAAGTTTCACCTCGTATGATGATATAAATTACATCTAGGGTTGTAACCAAAGAACGGGATTATTGGAGAAGAAGGGGTTTAAATGGACATTTGAACAAGTAATTTTGCAATTGATTATCACTGCAAACCATATCGATATCATCATTGTGATCTAGTGGATCCACATTTTCTTCTGACCTAGCTTGATGCTACACTGTTTGGTTTGTTCGCTTACAGCCCAAGCTACGATTCTTTGCATATACTAAATGAACTTCAAACAGTTCTACTAAAGAACCTTTAGCCTTCCAAAACATAATGGTAGGCTTACATAGAATGGCTGAAGTAACCTAAGAGGAGGGTTTCTATATGACAAGGTGCTTCCTAATCTCCCTTTCAATATCGAAACTTACAATCCAATGGTTGAGGTTTACGTCCTGTTTGTCTCGGGCAGAAAATGTTTTATGGAAAACCTTGTGTGTGGAGAACTTTTTCTAGAAAGGAAAATATTTACTAGTGTTTGGTTTGATATGAAAAATTTCTGAAAAAACATTTTCTATTGTTTGGTTGAAACGAAAAATCACTACTTTAACAAACTAACCAAAACACATCCATGTTGTGAAAATGAAAACCATAACCCGTCCTATGGAAATGATCAAAAGTATTTGTACCCATGCAAATGACAGAAATACACCTGTAGTATGTATAATCATGGAGATACGCATATCGTATACAACTCAAAAATAAGCATTGTCAAGTCGACCATATATCTGATTAGAGAAAAATAGGTTTTCTTAGATTCTACTAAGTTAATATGGTAATATTTGTTTTTTTCATCTTAGTAGGAGTTAATTTCACGAAGTATCCTATTTTCTTCACAGTTTTTGGAACTTCAAAGGACTCTTATTCAATGCAAAAAAATAGATTTATCAGAATTCTGCTTATCAGACTAAATCAAGTAACAATATTTGCACTTAATTTTAATTATGTGTCATTCATACTGCCACTCTCGCTAATTTCTTTACCACGGTTCTCTTCCTTCATTTTTTCGGGTTTCAAAAAACCTATTAAATCGAGGGGGATACAAGAACAATAATCTCCGAGAATTTTGAGAATTGGGGTGATGCTGAGGGTTGGGATGCCCAGGAGGACCCTACGTGGGATGACCGTGGGCGGCATGCCGGTGATGACGATTGACTCTTAGAAAACGAAGACAACGAGACCGATCGAGATGATATTTTAGATGATAAATTAAAAGAGCAACAAAAGGCTTATCTAGATAGAAAAATCTTAGAAGAAGAAAAGAAGATTGATCAAGATCGTTTCGATTCAATATCAGTAGAAGAAGCGATTGCCTATCGAAATCGTTTCCACGCGAGGCCTAATTTAGATCCTCTTGCAAGAGAACTAGATAAGATTTCTACCCTTATCCAGATGTTCTCTTTCAATAACAAGAGAAGAAGGGAGGAACATAATTTTCATTAGAGGGCAACCATGACAAATCCACAAGCATGAAACATCACAAACTATCGCAGAAGTTTTAAAAGAGCCGGAACTGTTAAACGCTACACCCTACAAGAGAAGAGTGTCTAACGACTTACAAACAAAGACCACGTAGCTCACATTTATTTCCCCCCCCAAAAAAAAAAAAACAAACACGTATTGGCCACCAAACAAACAGAACTCATTTCTGAAGTGGGAAATGAGAAACAGAACAGAGGGATGAGCCATTACAAAAGGAAGAAGACAAACAAAAGTATCCCATTGGAATCCCTCCAAAGACCTGCTAGAACTTTTATTCACAAATATTATTCTATCACATAAATTACTAAACCGTATTAACATAAAAAAACAACGAGTATGAGAGAAATAGAGAAAATAGTAAAAGTAGGAAAGATGTTCCCAGTGAAAATGAGAACGAAACAAGATTCTATTAGATAATCAGGTTGGTCATCAAAGCCCACTGGCATAGAAAAACAACTTTTGGCTGGAGAGAGTTAAAAAAAAACAACTAAACAAAAACACTAATGAATCAAGAGAAACCATAAGTTTTTCGCAGTTAAAGCATTTCATCGAACGCGTAAAATGCAAGCCTTTCCTTCGCAGTTCTTCCATCCCTAGTCTATCTTCGGGGGTAAATCATACACAGATTTATAGAAATAGCCCAATCCTATACTTTGTGAAATAAAAAGTATGTAAGAACTCATCTCCGATCCTTCAATCAAACTCAAATCAAAGCCCGATCAAAAAAAAAAAAAACTCAAATCAAAGCCCTAAACCTCTAAAATTGCTAAACACGTCCAATTGACTTGGAAAACATACCCGGAGGCTGGAATGTCCGGGTGAGATCGACGCTTGGCAGAAAAGGTTTTCCAGCATTCATATAAGGAAATCAATTTCCATCTCAAAAGCTTCATTTTCCTTTCTTTTTACGATGACTTGAGAAATGTTTTCTGTTGACTTTATTTCCCAATCGTACCAAATACCAGAAAATATTATCCATTCCACCCGAAACAAATGGAGTGCTAATCACAGAAAATAAGCTTGCAAAATGTTAGCGAAAATCAATCAGATACACAATATTTGTTAGCGAAAATCTTTATTTGTGCAAATGCAGTCAGAAAGAAAACCTAAAGTTCCATTTGGTTGTATCTTGAAGGCGGATTTGCTGTTAACCCGGTGCACACCAAATTCACTTGAATTGGTGGGGGCTAATACTGTCTTTAGAAAAGCGTTGTTACAACTTACCTCGAATGTGACTTAATATTCTAGATTTTCTATGAAGACGCAGCCATCAACATATCTTGAAGACTGGATTTCCAACATGTTACAAATGGCATCATAATTTGATTATTATTTCTATGTATTAAATTTGATAATCACGTTGCAGTCCAACTTTAGGAAGTGAGCAGAGTATTTGGTAATTTTCTCTTTGGTATTTATCATTTTTTGTAAGAGCATCTCCACTCCTTATCCAAATCCTACATCAAACTCAAATTTGAGTAAAAAACATCAAAAAACCCACTCCAATTCCTTCACCAAATTTTATATTACTCAAAAATTTCACCAAATTTGGTGAGAACCAAATCCAACATCAAACTTTGAAAGCTATTTTCTTCCCCTCAAATTTACAACAATGTCATTAGTGATGCTTTTACTCAAATTTAGGCCTAGATTTGCTTTTACCCATTGGAGTGCTCCATACCAAATTAAATTTTTACTCAAATTTGGATAAAAATTTGAGTAAGGGGTGAGATGCTCTAAGGGCAGCAAGACCGGCTTTGGGCATACTCAAATTTTTACTCAAATTTAGGCCTAGTTCTGTCCTTGATTCAATAGGCTGACTTTTTTTTTTGGGGTAAACTTGATCGGCTGACTTCTTTACTACTAAGAAACTCACACGACAGCTAGCTTCCCTTGGCAAAAGTCATTATGCTCTCTGTGCTAACATCTTGAGTTTTGGGAGGCATGTGAGCATAATATTTTGTATTTCCTTCTTTTTTTTTAATAAAAAAAGATATGTTTTTATACAAAAACTCAGTAAGGGTTCACTGAGAGGGAAGAGGATGCTAACATTAAGCATCAAACAACCCAAGGAACCAAAACAGAGAAACAATGTAACGCCCCATGTAGACCACTAGCCCAGTACCTTGATTTGATCAACAAGCCACACCACATGGCCCAAAATGCTTAAGCCCAAGGTACTAGTAGTAGCCCACATGGTTTGTTATATATCCAAGATAACTCATCTAAACAACCAATGTGGGACTAAACACCATCTAACCCCACCATCTAACCCCAAACCTGGGGTATCACAATCTTCCCCCCTTAGGGATGCAACGTCCTCGTTGCATCGTCCCGTCCCAGCAACCTCCCCTGGTGTCCGTGGTGGCAGAGCACATCCTACCCACCACTTAGACCAGGGCGGGGCTCTGATACCATTTGTAATGCCCCATGTAGACCACTAGCCCAGTACCTTGATTTGATCAACAAGCCACACCACATGGCCCAAAATGCTTAAGCCCAAGGTACTAGTAGTAGCCCACATGGTTTGTTATATATCCAAGATAACTTATCTAAACAACCAATGTGGGACTAAACACCATCTAACCCCAAACCTGGGGTATCACAAACAAGAAGCAGAAGCAACATCCAAATGAATTATTGGATGGAAACCTAAGCCGTGACCAATCCCTATTTGACGTAATTCCTTCTTAGTGTGTCGTGCCCGTCTAAAACTGTGCTCGTGCTGTGTCGTGCCATGACCGTGCCAGCCCGGCCCATTTGGCACCTCTAGGACGATTGAATTATAACCAATTCAAATGGTTTAATTTGGAGACAATTTTCAATTCACTTGTAAATATGATTACACAAACCATATTTTTCCAACATATATTGCTTGAATCCATTTATTCTGAAACCAGAAAGCAGTTAAGCAGTTCGTTCCAAGATCGAAAAGGCCGGAAGGGGATACAAAAATATTTAAGGAGTACATAAGTAGGAAAGTTTGTAAAGAAAGCGAAGAAGTATGAACTGAAATCACCCTAAGAATGAAGCTTCTCACTTTGTTTTATTCCCATCTCCCACCAAATCCACCTACCTACAAGAGTTTCATACCTTCGCCACATTATCTGCAAAATTCGAACTCTTTAAATAGAAAAAAGAAATAATGCAATAATAAAACAGTAGAATAAATGGATTAATGGAATTGATGTCCCAATCAAGTGTAATCTAGTATGAAACTACTTCTGGAATAATGGAATTGATGTCCCAATCAACTTTATATGCTCATAGGGCTCAAATTATAATTTAGTGTTTTGCAATAATAAAATAATAGAAATACAACAACTTTGGTACCTTAAAAGATAGGCTAGATAAAAAAAGGAATTTATTTATTTTTTGTTGGGTTACTTTGTAGGCATAAGATGATGAAAAACATAGTAATTTGTAACACTTACCAGATAACATACAACAGTACCATTTGCATTTTGCTAATTTCTTCTGCCTCCATGTCTTCGAGCTTTGCTTTTCAGCCTCTTTCCATTTTTGTTTCCGACACCCTCAACCATCTTCACAAGCCATTCGGGTTTTCTGAAAGAGAACATAAGATATCCCATGGCAAGTCCAATTACTAGTCCAAATCCATACCCTGGCAATATGAGTTCCCAACAGAATCCACTCCCATCCTCTGAATCTTCTTCTTTTCCGAACGTAGAGGGTGGTGGCTGTGTTGCCTTAGGATCGCCGCATGCATTTGACAATGGAGGTCCACATAATGCCAAGTTGTTGATGTAAGAATCATTCGAAAATGTATCGAATTGTTTGCCTCGAGGTATAGGCCCTGTTAGGCGGTTCTGCGAAAGATTAAGAGTACTGAGAAAGTTTAGCTTCGTGAGTTGTCGAGGGATCTCCCCACTGAGCTTGTTTGATGAGAGGTCTAAACATTCAAGCTTTGTCAAATTACTAAGTGACTTTGGTATAGAACCTGTAAGGCTGTTGTGTGATAAGTTGAGCCCTCGAATTGAATTTAGCCCACCGATGATCTGAGGAATCTCACCCTGGAAATTGTTTCTCGACAAATCAATGGCTATGAAAATTGACACGATTTTTTCCATTTCAGTGGTCGATCCTTTGATAACGAAGGTCAAAGAATAAAAATGTGGTTCGATAGTCGAAATAACTTTTCCTATCGGAATTAACGTTTCAGTTCCCATGTACTCCAATTTATAATTCACTTCGTCCACATTCATCATTGCTTTGAAACTTTTGAAGTACTTCATGGGCAATAGACCTGTGAAATGGTTGTTTGACATATCAAGAATTCGCAACTTGGGGAAAGGAAATTTGGTTTTGGAAGACAAGATGGATCCATGGAATTTGTTAGATTGCAAGACTAGGACTTGCAAGTTCGGTAAATTCCCCAACCAATATGGGAACTTGTCGAAGAACTTGTTTCGTCCGAGATCAAGCACTTCCAGCTTTGTACAATTAACCAGAGTCTTCGGTGTTGACCCTTCAAACTCATTGTCACCAAGATTGACAGTTTTCAATTGGTTTCTCATGGTAAATGAATCGTGAATGGTGCCGGAGAAGTTATTTGACTGTAGTTCAAGCACAACAAGATTTTCACTAAATCTATTTGATTCAGGAATGGTACCAGAAAAGCGATTCGAAGAAAGAATCAGATAGGCAAGGTTTGGGAGTTCAAAGGTGGAATTTGGAACAATACCTTGTAGGTTGTTATTGCTCAAATCAATAATCCCCAAGAAAACGGACTGAAACTCAAGTGTAAGACCAATCAGTTTGTTATAGTTGAGACTTAAGTACCTGAGGGCGGGTAATTCGAAGACCCAAGATGGTATTGTACCGTTGATCAAGTTGTGGGCCATGCTCAAAACGTATAGATTTGGAGGTGCAATTACTTGTAAAGGGAGTGGACCTGTGAGACTATTGTTTGACACATCTAAGAACTGGAGTGCGGGTAATTCAAAGACCCAAGATGGTATTGTACCGGTGAGACTATTGTTTGACATATCTAAGAACTCGAGTGCGGGTAATTCGAAGATCCAAGATGGGATTGCACCATTGATCAAGATTCCGGCTATCATCAGGTATTTTAGACTTGGTGGTAAAATTACATGTGGAGGAAGTGGACCAATGAGACGATTGTATGACAAATCCAAGAGCTCAAGTTTTGTCAATTTTACATCCCATGAAAGGAAGGGACCTGTGAAATTATTACCGTAAAGGCTTAATCTTTCGAGATTACTAAGGTTTGAAATTGAAGATGGGAGGGTACCACAGAAATTAGTTCCTGAAAGTTCTAAAAAGTTGACATTTCTAAGGTTTGAAATCAAAGATGGGAGGGTACCATTGAAATTGTTGTCCGAGAGCTGCAAATCAGTAATTTGTGACAGGTTCCAGAGAGATGTAGGAATGGATCCATGGAATTTGCAGTACCCGAGTGCCAGTACCTCCAAGGACTTCAGATTACCAACCGAGTCAGGCAATACTCCAGAAAAGCCTGTATCACTCAGAGACAATTGCTGGAGAGGATAGCTCAAATTCATGAAATCGGGTAAATAACCCGTGAGAGCCTCATTGTACGATAAAGTCAACTCTTGCAGATGAGGTAAATGAAATATTCCGCTGGGGAATTCTCCATGAAATCCAGAGGCTCCTAGACTGAGGGTTCTTAAAGAAGTCAAATTGAGCATGGAATTTGGAACCACCGAAGAAGACATGTTTACACCCCAAAGATCAAGATCTCTTATCTTGGACAAATTTTGAATGAGTGACTCGAATCCGCCTTTTTCCAATCTCAAATCAAAATTTCCTGAGAGATCAAGAGACAATAGTTTTTTTAGGAAGGAGATTCCTAGTGGTACTTTGCCTGAGAGACCACAGTCAGAGAGATTGAGGTGTGTCAATTCGGTGAACCGAGTGAATTCTGGTGAGATGTGAGAAATGGAAAAGTTATTGTGAGCGAGGTTGAGCTTTTGAAGGTGGGGAAAGGAGAGGAAGAGACTACTATTAGGATGGATGGTGCCTTTGAGCCAGCTGCAACTGAGGTCGAGTCCAATTACTTGACCCGTCTCTCCATCACAATCGACCCCATCCCACGAGCAACAATCAGAATCCTTTTTCCAAGACTCCGTCTTTGGGAAAGAAGTGTTTTCATTAATATCACAAGACCAGGAAGCTGATTTACTCAAGGAAAAGGTTCCTTTAAGTTGCAGCAGCGCAGAGTTCTGTTCTTGAGAGCAGAGTTGGGTATGCAAACAATTGACTTGGCAAAGGATTAGGAAGAAGAAGAGGTTAAACAGCTGATTGTAGGAAAGCCACAGTTGTTGATAGCCCATCTTTCCTCTTCAACACAGAAAAAAGATGGGTTTACCAGCCGAGGGGAGGTACTCAATGAGCTGCAAACTAGTAAATTAAATATTACTTGTCCTAATTTGCAACGACATGACGTGGCAGTCAATGAAGTTTCCACTCAATGAGCTTGTGTTTCACGGCGAGGACTTTGAATGAATGTGAAAAGGACGACTACAATCAGTAACTTCGAAATTCCTTATTGAAAGGATTGAAAAATTAAAACACCATACATACGTGAAACGCATTTGCAACAGCCAAGCAAAGAAGTTCTTTCAGCCCATTTAGATGGAAGGATTTGATAAGAAAAGAAAGGAATAGAGTTTGTCGCCAAATCACTCATTTGGATTAAGTAATTTGGTACCAAATGAAGAGAAAGTACAGAAATGATATTTTTTTAGGGTAGTGTTAATGCCAAAATTGTTTTTGTTTGTGCCAAAACTGTTTTTGTTTGTGTAAAAAATGTAGTGCTTAAAAACCTTGTACCATGTGCAAGGTATAAACCTTTTGTGCACAAACAAAAATGGTTTTGGCATTATCATTACCCTTTTTTTATTGACTTCTTCCTATTTCCGACCAAATCTAACAAAGGCCTCCTCCATACTCTCATCATGTGGGCCCATCTCGACCCCCGAACATGATTCAAAGCGTTCACTTTGTAGAACATGTTGAAAAGAATATGTCTGCAAAAAAAAAAAATCATTTTGATCAAATTTAAATAGATACGTGAATAAGTTGCATTTTGTCATACTAATTGTAAGTTTTAAGTTAACAATATTTTCTCAACATCTATTTACATAAAAAATCGCAATGTTGCAAGATGGGAAAATGTTGGCTCGGGTCGGGAGAAAACTTCGTTGTTCGATCACCGAAATACCAGAGGACTATATAATGGAGTTTTTGTAAAATGCTGAGGATTAAGTAAGAGAAAAAGTCCCTTTTCTTGTGCTGAGAGGAAGAAGAAAATATTCATCCTCGCTTTCACCAAACTTCCTATATCATATACCCTTATTTGTAAATTTAATAAAAAAAATCTTTGGGTCCTTTGAAAGTTATTTTGGGAGATATAATGCTTGAAGCATTGTCTTTTAGAAGAACGAAATTCAATCTCGTATGTACTACGGTCAATTAGGTAGCACATCAACGGGTAAAAAAATGCCCGCTATATTTTGAATATTGATGTATGGAAGGATGTGACACCTAATCTTCCAATGCTCTTACAGTTAGCTGATATTGGGCTGACAATAAGCACGCGTAAAGAAAAACAAACACACATTCCTACACACTTTTTACACTTTTTTATACCCTTTCATACACTTTTCACACTTTTCTATACACTTTTTATGCATTTAATACACTTTTTAAACCTTAATGTCAGCCCAATGGCTGACTTCAGAATTTGCCTTACTAAAATACGGCGTTTGATGTAAAAACAATAAAAAGAATTATTTTTTAAAAAAACTATAGTACTTGATGAATTGAAGACCTGTTGGAATAGTCCAAGCCTTGATCATTGGATGGTTCTTCCAATTGTCTTGTGATAAGCCCTTCATATTCAAATGACTTCGGCATGCAAGACTTTTCATCCAAAATACTTCCACATGTAATTTCTTGGAATAGTCTTTTTTAGCTTCTTTTCGGTCCTCCTAATCTTTTCCAATTCCAAATTCATATTCAGATGACTTGGGCATCCAAGACTTTTCATTCAAAATATGTCCACAAGTAATTCCTTGGAATAGTCTTTTTTGGCTTCTTTTCGGTCCTCTTGTGTTTTCCAATTCCAAATTCATATTTTGACTCTGACTCGGCTTCACAAGACGCCATTTTAACTTTGGGCTTTTGTTGAGTTTTTCTAGCCGGGTGTTGGACGGGCCAGTACGAGAAAGACAGTAAGACAACTAAGCAAAATAGCCATTTTAACTCAAAATTTCGCTGAAACTTGAATGTGATCATCTTAGTATACTCTTCTTGCTGCTCGAAGCTTTTTGGTACATAGGAAAGCAAAACAAAAACTCTTCTTGCTGCTCGAAGCTACGCATATAGAAATGTGTTTTGACAAAAAAAAATCCGATAACTTTGTTCCAATCTTTCTTACCTTTTAAGTTCGAGAAACTACGATTCATTCAACAATCTATGTTTGCATTTTCGTTTTTTTTTTTATCCCCATAGCATAATCTCAACGTCGGAGATGCTTTGATTGATTACCGTTACAAAAGTTTTGGAGACCACATTCATCATAGCTTGAAAGTTTTCAAAATATTCTTTTGGCAATCGACCAGTAAAATACTGGTCCAAAGGCTAATTATCTCTTTCATCCTTAAATTATTCAAATTATTTTTTGTCCCTCAACCATTAATTGAACCCATTTAGTCCCTCATTAATTCAATTTATGTCAAAAATCAGTCTTATTAATGATGCCATTAACAATTCGTTAACTATTAGGCACTTATTTAAAAAACAAAAAAGATTTTATTTGGATAACTTTTACACATATTTTTATACTGATTTCAACTTGAACTAACACCAGAAACATATTAAGCTCGCAATAATATAACTGGAATAGTTCATCTCTCATGGGGTTTGTTGATTAAATTTTGTTTGAACTATTGATTCATCTTGTTGAGTAAAAATTTAAAAAATAATGAATTATGTTTGAATAAATTTCAGTAAAGAAAGAAAATAATTTAGCACAAATTTTTGGATTACCTTTAGCTTTGAAAAAAAGTTTCATAATTTTACACTTTTTAGATTGCTCATATTAAGGTGGTTATAATTATAAGTTCCAATAATCCCACAAATCTCACCTTGAAATTATTTCTTGACAAATCAATGGTTACCGAAAATGGTTAGGACTTTTCATTTCTTGGGCCAACACTGCTATATACCCAAAAAACACACCCAGAATTTGAAAGTCAATGGATCAAATTCACTTGGAGTGAATTTACCCAGAATTTGGTCCATTAATTTTCAAATTCTGGGTAAATTCTGAGTGCTCTTTCTGGACACCTAGACTTTCTGTTCTTGGATTGATCCTCTCAAAGAATCATAGTAGTATTCACCACACATGTATCCCTCATTCCTTCTCTACAGCAATCCAAAATGTTTTTCGTCCACATTCAGCATAAAAACAAAAAGTTTGTTTTTAAAAAACAAAAACAAACTTTTAAAACAAGATCCATATTTTAGATTTTAACTTTGAAAAGTTTCTTTTCTCAGACGCAACTATGATCGGTATATGAAAAGGCCTAAAATTTGAGCCCATTTTCATGTGTTGCTTAAACAAAAAATAATTAGACCCGACCTTAAATATTTAGAGGCCCTTATTTTAAACAATTTTTTGGGCCCGAAACCGTGACTTCGTTGACGGATGCCATTATCCGGCTCTAAAAGAATGTGTGGATAAAAAAAATTGCATAACCAAAAAAAAAAATCGTAACTATTTTGTGGTTTACCTTGCACCCTATTCGTAACTTCACCATGACATGCATGCTATTTTGTGGTCCTTAGAAGTTATTTTGGGAGACATAATTCTCTAAAAGAAAATTTCGGATTAAAACACACTTTTTTTTTTCTATTTTTTTTTAAAATCCGGACGGCACTTTCAATCCGGACCATTGATTGCATTATTGGACGGCCCGAATGTGCCGAGAGTGTACCACGTGGTACCCTCCCTGTACCCAAAATTTTCTCCTAAACATCCTCTTTTGGAAGTAACCGAGTTCAATTAATTTTGTTCAGGTAATTAGGCACAGCAATTGGCAAAAAAGTGCCCGTTATATTTTGGATATTGATGCATGGAAGGATGTTAGTCATGCGACATGGACCTAATGTTCTAATTCCCTATTTGTTGATTACGAAAGAAAAAAGAAAATTTTGTTTTTATAGTACTCGATATGAATTGAAGATCTACTGGAGTCATGGGTTCCTTAAATGCTATGCTAGGGGATTGTACAACGCGTTCAACCCACAATGCCCTTTTTGAATCTTGGGAATTAGAGTCACAGAAATCGCAAAACAGAAATAAATGCATAATAATAGAAACATGAAAGGACACACAGATAGAAGTGCAAAACCTCAATGCAAGAAAAAATCACGGGAGCCGCACAAGTTGACTATAATCGAATATGGAGTACAAATCTTCTCTCTTCTAGTCTTCTATCTCATAAAAGTTTTCTCTGGCCTCCTAGCTTAATGAAAATGCACGAGACTTGACCTGTCTTTTTTTTTTTTTTCCCACTGATTATCTGTTGTTTTTTGTCCCACATATACCAGGCAATCGCTAAGCTAAACCTATGAGTAATGTAGCGAGGGTATGGTTAGTGGAATATTAATCATAAATACATGGCTTTAATTATGATTTCACAGTTTTTCTTACAAGTGTCATAAAATAAGATTGTTCAATGGTCCACACTCAGCAACAAGGGCGGAGCCTCAATAAGATTTAAACTATATCTTAGGATTGGCTCTCACACGATACACCCACACTCACCTAGAACGATCATTTTGAGGCATAAAAATTGTCAAACTTGGGTTTGGAACAAGACGGAAGATAATTTTCTCCCGGAAACTTCGCTTCCATACATTTAAAAGGAAATTGCTTTGAAATTTGGTTTAGAATCACGATTTTTCGGGAATCCAAATTTGATTTACAATCAATCTCACACGAAATTGGTCGTCTACTTCTTTTTGTTGATCACATGTACATGCCCCTGTGTGTCGTATACCTTGCTTTAGGAATTTTGTGGTTACCAATTGTCCAATAGAAAAGGACAAGGATGACTTGACTCTTGATATGGTGATGGACTGCTGAATTCTTTAGTCTCAAAGTCAACCAAAGACGTGTAAATTGGGTAGGGAGACACAGACACAACATGGCATGATGCGTTTATTAGTCGGCACAATACGGCCTGGGCTAGCATAAATGAAAACTTACATGGCCAAGCCAGGCTGCCATTAATTTTGGGATCCAAAATCAATCTAAGTTCATAAAACAAAAAAAAAAAATTCAAAAATTAATTCAATGATTTAGTTAGATCTAACGCCACTTAAGTTGTGTTATCATAGGTTAAGTTTTCTATCAGCAATTCGAATTCCAATTTTTCCAATCTTAAACCATAACCTTTAAAGAGATCAAGGGAGACTAGTTTCTAGTCTCCTACCTCGAAAGTTAGTAGTGTTCATTAACATCGAATCAATTTATAAAAGATATGAGACCCATCAAAATGTTATGAATCATAAAAAGTGTTAAAAATCATAGAAAATGTTAAAGAATCATATTGTTAAAATATTACGAAACATTAGAAAATGTTACGATTGCTAATGTTGTGACACAATGTGAACCGTACAATAAATGCATATAATACACACCTTTAATGGGTGTGTATTGTAGACATTCCCGTTGTTTCATTGTAGTTAATGAGATTTGAACCCCGTCAAATGCATGAGATTTGCCTAGTGCCTACTGTTGGCCTATCAATCAACTTGCCAAGGGAGACTTGTATTGAGACTTTGTGAGAAAAACCAATCAAAGAGTGGTCGAGGTGCGACACATTTGTTACCGTATAAAGTGCGTCAATTTGGTAAAACGAGTAAATTAAGAAAAGATGGAAGACATTGACAGGAAAATTGTGGAAGATATGCTGCTATTGTGATGGAATATATGTATGGTGTCCTGGAGTCGGCTGTAACTAAGGTCGAGTTCAATTACTTGACCTGACTCTCTGTCACAATAAAACTCATTCCACAAGCAACAATCGAATACGAAGGGATCCCAAAAGCTAAATGTCTAATAGCCCCACTCTACTTTTTCTCCCATTTTTGTCAAAGTTATATTTTGGAATATTTTGGAAACCTTTTCTTTCGTAGACGACGTTGCCCCACTCTATTTGTTTTTTCCCATTTTTTAGGAATCTTGTGGTTACCAATTGTCCAATAGAGAAGGACAAGGATGACTTGACTCTTAATATGGTGATGGACTGCTGAACTCTTTAGTCTCAAAGCCAACCAAAGACGTGTAAATTGGGTAGGGAGGCACGGGCACAACACGGCATGATGCGTTTATTAGTCGGCACAATACGGCCTGGGCTAGCATAAATGAAAACTTACGTGGCCAAGCCAGGCTGCCATTAATTTTGGGATGCAAAATCAATCTAAGTTCATAAAACACAAAAATTTTGAAAAATTAATTCAATGATTTAGTTAGGTCTAACGCCGCTTAAGTTGTGTTATCATAGGTTAAGTTTTCTGTCAGCAATTCGAATTCCAATTTTTCCAAACTTAAACCATAACTTTTAGAGTGATCAAGGGAGACTGGTTTCTATTCTCCTAGCTCGAAAGTTAGTAGTGTTCATTAACTTCGAATCAATTTATAAAAGTTTCGATTTTTTCTTTTTACAAAAGTTATGAGACGCATCAAAATGTTATGAATCATAAAAAGTGTTAAAAATCATAGCCATTCCGGTTGTTTCATTGTAGTGAATAAGATTTGAACCCCCATCAAATGCATGAGATTTGCATGGTGCCTACTATTGGCCTATCAATCAACTTGCCAAAGGAGACTTGTATTGGGACTTTGTGGGAAAAACCAATCAAAGAGTGGTCGAGGTGCGTCACATTTGTTAACCGTGTAAAGTGCGTCAATTTGGTGTACTGAGTAAATTAAGAAAAGATGGGAGACATTGACAGGAAAATTGTGGAAGATATGATGCTATTGGGATGGATATATATGTAAGGTGTCCTGGAGTCGGCTGTAGCTAAGGTCGAGTCCAATTACTTGACCTGTCTCTCTGTCACAATAAAACTCATTCCACAAGCACCAATCGAATACGAAGGAATTCCAAAAGCTAAATTTCTAATAGCCCCACTCCACTTTTTCTTCCCATTTTTGTCAAACTTATTTTTTGGAAACCTTTTCTTTCGTAAACGAAGTTGCCCCACTCTGTTTGTTTTTTCCCATTTTTTCTTATCACATGTAAATTTTTATTGACTTTGGAATCTTGTGGCTACGAAGAGGCCAATAGAAAGGGAACAGGAAGACTTGACTCTTCAAATTCTGATGGACTGCTGAAGAAAAACAGATTAGTCGGGAAGCAAACACTTTCAATGAATGTGTACAGTGGATCCATTAAGTGAGAAATGACAGGGTCATTGCGTAAATGATCTATAATGATATGGGGCAATTGCGTATCAGTGGGAAATGGGGCAATATATCATGGAATGATGGTGAGGTTTTTTGGAATCACCGCTAGCATAAAACGGGGAATTGTAATTGCACATACATGGAACCGAAATTTGAATAGATGCAGATACCCTCTAGTGTGTTGCACCTTAAGTGAAACTGCTTGGCTCCCTTTGAAATAAATTTGATTGTACAGCAGTAATGACTTCTTAGGCCAGAGAATTTGTAGAATTTTTATGGGAGAACGTTTGATCATATGAAGAATTTCATATGCGCGGGTGTTTATGATGTGACGATAAGGGATTGGATTTATTGTAAAGCGTGAAAATGGGAAAAGACTATGGAGTTACAAATATTGTCCTTATTTACTTTTCTTTTTCTTTTCAAAAATTAAAATTTCCTCTATCTAGCTTGCTTTGGTAAGTTTTTTTTATCACCAATTGGCCAAAAACAGAAAAAGGAGAGGAAAAGGAGGACTTGGGTCTTAAAATGGCGTGACTATTAGAAACTAAGATCTTTGGGCCAACATTTTATCAAGCGCGTAGTTGGTAAATGGAAGACAAACTTTTGTTGGGCTCGATAATTGGCACCCCATTGGGCCCCTGAATCAAAAGTGATAATCCTAACACAGTAACACTCCTCTCTCTCTCTCTCTCTCTCTCTCTCTCTCTTCACAGCACTGGTTTTCTCATTTGTTCAATCCCCACATTAAATTATTGGTTAATAATCAGTAGCCTTCCGCACACTGGTTTTCAGCATTGGTTTTTGACGCACACACCGGTACTCCTCGCAAAAATTGGTAAGAATATGAGCTTCCAGAAAATCTTCATGAAAATCATATGAGTTGGGTCCCATTTCTACCACCTGTTCGATGAAATGCTCGAGAGACAAGCAAACCTGTATTTTACATCTTCTAGGATTCATATTCAAGAAAGCACGCTATTTTGGCCCGAACCTAATGACTGCCATTAGGTGTGGGTGGGAATTTAGTTTATCTTCATACATTAACATGCGACATTTATGCACATGGTGAACTTAGAGTTGGAAAAATATGGTTTTGTAATCATATTTATGAGTGAATTGGAAATTGTCTCCAAATTATATATTTGGATAAATAAATAACATTTTGAGTGGGTGAAAATATTTAATTTATGGTCCGCGTTGCCATACTACAACCGGGCTAGACAGAGCATTGACGTTATAAGTTCAGTGGCTTATCTCTAGAAGGATTAGTTCGTTGATCTTTTAATTAGTAATTAATCCCCATAAGAGGCTTTGATTTAACCTTGATTTGGAGGCTTATAACCCAAGAGATGCATCACATTGGTTTGTATTTGGACGTGATATAAAGCTAGCACCTTTTCGGGCTATTAAAATAGCCATTCAGCCAAGCATCGGTCCAAACAGTTGCATGCTTGTTCCGGCTTCTTTCCGAACAGTCATGCCTGTATGGCTTCGAATGGGTTCGTACCTCTCTATTCGGGTGCCTATTTATCTATAAATTGGATCTTTCTTCTCTCATTTTATTCACGAAAAAATCTGCATTGCATAGAGCATTCATACATCAAACATTCTGAGAGTTCTGCGTAGTTTTCTGATTCGCCTACAGATCAGATTGGAGTGTTACTTCCGTTCGGTGAAAATCGGGTAGTTCTGGGAAGTAGACGTCCAAGTATTCCATCAACACCGTTGTGGAGGGTGAATTTGCTTTAAGAATAGAGTATCAAATACTCGCCTCGATTCGTCTATTGCCAATTTCTGGTGTATTGAAATTGGTCCGGTATGATTTCTATTTTTAACTTATTGTTTTTATATTTTCGTGTATATTTCCAGATTTTCCGTAACCCTGTTCCAACACTTAGATGGCTATTTTATAGAGGACATGGGTGAACAAGGCTTGAGCTGAGTGTTATTAATTTAGCGCATTGAGGTGTAAACACAATTTTCCTTGGGTAGTTAGCCTAGCACGGCTATGCATAAATTGCATGACCCGGTTTCAACACTTAGATGGCTATCTTTTCCTGTGTTCTTTTATATATTCCATCAATGCACGCATTTGTTTGATGTATATCTTTGTCCATTTTCTCATAGTCTGGATGAATTAAGATACCAAGGGGGCAGTTCGTAACTAAAGATACGAACCTCTGACTGTTGAGTATATGTATGTCTTTCCATTCAAGGACTTCTATGTTTTCTTTACGTGGCTTACGGTATTCTATGTATCTTTTTTCATTTGAGGGCTTGCCTTTTTCAGATCCTACAACACAACGTACTATATTTATTTACTTCTCTGATTTTTCCAGTGACCAAATGAGTTTGACATTACTATCGAGTTTTTCAATTCGGCAGTGTGTTTTTAACTTTGTGGATTGCCTTAAGTCTTGGATTGGCTTAGCTGCAGCGAGTGTTTGTTGAGACATGTCAGTCTGGTGAACTGACTAAATGCAGATGTGATTCGAGTCCTGAATGCCATTCAATCGCTCCATGAGTCCTGAAATTAGGAAAACGAGTATCCAAGTAGTATGATAAATGAACGAAACACAAAGCCACTGAACTTATAAAGTCACTGAACTTATAACGTCAATGGTTTATCTAGACATGGCATTGACGTTATAAGTTCAGTGGCTTATCTCTAGACATGGCATTGACGTTTATGAAAGTTAGACGAGGAGAGGTTGAGATGTGTCAGTCTGGTGAACTGACTAAATACAAATGGGATTCGAGACATGGCAAAGTCATTGAGAGCGAGGTTGACCCTCTGGAAATAATGAAAGTAGCTGAAGAGGCTACTATTGGGGTGGATGATGCCATGGAGCCAGCTACAGTTGAGGTCGAGGCCAATTACATGGCCCGTCTTATTGTCACACTTGACCCCATCCCAGGAACAACAATCAGAACCCTTTTTCCAGGATTTCATCTTTGGATGTCAAGGAGTTCTGAAAGCATCACAATCTGAAGAAATAGATCGATTGATGAAAAATAGTCGTTTAAATTGTAGCAATGAAGAGGTCTGTTCTTGAGTGCAGAGTTGGGCATGCAAAAAAGTGATTTGGAAAAAGAAAAGGAAGAAGAAGAGGTTAAAGAGGTGATTGTAAGACCACCCAAGTTTTCCAGAGCTCATCTTTCCTTCTGAATAAAGAAATAATAAGCCTATGAAGCACTGAATACCACCTAGGGAAAAAGAGAAGCTAAATGTTTTGTAGGGCAAATCTACAAAACAATACTTAAAAGTTCGGCCATTTGACTGCGTGCTTCACGAGTTAATGAGGAAAGGGAAGTTTATATGTACAGTGAACATGGAAAAAGAACTAAGCTCCAAAAAGCCTAGTTCTTCTATGTTGGCAACTTCATTGACAAAGCACACATTTTCTTGTACATCCCTTTTACCAAGTTGTATTGTAGTTTATTTATCTTTTTAAAGAGTCTTTTGGACATATTTTGATTCAAAGTCTTGCATGCCCAAGTCATCTGAGATGTTGGATTAGTTTTGGGTAGATTAAATAGTGGGATGAGGGGATGCTGCTGTGTAGCGTATGCACAACAGCGTGATGTGCACATCCAGGCCATCCGTTGCTCTGATGGATGGCCCAGATTTCATCTTGCACGCACGACAATGAACAGTTTGGATGCAAAGGTATCGTGGTGAAATTTGGACAGTCCATCCAAGCAACGGATGGCTCGGGTGCAAAGCACCGTTATGTGCACGGGCTGCACAGCAGCAACCCCAGGTCCTAAATAGTGTGGGTGGGTAAAGTAGTAGAGGTATTAGTTATGGAGGGTAGGCCCCCAATAAGGTGATGTTTTTGAAGGGTTGATAAATTAGTGGTTTGTTTCGATTATTTTGTGAAAAAGGGGAATAAGGTTAGGTAGATGATGTAAAAAGCTGTCAAAAGACTTATTTACCCTTATACATATTCATATTAGTTATACATTTTTGTAATGAGATTAATTCAATAATTAATTAATTAAGTAATAAATTGAATAATTAATTAAGCAAGTTAAGTGGTGGTCGACCCACTTATCTTCTCGTCCGATCTAGTTCTTCCAATGCCAAAACCAACAAAGTTCTCCAGGACAAAGGAGCTATGAATATGTAAGTCACCCAATAAGCCAACAATGTAAAATACTTTCTGTTAGTTTTGTTGGCGTTTTTCGGGTTATGTCAAGTCTTTCAGAGCTTGTAATTTGTTTTTTTTTTAATTTTTTATATTTAGGGTTTGGGTGGTAGAGTGTTAGTGTTTCAGTCTAGATACTCCACTCAAGAGATTTCAAGCTGCGTTGTCAAGCCAATGCCGTACTGATTATTTTGAAGCTCAAACCAAAAAGGTATAGTCATGCATATCATGTTTGCATTTAGACCCTTAAATTGTCTTGGTTTAGATTGCATGTTTATAGCTTAATCAAGTTTCAGGAGCAACACTAACGTGTAAGTTGATTACTCCTGATCTCTTTCATATACCTTGACACAGGGTAAGTGTGGCAGCCTAAGGATTAACATCTTTTGCCTCTAGAAATGCAAATGATTAGTCAATTTGAACTCAATTTATTTATGTGCGCAGAAGTAGATTAAAAAAAAAAGGATCAATCTGTGACATTCCTTCTTATTGAGATGCATTTTCTTCTATATACAGGTCATAACTTACACGATACGCTACGTTGTACAAGTGACAATGGTAGATGGAAGTCCTCATGAAGTGCACGTCGGAACTAGAGCGGTGCAAACTTGTTTGGTCAAAGGTCGGGACTAGAGCGATTCAAACTTGTTTGCTTGAGGGAAGAAGAGGCTAAGCTAACAGTTAGAGGAACATTTTAGTTAATTATTGTGAATTAGTTATTTGATATAAGAATTTTGTAATTGCTTTTGCAGTTCAGTTTGTATACTTTCTTTGTGAGTTAATAAATGGTTTTTAAATTCAATTTCAATTGTTGTTGTTTGAAAGCAGTTGATACCCCTGTGAGGAAACCAATTGGTCACGGTTCTCCAGTGGAGTGAGATTAATCATGCAGGAAAGAATTTATGGCAGACAATAGATCAAAATGCCTCTTGCATTTAGTGACGAATTCTTAATGTATGAATCCTGATCCACTGGAATTTGCTGTAATTTCGCCGATTGATCATTGATAATTGTTGAAAATTTGAAACTGTCAACATCTCCTGGGCTCTGCACCGAAATTGATTGATTGATTTGTTGCTATTGCTCCATCTCCATCCAGAAACTTCATCTGAGATTCTTCCTTTCGTGTGGTTCAAATTGCTCTCATTTGATCTTGAATTGAACTGAACGGACTCATTGCGAACTTCATGTTGAATTTACTCCAAATTGATCATCGCTCCGCATCTCTGAATATAAAGCCTTAACATCTTCTGAATGAATTTCCTGAATATAGACTCAAGTATGTATACGCCAAAAACAGACCCAACCCCTGAACCCAGATCCTTGCAATGCAGACTCAACCAAAAGACCCTCTTTGTGACTTATGACTCTATAGAATAGGACATGACCCAAGGCAAAACCAAAACCCCTATTGAAAACATACACAGTCAACTCCCCAACAAGATACATATACAGACTTAAGACGATTCTGCCATATTCCATAAGATGATCTTAAAAATGGCACTGAAGTTTCAGCAGGCTAAAGTTTCAGCAGGCTGAGTTGTTATTTTGTAGCAAAGTGTACTCTTTTTGCTTCCATTTCAATCATCTTCTTCATTACCATTTCATCTGTGAAATTAAATTCAACCCTCAACTTTTTCCCAGCTACCTTGGTCCGTTGAAGTTCTTTAATTTGAGGATTTTATTCTCTTCCTGGTTGCTAACCCCAGCAATCAATGGGGTTAGCAACCAGGAATTTTTAGTTACACCTTGATAGACCATGGTTTTGAATGCGAGATTAAAAGTGAAAAATCACACTAAATAACCGAGATCTTTATCTATTTTTGTTGTAGTGATGAAAATAATTGAATAATAAAGTGTAGAACTCTATAAAAGTGGAATACACGCAAGGATTTGAATATCGGCCGATAAGCGACGTATCAACCGGTTCGTCTCGGGATTTGGAGGCTCCGATACCGACACATATCGTACTGTATTGGCCGATACGCCAAAGAAGTTAAAAAAATTCACGACCACTACACCCGATTCCCGCGACGTATCGCCGATACGTCCCGATACCGCATGATCTTTTTTTTTTTTTTGGTCATTCGTCATTTTTAATATATTAAATGGGGGGAGGGGAATGAGACTCGATCATGAGATGCAATATGGGGCGTCTAAGTGCTTTACCGCATGAGCTAGCTAGCCACCACTTGCAAGACAAAAGTTTAGCAATTCAATTAATTGTCCCTCGTAGGGGCGGGGTCGGTGGAAGTGACACATGTCACCCCGGTCCAAAAATAATAGTAGAGGAAAAAAAAATAGGTCTCTACAGAAACGCTCTCAGTAGAGAAAAATATTTTCCCCTCCCCATCCAATTCAACAGAAAATTTGTTTTCTAAAACAATATTGAGTTTCATTTTGATATTGATAGATTGTTAAACTATTTTTGTTTTACGTTGGCGGACAATCAAATTATGAAAATGTGTGCTTTTGGATAATATATTGTATGGATTGGTTGACTTTGAAACACTGCAACCCTTTCTTTTTCTTTTTTCAAAGTATTAACTAATTGAATAATTTTCAATGCTATCACCGATTTTAAATTCTGGTTCCATCATTGATAACTCAGCCTATGGGCCGACTATTTAGACCCAGCAAGATATGTTTACAAACAAGCTTTCATCGATCAATTATCAAGATTTGGCAACTAATTAATTAGACCCCATTCCACTAACAAAAAGCCAGCTTATTTCAAAAACCAAGACAGATCATTCTCTCACAATATATCACATAAAAAGTTGTGAAAAGCCAGCTTATTTTTATAACAACACCCCCTTATTTGTTATTAGTCTTCAAACCACCTGCGTCAAGTGAAAATGATACTAGTATTACTTCTTGTGCTACAGTGTTTGCACTCTATTATTTGGACCGAACTTTACTAATCAAACAAGGGACAATAATGTATGGGGTTCACCTGCGGTCGTATTCTTTAATTTGTTGAAGTTGGTATTGAAATTAATAAACAATGTGATCTTTGTTTTGGGTGGGGTTGTTTAAATAGGTATCTGCAATTATTGTATGATTCAGAGGTTTATCCAGACATGCAACATTTGGCTTATGGGATTAAGACAAAACAAAATTGGATCCTAGCTAACTTGTCTTTAGGTTTAGAATTGGAATCAACAGTCCGAATATCAGCCGTTCATCTTGACAATAAATGGTTTGGGGATTCGTTGATAGTTGATGGTATCTTATCGGGTAACAGACTGTCAACAAGTAAATGAAAGCTAATCTAAACTCGTCGGACCGGAGACAGTCCAAAGCTTAAGCAAAAGGCTTTATTTAAATCAAGGAGGTGAATGTCTTTTTGAACAAGAAGTGGCAGAATGAATGTTGGCTCAGTATGGAAATATTGCCCTGCTTCATAATAGAACAATGGACAAAAAAGATTCAATAATGTTCGATGGAGTACTAAACTGGAATTAGGAATCTTGCAGAGCGGAGCCGTACTACAGATTTGAGCCGTTGATCGCGCTACTAAATAACTGTAATTTCCTGAGTCTAATTTTTTTGGTCTCTTTCCATTTTTCTTCATTTTTTTGTAGAAAAAAAAAACCCACAATGCCGAATTAATAAATATTAATGATTTTATCATATTCATCTACTAATATATCTCCTCTTAAGGGAAAAAAAAAAAAACAAAAAGGAAATTTGGGCTCATGTAGATTGAGGCTCACGACGACTTCAAGAATTGGGTCAATTTGGAGCATGATATGAAGTAAGAAGTTCCGTACCCCTTCGAACATGAATCTTCGACTTTTACTCCCAGCAAAAAATTTATGTTTGTCGAGATTCTTATTTTTATTAACTTAGAGAATCCGGAGATTAGTTGATATGCGTAAGACGAAGTCTTTAACAATGTATCTATGAGTCCATGACTATGAAATAGTACTCTGTAGGCTCCTTCTAGAAAGATGATGAAACCCTGTAGCCAGCCCTACAGCAAGTTGTATGGAACATTAATGGGGGACCCGGATTCATCAACTTGGGTTTTGGACTATTAGAAATCAGTTTACCAAATTATTCTGTTCTAGGATCACATTCAATGATAAAGACAATTCCGAGGGATTTGGCCGTTCGCCTAGTGGTCGAGATTTGAGATATAATGTTCGCAACATTTTAGGTGCTATCAAATCTTTTGCGGGTTGCGGTCAGTTCATACAGAGTTTTGCTTTAGCTTTTAATGGGCCCCTGTTTGTGGATAGTATGATTCATGCTACAGAATTATTTGAGGTGCGTGCAAACTGGCTCTGGCACCTAGTTACATAAAGAGAGAACATTTGATGATAAACACTGTTTGTAACTTGTACGAGTAGTATTTGGTTGGATTTGAGTATCATATTAAGGGTGGAATTTTCTGTGGAAGTTCATGAATAATCAAACATCCAGCTGCTTAATTTATCAGCCATAGCTTACATTTAGCACAATAAGCGTCACAGATTAAATTTTTAGCCCACTTCAAATATACAATAGGGCTCGCAGCCAACGGCGACACTATAAAATTTTAACAGGGTGTTAAAAAATTATTTTTAACCCAACTAGTGTTGTTAACTAGTAATATAGACACAAAACTTCATACATTAGTGTGATTAGTGCGATAAAAAAAATATTAAAATACGTAATAATTTACACTAGCTTGTTCTTAATGAATTTTCGTATTTTGAGCCAAGTAAGCGAAGGGCGGAGGCACATAGGGGCCAGGTGGCCCCGGCCCCCCCAAATTCCTATTTTGGAGTATATTTTGCTCTTTTTTTTACAGTTGTTTTTTAAATAATTATAAAATTTCGACAATAATTAAAATGTAAGAACAATGTTCATTCCAAAAACACTAAATTATGGTGAATTATACCCTGCAATAATGATATTGTGTTCGTTAAATTGATATGATAATAGCAATACTCAAGATTAATTTTTTCATTTATCAAAACCATCCCATAAAAACTCAAATAAGTGGATTTAATCATGAAAAATCTTCAAACCAAATTTTCTTTCATAATTCAGCCCCCTCCGATTTTGATTTCTGGCTCCGCCACTGCAAGTAAGATTAAACCGGCATATACCTTCAATATAATATTCCTTTCGGATGAAATTCTGGCAAATAAGTTGACACGGATCTTTATTACAAATGATCTTGTTTGTGTAAAATAAGTTGGCAGGGAACTTTATTCACAAATTATCTTGTTTTTAATTTGGAGTATAAAGTCGACTGTTGCTTAGGAAGAACTCAGAGTAAGATACCGATATAATAAATCATTTTTTTTAAAAGTATCAGTAACAACGTGTACTTGGAATTACAAGAGTCCATAATTAGAGCCAGACATAAGGGGGTGCAAGAGGGGTGTTGTGCCGTTGCACTCCTCCTAATTTTCTTCTTGTTTGTAATACACTTTTGGACCCTTTTTTTGTAAAATTATTGTAGAATGGTCTTGTGGACTAAGCCAAATTGACAATCCTGCGTCCGCCACCCATAATATAAGATTAATTTTGTGTTTATTTTTACCACGCTTTGTTACAACCGTGATAGAATGTGTTTATTTTTACCACGCTTTGTTACAACCGTGATAAAATGTATTTATTTTAACCACGCTGTGTTACAACCGTGATAAATGTGTTTCCCATATTTTAACCACACTTCGATTACAAGTGTGATAAAATGTGTTTATTTTCACCACGCTTTGTTACAAACTGTGATAAAATGTGTTTATTTTAATCACGCTTCGATTACAAGTTTGATGGACTAGTAACTACTTTATTGTTTATTTTAGGTTTTCTAAATTTTGTTGCTTTATGCATTACTTTTGGTGACGAACAGATGTTTGTCGCCTCACGTAATGCCTTTGTCGACCAAAATATGAGCTTAGTCACCAAAGTAGAATCTGGCAGAGACATAATGACGACAAAAAATGTTAGTCTCGAGAGAGAAAACATGTCACTAACTAATTTTTTGTTAGTGTCTACTAGTAAATTACTAGGTGTTGCCAAAGGTTAATCTACGGCTACTAAATTTACGTCGTCGATTGTATAATTTCTATAAATTAAAATAATGTAACATACTATATAAGATAATATAATATAATATATATTTTATGTAAAATATATTACATATTTGTTGTAATATAAAAAGGGAATAAATGAAAAGATTATACATATACATAATTTTTGGGAAATGTGACAGAAAGACTTGAGTAGCCTAGTGGTTGAGTGTTAGGATAAGAATTGAGAAATTGGAGGTTCAATTCTTAGTAAATGCAAATTAGGATAAGAATTGGGAGGTTGTGGAGATGATTCCACGAGACACGTCACATTGAATACATATAACACGTTATTGGATTATAGTTAATCCAATCACAGTTTTTTGTCCAAATCGTGATGATATAATTAATTTAAATAACGGTTTTTTGAGCATACCGTGATTGTATAGTATTTTTAATCACGCTATTTGTCCAAACTGTGATCTTAAAACTAATTTCATTACAGTTTTATCTTCAAACAGTGATAATATTGTTGATTTAACTACGGTTTGCCATGTAAACCGTAATTGTATAATATTTTTAAGCACGCTTTTTTGTTCAAATTGTGATCTTTTACGATCTTTAACCACTGTTTGTTGTCCAAACCGTGGTCTTATCTTGTTTATCATCACACCTTGTGTGTTTCCATATCAGTTTGGACTTACATTTAATTACAGACATAAACCGTGGTTGAATTTTAAATACTTTTAATAACGGCTCCATCAACCACAGTTTTAAAACCGTGATTAAATTATAAAGATCATGGTTTTTACCCGTGATTTTTTAAGTTTATTGTAGTAGTGTTTTCAAGGATCCGTGTAAATAATTAGCTTGATTGGATATCGGGAGAGGCTTGATCAGTTTTATGCTCAATTTTCTAAAAGGAAATTGAGCAAAAAATCGATCAAGCTCTTACTGATATCCGACTGAACTGATGTTTTAACATAAATCCTTAAAAACATATTTTTAATAATTTGAGTGGTTCTGATCAATTGTGTAAAATCAAAAAATGAATACTCCGCTATGCCGTGTGCATTTGATGGGCACCAAATGGGGAGACATGCTACAATGTGCACCCGCTCATATGAGATTTTGTGGCTCTAAATTTGAGTTTTGTGGCACCAAATATGAGATAATATGAGATTTTGTGGAGTAATGCTACAATGTGCTCTTCTCAATATGAGATTTTGTGACTCAAAATATGATTTTTTGTGGCTCTAAATATGAGATTTTGTGGCTGGAGATATGAAGTGCATATGGTATGCCACTTCATATGAATAGTCACAAAATCTCATATATTTCCAGAAAATCTCATATTTGGAGCCACACAATCTCATATTTGGACCCATGCGGATTGCTACAGTAATGCTACAGTGTCACAATCTCATATTTAGAGCCACAAAATCTCATATATTTCCAGAAAATCTCATATTTGGTGCCACAAAAACTCATATTTTGAGCCACAAAATCTCATATTTGGTGCCACAAAATCTCATATTTTGGAGCCACAAAATCTCATATTTGGTGCCACAAAATCTCATATTTGGAGCCACAAAATCTCATATTTCCGTATGGGGTGCATACCATGTGCCATATCATATTTGGGGCCACAAATCTCATATTTGGTGCCACAAAATCTCATATTCTCTCATATTTGGTGCCACAAAATCTCATATGCGGGGGGTGCACGTTGTAGCTTGCCCTGATTTTGTGGCTCCAAATATGAGATGACATATGGTATGCACCCCATACGAATGGACGGCTGAGATTGCGCCACGTATGATGTATGGAAATTTGTGTCAACTTTGACCATTGACTATATGAGATAGTGTGTATATCAATATGAGATTTTATGGACTCCAATATTTATTGTTGTGATTACCGATATGAGATTTTGTGGCTCTAAATATGAGATTTTGTGTTCTAATATGAGATTTTGTAGCTCAAAATATGAGATTTTGTGGCTTAAATATGAAATTTTGTGGCTCCAAATATGAGGTCCGCACGCACTGTAGCAAGTCCGCACGCACTGTAGCAAAGTCCGCATAGATCAAATATGAGATTGTGTGGCTCAAAATATGAGATTTTGTGGACATATATGAGATTTTGTGGACATCCGTATGAATGTGCATACCATATGCATTTCATATCTCTAGTCACAAAATCTCATATTCTGAGTCACAAAATCTCATATTGAGTAATTTTTAGAGGGTGCGCATTGTAGCATGACCCCCAGATGGGATACCTATAGCAAGGCTGATACAAAAAATTTAGAAAGATTGAAACAGACCTCCAACTCACCTCCCTCACAAAAATACAAAGATGACTATTTAGAAAAAGCGGATCTAACAAAGAAAATCTTCTAAAATCTTGTTCATTGATTAGTGTAGTTTCTTTGACCAATCTAGTACTCCTGTCCCGAATTGCTCAATATTTTTTTTTGATAATTGTGCATTATAAAGTGAGGAGGCACATTACGGGATTCCCAAATCCAAAAAGTAATCTACTTGTCAATTTTTTTTTTTGGAAAAACTTCTACAAGTTTTACCCCCTTTTTTTTTTGCGTGAAAAAACACACGATAACGCAAAAGGTCAAGCAATTAGGGACAGGAGGAATAGTGTTTTAGAAAGAAAAAAAAAACCCACATGATAATACTTTATTTTTTGCGTGAAAAAAATACATAATTACCCAAATGATCGAGCAATTTGGCACGGAGTAGTGACTATTTTTTTTTTTTGTTCTTAGATTATTGTTCTCCCTGTTGTACAAAGACTAGAGAGATAAGACTAAAGTTATTGAAAAGAATGAGAAAGTGAAAGGAACTTGTGCATTAATTTTGATTGGTCACTAGCTAGAGAAAGCTCTTGTTAGTCAATGTAGTCAGTAGGTTTGGACCCCATAGAATTCGCCAAATTATAAACATTAAAGCAAGAAGCCACCCCATGGATACGTTAATTGATGAGTTTATTCCACACACAATTAAGTAGTGTTCAATTATTAATATTAGACAGTAAGAAAATAATTTCTTGTGCATCCTATAGTCCTGCGTGGAGGGTCTGCCTTCGACCGAACCAAGAAAGGATTAATCAAGGTGCACGTAAACCGTTCCGGACGGTCGGACCAAAAATAAACTAAAAGAAGCAAGAAGCCGAAAGATGTTGGTGGCATCAACATCATCCCAGCAACCAACCAACCAAAGTTGGAGATATCCTCAACGCGTTTTTTTTTAGCCCATTGTTTTTAAGTCTTGAGTCAATGAATGGCCCATGCTCTACTCCTAAGTTTGGACCACCTTTTGGCAGCTAAATTGTCATCCCCTCTTATATGTAGCCTTATCCAATAGAATTCATTGTACTCATCTCAAATTTGTGCAACTTCTTCGTCTTCCAAAAAAAAAAAAAGAAAAATTGTTTTTATTGATGAAATGTCGAAAAATGCTTTTGGACGGTCGAAATTTGATGGTGTACATTTAAGGTATACACGGGTGGTGTATCCATAGACGCGTTGTTTTTTTATCAACCAAAAAAGAGAGATGAAATTCGTTTTGTGAATCAAGACGACAAGCCGACTACTACCGAACAAGCAATACCTGCCACCACTATTGCAGCTGCCGCCATTCAACACCACCATCGCTACCACAGCCGGTAGAACCATCATTTTTTTTTTTTTTCTATCGGGAAAGGAAATTTCTTGTTGAACAAGAAAAATGTTACAGTGAGGTAAAAAGGAACAAAGACAATGGTAGCAAGATGTCAACAGAAAAACCAAACAATACAGAAACATTTTCATCAGTAAAATCGAAACGCCACCCGTTTTACTCCAGTTGTAACACCTCCATTGAAATCCTTGATGTGCAAGAGCAGTAAACGAAATCGTAAATGAAATCTTCAAACATTCAGAGAGAAATCACGGCTTCCATTAACAATAGCAGCAACACCTCAGATCATTACAACGCAACATCCTCGAAACAAAGTTTCAGCAAACTGCAGCAAAGTTCAACAACGACAACAACCAGCCGCAAACGCTGCAAACAAGGCTGCAACAGCAGAAGCAGAACAAGCTCGAAACAGCAGCAAGGATAGAAACACGAACCCATAAAACCCTTTTTACGTGCATTAAGTATTTTTACTTTAAAATTTTATTCGGTGAAACAAACGGAGTGGTCAAGAAAAGAGCCTGTCAAAGTTCATTAATCATATACTTACCAACAAGATTTGCTGCAAGTAGTCCCTCATAAGTTCTATCAACAATCCAAAAAAATAATTTCCCTCTAAACTAGGAAACTCCTCTAAAGGGTACTGAAAATAGAAAACCATGACAACAGCGGAAAACAAGACACACAACACCCAATTCTATGCTCCCAAAACATCAACAAATCTTTTCATTCACTGCACAAGTCCTACTTTTCAGTCCTATTATGCAGGCTCTGATATCCCTCTGAGTCTTGAGAATGAACCCTAGCCTGCAGCATCAAGACTCTTGGGCTGGAAAATCCTCCCATTCGTCTCTCCTGAACGAGGTACACTGAGAGCTTCCCCAACCCAAGTCTCTAAAATAGAGACTCAACTCCTTTTTCTTAATTTCAAAAGTACATACAGAGAGTGTTACTCAACATTCCCCTTCCCAGACAATTGATGGGTACCAACTGGGCGCTGATTCATCATATCTATGTCCAAATCTCTACTTCTATCTCAAATTTAAACCAAAAAAAAAAAAAAAAAGAGAGAAAAAAAACCACTGGATCCAATTTCCTGCAAAAGCTCAAATTATGAACTATAGATGTTTATAAACAATACATAGGGTCTCTTTTTTATCAGCAATGAACTATATATAGTTGATCTCATTTTGAAGTTCTCAAACTCTCATGAATATTGATGTTCTTTCTAATACAATTTTGTAATGCAAAATGATAGTTACTACTGCTGTCGCAAAACATAAATTGAAAAGTAAAAATAAAAATGAATCTTTATTTTTCAGAAAGTCTCCAAATATAGAGATCCAAAGTCAAGTATCTTTGCTAGAGACTCATTCTTAGAGCCCAGTGAGAGTATGCACACTTTACTTAAAGATGTAGAGTGTGGTTGGAGATGTTACGAGACAGCGAAACACAAGTCTGAACACCGGAGAATGAACATGTGTCTAATATTTTAGCGTGTTATTGGTAATGTACAAGTATCTTGTCTTGACAATCTTAATACCTAATCTTTATTTCTGCTTTTCAAAAAGAACATAACAAGTTTCTGAAAACTCATGGTTTTCACTAATGGTGTGAAAACAGAGATTTGGAATTCAGAAACAACTTTGGGGGGCTCCTTAAAATGTGAATCTCTTTTTGGAAAAGTTTCTAAAACTAGGTTGGCAACTAATTTGTTCGCATACTTTTCGAAACTGAAAACACAAAGTGAAGTTTAAGAACATAACCAAGCCAGATATTGCAAGAGACTGAGGAAGGCTATTTATGAATGAATGCTAATGGCATGCAACTATGCAAATTTAATCAGGTCCTGGACCTCAAAATGGAATAAGGTCAACCAACAAAGCCTATGGGACATTAACCGGGGATGTGAAATCCAGCTCATGCATAATTAATTCAACCAGTAAATGATTCATCATGATAATTAGACCAGGCACATACAGACCTAAGATTCTAACTTAGAAGCAAAACATCTATATTAACCAAAATCCAGAAGCCAATATGTACACTACGACGTAACTACTAAAGTGGATTGGCTCAACCATCCGGATCCCAAATCATTTATTTCGGTAATCAGTATAAGCACACAAAACTGAGGAGGCCGAAGAAATATCTTCCAGGCTAAAATCATCGGAGGGGTTCAACTTCTCCCCACTTTTTATCCAGCCAATTCAGTCCAATTTGGGTTATTGTGGGGCCATACTGACTAGGGCTATCAAAGGGCTCAAACGAGCCGAACAGAACAATGTGTGATTGAAATTTGTTTCAAAACTTACAGAGCTTTAAATTGTGTTCTAGACTCTATTTCTCCTCCAGAGCCAATCTCAAATCCATCATGAGCCAAACTTGAGTAGCTTGAATCTTTTCATAGTAGTAGATTGTTTAAACTTAGTTTGTAAGCTCAACGAACTTCACAAAAACATGTTAAGCTTGGGTTATGTGTACAGACTATAGAGAAAGATGGAGATAGAGCTGAAACTTGGATGATAAAGTTTCATGCAGGCCACCGTATGATGATATAAATTACATCTAGGGTTGTAACCAAAGAACATGAGTATTGGAGAAGAAGGGGTTTAAATGCACATTTGAACGAGGAATTTTGCATTTGATTATAACTGCAAACCATATTGATATCATACGTGGATCCACGTTTTCTTCTAACCTAGATTGATGCTACACTGTTTGGTTTGTTCGCTTCCCTTACAGCCCAAGCTACGATTCTTTGCATATACTAAATGCACTTCAAACAATTCTACTAAACAACCTTTAGCCTTCCAAAACATAATGGTAGGCTTACATAGAATGGCTGAAGTAACCTAAGAGGAGGGTTTCTATATGACAAGGTGCTCCTAATCTCCCTTTTACTATCGAAACTTACAATCGAATGGTTCAGGTTTACTTTCTGTTTGTCTCGGGCGGAAACTGTTTTATGGAAAACCTTTGTGTGGAGAACTTTTTCTAGAAAGGAAAATATTTTACTAGTGTTTGGTTTGATATGAAAACAATTCTGAAAAAACATTTTCTATTGTTTGGTTGACACGAAAAATCACTACTTTAACAAACTAACCAAAACACATCCTTGTTGTGAAAATGAAAACTGTACCCCGTCGTATAGAAATGATCAAAAGTATTTGTACCCATGCAAATGACAGAAATACACCTGTAGTATGTAAAATCACAGAGATACGCATATGGTATACAACTCAAAAATAAGCATTGTCGAGTCGACCATATATCGGATTAGAGAAAAATAGGTTTTCTTAGATTCTACTAAGGTAATATGATAATATTTTTTTTTTTCATCTTAGTAGGAGTTAATTTCACTAAATATCCTATTTTCTTCACAGTTTTTGGAACTTCAAAGGACTCTTATTCAATGCAAAAAAATTGATTTATCAGAATTCTGCTTATCAGACTAAATCAAGTAACAATAATTGCACTTAATTTTAATTAAGTGCCATTCATTCTGCCACACTCGCTAATTTCTTTACCACGGTTCTCTTCCTCCATTTTTTTGGGTTTCAAAAAACCTATTAAATCGAGAGGGATACAAGAACAATAATCTCCAAGAATTTTGAGAATTGGGGAGATGTTGAGGGGTGGGATGCCCAAGAGGACCTACGTGGGATGACCGTGGGCAGCATGCCGGTGATGACGATCGTTCTCTTAGAAGAGGAAGACGACCAGACCGATTGAGATTATATTTTAGATGATAAGTTAAAAGCGAAACAAAAGGCTTATCTAGATAGAAAAAACTTAGAAGAAGAAAAGAAGATTGATCAAGATCGTTTCGATTCAATATCAGTAGAAGAAGCGATTGCCTATCGAAATCGTTTCCACGCGAGGCCTAATTTAGATCCTCTTGCAAGAGAACTAGATAAGACTTCTACGGCTTATCCAGATGTTCTCTTTCGATAACAAGAGAAGAAGGGAGGAACATAATTTTCATTAGAGGGCAACCATGACAAATCCACAAGCATGAAACATCACAAACTATTGCAGAAGTTTTAAAAGAGCCAGAACTGTTAAATGCTACACCCTACAAGAGAAGAGTGTCTAACGACTTACAAACAAAGACCACGTATCGGCCACCAAACAAACAGAGCTCATTTCTGAAGTGGGAAATGAGAAACAGAACAGAGGGACGAGCCATTACAAAAGGAAGAAGACAAACAAAAGTATCCCATTGGAATCCCTCCAAAGAACTGCTAGAACTTTTATTCACAAATATTATTCTATCACATAAATTACTAAACCGTATTAACATAGAAAACAACGAGTATGAGAGAAATAGAGAAAATAGTAAAAGTAGGAAAGATGTTCCCAGTGAAAATGAGAACGAAACAAGATTCTATTAGATAATCAGGTTGGTCATCAAAGCCCACTGGCATAGAAAAACAACTTTTGGCTGGAGAGAGTTAAGAAAAAACAACTAAACAAAAACACTAATGAATCAAGAGAAACCATAAGTTTTTCGCAGTTGAAGCATTTCATCGAACGCGTAAAATGCAAGCCTTTCCTTCGCAGTTCTTCCATCCCTAGTCTATCTTCGGGGGTAAATCATACAGTAGTTGCACAGATTTATAGAAATAGCCCAATCCTATACTTTGTGAAATAAAAAGTATGTAAGAACTCATCTCCGATCCTTCAATCAAACTCAAATCAAAGCCCGATCAAAAAAAAAAAAAAAACTCAAATCAAAGCCCTAAACCTCTAAAATTGCTAAACACGTCCAATTGACTTGGAAAACATACCCGGAGGCTGGAATGTCCGGGTGAGATCGACGCTTGGCGGAAAAGGTTTTCCAGCATTCATATAAGGATATCAATTTCCATCTCAAAAGCTTCATTTTCCGATGACTTGAGAAATGTTTTCTGTTGACTTTATTTCCCAATCGTACCAAATACCAGAAAATATTATCCATTCCACCCGAAACAAATGGAATGCTAATCACAGAAAATAAGCTTGCAAAATGTTAGCGAAAATCAATCAGATACACAATATTTGTTAGCGAAAATCTTCGTTTGTGCAAATGTAGTCAGAAAGAAAACTTAGAGTTTCATTTCGTTGTATCTTGAAAGCAAATTTCCTGTTAACCCGGTGCACACCAAATTCACTTGAATTAGAGGGGACAAATACTGTCTTTAGGAAAGCTTTGTTACAACTTGCCTCGACTGTGACTTAATATTCTAGATTTTTTATGGAGACGAATTTTGAAGACTAAATTTCCAACATGTTACAAATGGCATCATAAATTGATTATTATTTCTATCTATTAAGTTTGATAATCACGTTGCAGTCCAACTTTAGGAAGTGAGCGGAGTATTTGGTAATTTTTTCTTTGGTATTTATCATTTTTTGTAAGAGCATCTCTACTCATTATCCAAATCCTACTTCAAACTCAAATTTGAGTAAAAAACACGAAAAAACTCACTTCACTCCTTCATGAAATCCTTCACCAAATTTTATACTCCGTATTACTCAAAAATTTCACCAAATTTGGTGAGAACCAAATCCAGCATCAAATTTTGAAGGCTATTTTCTTCCTCTCAAATTTACAACAGTGCCATTAATGAGGCTTTTACTCAAATTTATGCCTAGATTTGCTTTTACCCATTGGAGTGCTCCATACCAAATCAAATTTTTACTCAAATTTAGATAAAAATTTGAGTAAGGGGTGAGATGCTCTAAGGGCAGCAAGACCGGCTTTGAGCATACACCGAGTTCTGTCCTTGATTCAATAGGCTGACTTTAAAAAATTGCTTTGGGTAAAAAACCAAAAACCAAAAACCAAAAAACCACTTTTGTCTTTATTCAAATTTTTTTTGCATTTGTTAGTTTCACGTCAAGATTTTGTGGTTTCTGGATTCCTCTCGGCGAGACGAATCTAACGAGTATAAATTTATGGTCAAACCAAATATTTTTTTGAATAAAGCCGAAATACTTGGATTATTGGCCAATAATCCACCTATTTTGGCTTTATTCAAAAAAATTTGAGTTTTGACCATAATTTTATACTTGTTAGATTCGTCTCATCGAGAGGAATCCAGAAACCACAAAATCTTGATGCGAAACTAACAAATGCAAAAAAAAATTGAATAAGGACAAAAGTGGTTTTTTGGTTTTTGGTTTTTGGTTTTTTACCCAAAGCACCTGACTTCTTTACTAGTAAGAAACTCACACGACAGCTGGTTTCCCTTGGCAAAAGTCATTATGCTCTCTGTGCTAACAATAACATCTTGAGTTTTGGGAGACGTGTGAGCATAATATTTTGTATTTCTTTTTTTTTTTAATAATTTTTTTTAATAAAAAAAGATATGTTTTTATACAAAAACTCAATAAGGGTTCACTGAGAGGGAAGAAGATGCTAACATTAAGCATCAAACAACCCAAGGAACCAAAACAAAGAAACAAGAAGCAGAAGCAACATCCAAATGAAATATTGGATGGAAACCTAAGCCGTGACCAATCCCTATTTGACGTAATTCCTTCTTAGTGTGTCGTGCCTGCCTAAAACTGTGCTCGTGCCATGTTGTGCCATGACCGTGCCAGCCCGGCCCATTTGGCACCTCTAGGATGAATGAATTATAACCAATTCAAATGGTTTAATTTGGAGACAATTTTCAATTCACCTGTAAATATGATTACACAAACCATATTTTTCCAACATATATTGCTTGAATCCATTTATTCTGAAACCAGAAAGCAGTTAAGCAGTTCGTTCCAAGACCGAAAAGGCCGGAAGGGGATACAAAAAGATTTAAGGAGTACATAAGTAGGAAAGTTTGTAAAGAAAGCGAAGAAGTATGAACTGAAATCACCCTAAGAATGAAGCTTCTCACTTTGTTTTATTCCCATCTCCCACCAAATCCACCTCCTACAAGAGTTTCATACCTTCGCCACATTATCTGCAAAATTCGAACTCTTTAAACAGAAAAGTTTAGAAATAAAGCAAGCAGATATACGCAGCTAGACTACTGGTGTAATGCAGTATGAAATTAACTACTTCTGGAATAATGGAATTGATGTCCCAATCAACTTTATATGCTCATAGGGCTCAAATTATAATTTAGTGTTTTGCAATAATAAAATAATAGAAATACAACAACTTTGGTACCTTAAAAGACAGGCTAGATAAAAAAAAGGAATTTATTTATTTTTTGTTGGGTTACTTTGTAGGCATAAGATGATGAAAAACATAGTAATTTGTAACACTTACCAGATAACACACAACAGTACCATTTGCATTTTGCTAATTTCTTCTGCCTCCATCTCTTCGAGCTTTGCTTTTCAGCCTCTTTCCATTTTTGTTTCCGACACCCTCAACCATCTTCACAAGCCATTCAGGTTTTCTAAAAGAGAACATAAGATATCCCATGACAAGTCCAACTACTAGTCCAAATCCATACCCTGGCAGTATGACTTCCCAACAGAATCCACACCCATCCTCTGAATCTTCTTCTTTTCCGAACGTAGAGGGTGGTGGCTGTGTTGCCTTAGGATCACCGCATGCATTTGACAATGGAGGTCCACATAATGCCAAGTTGTTGATGTAAGAATCATTCGAAAATGTATTGAATTGTTTGCCTCGAGGTATAGGCCCTGTAAGGCGATTTTGAGAAAGGTTGAGAGTTCCGAGAGAGATTAAATTCGTGAGTTGTTGAGGGATCTCCCCAGTGAGCTTGTTTGATGAGAGGTCTAACCACTCAAGCTTCGTCAAATTACCAAGTGACTTTGGTATATAACCTGTAAGGCTGTTGTGTGATAAGTTGAGTCCTCGGATTGAATTTAGCCCTCCAATGATCTCAGGAATCTCACCCTGGAACTCGTTTCTTGATAAATCGATGGCTGTGAAAATCGTAAGGATTTTTTCCATCTCCATGGCCGATCCTTTGATTACTACATTCACTGAATCAAAATAAGTTTCTCCATTGAAACCCTTAGTACTCATGTATTGCAAATCATAATGCACTTCATCCACATTCATCATGGCTTTGAAATTTTTGAAGTACGTTATAGGCAATGGACCACTGAGATAATTGTTCGACACGTCAATTACTCGCAACATGGGGAAGGGAAATTTGGTCCTGGTGGAAGTCAGGATGGACCCATGGAGTTTGTTAGATTGCAAGATCAAGACACACAAGTTTGGTAAATTTCCCAACCAGTGCGGAAATCTATCAAGGAACTTGTTTCTTCCGAGAGCTAGCACTTCCAGTCTTCTACAGTTAACCAGAGACTTCGGTATTGGCCCTTCAAATCTATTGCCATTAAGATTGATAGTATTCAAGCTATTTCTCATGGTAAATGAATCGTGAATGGTGCCAGAGAAGTTGTTCATCTGTAGGTCAAGCACAGTGAGATATTCACTGAATCTATTTGATTCAGGAATGGGGCCAGAGAAGTTATTAAAAGAAAGAATCAGGAGGGTGAGATTTGTGAGTGCAAAGGTTGAATTTGGAACAATACCACGTAGGTTGTTATTGCTGAAATCAATCATCATCAACGAAGCGGTCTTAAACTCAAGTGTATGACCGATTAGTTTGTTATAGCTAAGACCTAAGTACTCGAGTGCCGGCAACTCGAAGACCCAAGATGGGATTGTACCATTTATCATGTTTCGGCCTATGTTCAAACCATACAGATTTGGAGCTACGATTCCTTGTGAAGGAAGAGGACCAATGAGACAATTGTTTGACACATCCAAGATCTCAAGTTTTGTCAAGTTTGCATCCCATGAAAAGAAGGGACCTGTGAAATTATTATCGTCAAGGTATAAAAGTTGGAGATTTGTGAGGTTTGAAATTGAAGATGGGAGGAAACCACTGAAATTATTTTCTGAAAGGGCCAAAACCGAGAGATTTCTAAAGTTTGGAATTGAAGATGGGAGGATACCACGGAAATTGTTGCCTGAGAGCCATAAACGAGTAATCTGCGTAAGGTTCCAGAGAGAAGTAGGAATGGAACCATGGAATCTGTTGTTTTCCAGTGTCAATTCCTTCAAGGACTTCAGATTAGCAACTGAGTCAGGCATTACTCCTGAAAAACTTGTGTTGAAGAGAATCAAGTATTGGAGAGGATAGCTCAAATTCATGAAATCGGGTAAATAACCAGTGAGAGCCTCATCGCCATCGCCCCATAATTCCAACTTCTGCAGATGAGGTAAATGAAATATTCCTCTAGGGAATTCTCCACGTAATCCAGAGAACCCTAGACGGAGGGTTCTTAAAGAAGTCAAATTAAGCATGGAATTTGGAACCACCGAAGAAGACATGTTTACAGCCCAAAGATCAAGATATCTTATCTTGGACAAATTTTGGACGAGTAACTCAAACCCGCCTTCTTCCAATCTCAAACGAGGATTTCCAGATAGATCGAGCGACACTAGTCTGCTTAGGAAGGAGACTTCTAGTGGGACTTCGCCTGAAAAACCGCAGGTAGCGAGGTTGAGGTGTGTCAATTTGGAGAATCGGGTGAATTCAGGTGAGATGCGTGATCCGATGAAGTTATTGTAAGCGAGGTTGAGCTTTTGGAGGTGTGGAAAGGAGTGGAAGAGAGTGCTATTAGGATGGATGCTGCCTTGGAGGCAGCCGAAGCTGAGATCGAGTCCAATTATTTGACCCGTCTCTTCGTCACAATCGACCCCATCCCACGAGCAACAATCAGAACCATTTTTCCAAGAGTCCATCTTTGGGAAAGAAGTGTTTTCATTAAAATCACAAGACCAGGAAGCTGATTTACTCAAGGAAAAGGTTCCTTTAAGTTGCAGCAGCGCAGAGTTCTGTTCTTGAGAGCAGAGTTGGGTATGCAAACAAGTGACTTGGCAAAGGATTAGGAAGAAGAAGAGGTTAAACAACTGATTGTAGGAAAGCCACAGTTGTTGATAGCCCATCTTTCCTCTTCAACACAGAAAAAAGATGGGTTTACCAGCCGAGGGGAGGTACTCAATGAGCTGCAAACTAGTAAATTAAATACTCCTACTTGTCCTAATTCGCAGCGACATGACGTGGCAGTCGATGAAGTTTCCACTCAATGAGCTTGTGTTTCATGGCGAGGAATTTGAATGAATGTGAAAAGGACGATCGACTACAATCAGTAATTTCGAAATTCCGTATTAAAGGAACCATTGATTGCAATCAGTAATTTCGAAAAATTAAAACACCATACATACGTGAAACGCATTTGCAACAGCCAAGCAAAGAAGTTCTTTCAGCCCATTTAGATGGAAAGATTGATTTTATAAGAAAAGAAAATAGGAGTAAAAGAAAAGAAAGGAATAGAGTTTGTCGCCAAATCACTC
This sequence comes from Vaccinium darrowii, assembly GCA_020921065.1. Taxonomy (NCBI): domain Eukaryota; kingdom Viridiplantae; phylum Streptophyta; class Magnoliopsida; order Ericales; family Ericaceae; genus Vaccinium; species Vaccinium darrowii. The sequence goes on from CM037154.1 coordinate 40,584,783, forward strand.
ATTTGGATTAAGTAATTTGGTACCAAATGAAGAGAAAGTACAAAAATGATATATATTTTTTATTTACTTCTTCCTATTTCTGACCAAATCTAACAAATGCCTCCTCCAAACTCTCATCATGTGGGCCCATCTCGACCCGAACATGATTCAAAGTGTTCACTTCGTAGAACACGTTGAAAAGAATAAGTCTGCAAAAAAAAAAAAAACATCATGTTGATCAAATTTAAATAGATACGTGGATAAGTTGCATTTTATCATACTAATTGTAAGTTTTAAGTTATCAATATTTTCTCAACATCTATTTACATAAAAAATCGCAATGTTGCAAGATGGGAAAATGTTGGCTCGGGTCGGGAGAAAACTTCATTGTTCGATCACCGAAATACCACTTGTACAAACAAACTCCTAATATTGCACCCTCTACATCGTCAGGAGTTCTTTTAATAATTTTACAAAATTGCAAAACTTCAAACTTAAAGGATACAAAAAATATAATTGTAAGATTTTTTTTTTTTTTGAAGAAAATAAGAAAGTATCCTCATATTTTAACTATGTTTTGTTTTTTTTTAAAAAAAAAACTAATAAATCGTGTTAGCTTGCTCGATTTGTTTTCAATTTTCCACCATTAAGATAATTTTTAAAATTAAATGTAAGAACATATCACTTGTACATTATTGTTCTGTATGGTAAAAGCTAAATTTCTAATAATGTAGTTGATTAATGTGATTTTGTAATATTGTGGATTGACAAGGAAAAACAAAAAATATAGAACCACACTCAAATGCACCCACGTTTACACAAACACATGCACAAATCTGTGGGGCTTACTCATATTCATATAACACCACCAGTTTGTATATTTGAGTGTGATCTAGACTTGTTGGGGGAAAAAAGGGGATTGAGAAAAGGGGAATGAGTCCTGCTAATATTAAAATAAAAACTAGAAAAAGAAAGAAAGATGGCTAGACTATAGAGAAATTAAAATAAATACTAGGGGAAAAAAAGAAGAAGAAGAAGAAAGCTAGGAGAAACAAAAAAGAAAAGAAAAGAAAGAAGGCTAGACTACAAAGAAATTAAAATAAAAACTAGAAAAAAGAAATAAAGAAGGCTAGGAGAATTCAGAAAGTACCACAGAAGGCGGTGCCCATAATATTCGATCTCAGCCCACCAAGGGATTTGGCATCACCTAGGGCTGCTCAAAAAAACCGGTGAACCGTGAATCCGGTCCGGACCGAACCGATCCGTATCTTTTGGATTTTAACCGTGGATTAATGGTCCGGACACGGATTCAAAAAATAAAAAACCGTGACTTTTGGATCGGACACGGATTTTGATTTTGAAACCGTGGATTAACCGATCCGGTCCGTGAGATTTTTATTATGTATAATTTATATAGATATTTTTAATTTAGCAAACTTACGGTTTGGTTGTACTGTTGTAGGAGTTATGGTGCGAATATTGTTTTCTTTATAAAATCTAGGGGTGTAAAGTATTATAAGTGCTATTATATATACTCTCTGTTTGTGAGTGAACTGGAAGTAACTATCTGCTATTGTCTTTGTGAGTGAACCGAAAGTAACTATCTGCTATCCTTTGTGGTAATATAAGTTTGTGCCTTTGTTTGTTCAGTTATATAACTATCTACCGTACCGCCTTTGTTGTTTTTTATTGGGATTTCCAGCTTTGAACTTTCTATTTAGTGCATTTGCTAGTGCCTTACTACCTTTGTTTGTTGTTTTTTCCGAATAAGTTGAAAATCCGCGGATTAATCCGGAACCGATCCGTGACTCGCGGTTCGGATTGGAACCAAACCGCGAGACTTTTGGATCGGACACGGATTGTATCTTCAAAAAACCGTGACTCGCGGATTAGGATTGGATTCATGCCAATCCGGACCGATCCGGACCGTGAGCACCCCTAGCATCACCCATGACCAGCAAAACAGAATTACAAATATTTCAGTTGGAAACATTTTAAATTTATAGATAACTTACTATTTTTTTTTTTGGTTGTCCTAGCTGGGGTGGGTTGCCCAAGCCCGGAGGCTTGTTGGGCTTACCCCTGGGCCGGCCCTGTATGTCCTATGGTCAATTAGGTAGCATATCAACCGGTAAAAAAATGCCTGCTATATTTTGAATATTGAAGTATGGAAGGATGTGACACCTAATCTTCCAATGCTCTTACAGTTAGCTGATATTGGGCTGACAATAAGCACGCGTAAAGAAAAATAAACACCCATTCCTACACACTTTTCTAAACACTTTCATACATTTTTATATACTTTTCACCCTTTTCTATACACTTTTTATGCATTTTAATACATTTTTTAAACCTTAATGTCAGCCCAATGGCTGACTTCAGAATTTGCCTTACTAAAATACTGCGTTTGATGTAAAAACAATAAAAAAGAATTCTTTTAAAAAAAAATTATAGTACTTGATGAATTGAACGCCTGTTGGAATAGTCCAAACCTTGATCATTGGATGGTTATTCCAATTGTCTTGTGATAAGCCCTTCATATTCAGATGACTTGGGCATGCAAGACTTTTCATCCAAAATTTCCGCACGTAATTTCTCGGAATAGTCTTTTTTGGCATCTTTTCGGTCCTGCAAGACTTTTCATCCAGAATATGTCCACACGTAATTTATTGGAATAGTCTTTTTTGGCTTCTTTTCGGTCCTCCTACTCTTTTCCAATTCCAAATTCATATTCAGATGACTTGGGCATGCAAGACTTTTCATCCAAAATATGTCCGCACGTAATTTCTTGGCATAGTCTTTTTTGGCTTCTTTTCGGTCCTCTTGTCTTTTCCAATTCCAAATTCATATTTGGACTCTGACTCTGCTTCACAAGACGCCATTTTAACTTTGGGCTTTTGTTGAGTTTTTCTAGCCGGGTGTTGGACGGGCTAGTAGGAGAAAGACAGTAAGACAACTAAGCAAAATAGCCATTTTAACTCAAAATTTCGCTGAAACTTGAATGTGATCATCTTAGTATACTCTTCTTGCTGCTCAAAGCTACACATATAGAAATGTGTTTTGACAAAAAAAAAAAATCCGATAACTTTGTTCCAATCTTTTTCACCTTTTAAGTTCGAGAAAGTACAATTCATTCAACAATCTAGCTATGTTTGCATTTTCGTTTTTTTTTTTTTATCCCCATAGCATAATCCCAACGTTGGAGATGCTCTGATTGATTACCGTTACAAAAGTTTTGGTGCCCACATTCATCATAGCTTGAAAGTTTTCAAAATATTCTTTTGGCAATCGACCAGTAAAATACTGGTCCAAAGGCTAATTATCTCTTTCATCCTTAAATTATTCAAATTATTTTTTGGCCCTCAACCATCAATTGAACCCATTTAGTCCCTCGTTAATTCAATTTATGTCAAAAATCAGTCTTATTAATGACGCCATTGACAATTCGTTAACTATTAGGCACTTATTTAAAAAACGAAAAAGATTTTATTTGGATAACTTTTACACATACTATTTTTATACTGATTTCAACTTGAACTAACACCAGAAACATATTAAGCTCGCAATAATATAACTGGAATAGTTCATCTCTCATGGGGTTTGTTGATTAAATTTTGTTTGAACTATTGATTCATCTTATCGAGTAAAAATTTAAAAAATAATGAATTATGTTTGAATAAAAATTCAGTAAAGAAGAAAATAATTTAGCACAAATTTTTGGATTACTTTTATCTTTGAAAAAAGTGTCATAATTTTACACTTTTTAGATTTCTCATATTAAGGTGGTTATAATTATAAGTTCCAATAATCTCACGAATCTCACCTTGAAATTATTTCTTGACAAATCAATGGTTACCGAAAATGGTTAGGACTTTTCATTTCTTGGGCCAGCACTACTATATACCCAAAAAGCACACCCAGAATTTGAAAGTCAATGGATCAAATTCACTTGGAGTGACTGATCAAAAAAAAAAATTCACTTGGAGTGAATTTATCCAGAATTTGGTCCATTAATTTTCAAATTTTGGGTAAATTCTGGGTGCTCTATTTGGACACCTAGACTTTCTGTTCTTGGATTGATCCTCTCAAAGAATCATAGTAGTATTCACAAAAAAAAATTATCCTTTGCATACTTTTCTCAAAGAATCATAGTAGTATTCACCACACATGTATCCCTCATTCCTTCTCTACAGCAATCCAAAATGTTTTTCGTCCACATTCAGCATAAAAACAAAAAGTTTGTTTTTAAAAAACAAAAACAAACTTTTAAAACAAATCCATATTTTAGATTTTAACTTTGAAAAGATTCTTTTCTCAGACGCAACTATGTTCGGTATATGAAAAGGCCTAAAATTTGAGCCCATTTTCATGTGTTGCTTAAACAAAAAATAATTAGACCGGACCTTAAATATTTAGAGGCCTTATTTTAAACAATTTTTTGGGCCCGAAACCGCGGCTTCGTTGACAGATGCCATTAACCGGCTCTAAAAGAATGTGTGGATAAAAAAAATTGCATAACCAAAAAAAAAATCGTAACTATTTTGAGGTTTACCTTGCACCCTATTCGTAACTTCACCATGACATGCATGCTTTGGGTCCTTAGAAGTTATTTTGGGGACATAAGTCTCTAAAAGAAAATTTCGGATTAAAACACAGCACTTCTTTTTTTTTTTTTTCCATTTTTTTTTAAAAATCCGGATGACACTTTCAATCCGGACCGTTGATTGCATTATTGGACGGCCTGAATGTGCCCCGTACCCAAAATTTTCTCCTAAACATCCTCTTTTAGAAGTAACCGAGTTCAATTAATTTTGTTCAGGTAATTAGACACAGCAATTGGCAAAAAAGTGCCCGTTATATTTTGGATATTGATGCATGGAAGGATGTTAGTCATGCGACATGGACCTAATGTTCTAATGCCCTATTTGTTGATTAAGAAAGAAAAAAAGAAAACTCCAAAATTTCGTTTTGATAGTACTCGATGAATTGAAGATCTACATGGGTTCCTTAAATGCTATGTTAGGGCTCATACAACGCATTCAACCCACACTGCCCTTTTTGAATCTTGGGAATTAGAGTCACAGAAATCGCAAAACAGAAATAAATGCATAATAATAGAAACATGAAAGGACACACAGATATAACTGCAAAACCTCAATGCACGAAAAAATCACGGGAGTCGCACAAGTTCACTATAATCGAATATGGAGTACAAATCTTCTCTCTTCTAGTCTTCTATCTCATAAAAGTTTTCTCTGGCCTCCTAGCTTAATGAAAATGCACGAGACTTGACCTGTCTTTTTTTTTTCCCCCTGATTATTTGTTGTTTTTTGTCCCACATATACCAGGCAATCGCTAAGCTAAACCTATGAGTAATGTAGCGAGGGTATGGTTAGTGGAATATTAATCATAAATACATTGCTTTAATTATGATTTCACAATTTTTCTTACAAGTGTCATAAAATAAGATTGTTCAATGGTCCACACTCAGCAACAAGGGCGGAGCCAGCCTCAGTAAGTTTCACAATGTTGCAGTCGACTATACTACGTCAATAAGATTTAAACTATATCTTAGGATTGGCTCTCACACGACACACCCACACTCACCTAGAACGATCATTTTGAGGCATAAAAATTGTCAAACTTGGGTTTGGAACAAGACGGAAGATAATTTTCTCCCGAAAACTTCGCTTCCATACATTTAAAAGGAAATTGCCTTGAAATTTGGTCGTCTACTTCTTTTTGTTGATCACATGTACATGCCCCTGTGTGTCGTCTACCTTGCTTTAGGAATTTTGTGGTTACCAATTGTCCAATAGAAAAGGACAAGGACGACTTGACTCTTGATATGGTGATGGACTGCTGAATTCTTTAGTCTCAAAGCCAACCAAAGACGTGTAAATTGGGTAGGGAGACACAGACACAACATGGCATGATGCGTTTATTAGTCGGCACAATACGGCCTGGGCTAGCATAAATGAAAACTTACATGGCCAAGCCAGGCTGCCATTAATTTTGGGATCCAAAATCAATCTAAGTTCATAAAACAAAAAAAAAATTCAAAAATTAATTCAATGATTTAGTTAGACCTAACGCCACTTAAGTTGTGTTATCATAGGTTAAGTTTTCTATCAGCAATTCGAATTCCAATTTTTCCAATCTTAAACCATAACTTTTAAAGAGATCAAGGGAGACTAGTTTCTATTCTCCTACCTCGAAAGTTAGTAGTGTTCATTAACATCGATTCAATTTATAAAAGATATGAGACGCATCAAAATGTTATGAATCATAAAAAGTGTTAAAAATCATAGAAAATGTTAAAGAATCATATTGTTAAAATATTACGAAACATTAGGAAATGTTACGATTGCTAATGTTGTGACACAATGTGAACCGTACAATAAGTGCATATAATACACACCTTTAATGGGTGTGTATTGTAGACATTCCCGTTGTTTCATTGTAGTTAATGAGATTTAAACCCTGTCAAATGCATGAGATTTGCCTGGTGCCTACTGTTGGCCTATCAATCAACTTGCCAAGGGAGACTTGTATTGAGACTTTGTGAGAAAAACCAATCAAAGAGTGGTCGAGGTGCGTCACATTTGTTAACCGTATAAAGTGCGTCAATTTGGTAAAACGAGTAAATTAAGAAAAGATGGAAGACATTGACAGGAAAATTGTGGAAGATATGCTGCTATTGCGATGGAATATATGTATGGTGTCCTGGAGTCGGCTGTAACTGAGGTCGAGTCCAATTACTTGACCTGTCTCTCTGTCACGATAAAACTCATTCCACAAGCAACAATCGAATACGAAGGGATCCCAAAAGCTAAATTTCTAATAGCCCCACTCTACTTTTTCTCCCATTTTTGTCAAAGTTATATTTTGGAATATTTTGGAAACCTTTTCTTTCGTAGACGACGTTGCCCCACTCTATTTGTTTTTTCCCATTTTTTAGGAATCTTGTGGTTACCAATTGTCCAATAGAGAAGGACAAGGATGACTTGACTCTTAATATGGTGATGGACTGCTGAACTCTTTAGTCTCAAAGCCAACCAAAGACGTGTAAATTGGGTAGGGAGGCACGGGCACAACACGGCATGATGCGTTTATTAGTCGGCACAATACGGCCTGGGCTAGCATAAATGAAAACTTACGTGGCCAAGCCAGGCTGCCATTAATTTTGGGATGCAAAATCAATCTAAGTTCATAAAACACAAAAATTTTGAAAAATTAATTCAATGATTTAGTTAGGTCTAACGCCGCTTAAGTTGTGTTATCATAATTCATAGGTTAAGTTTTCTATCAGCAATTCGAATTCCAATTTTTCCAAACTTAAGCCATAACTTTTAGAGTGATCAAGGGAGACTGGTTTCTATTCTCCTAGCTCGAAAGTTAGTAGTGTTCATTAACTTCGAATCAATTTATAAAAGTTTCGATTTTTTCTTTTTACAAAAGTTATGAGACGCATCAAAATGTTATGAATCATAGAAAGTGTTAAAAATCATAGCCATTCCGGTTGTTTCATTGTAGTTAATGAGATTTGAACCCCCGTCAAATGCATGAGATTTGCATGGTGCATACTATTGGCCTACCAATCAACTTGCCAAAGGAGACTTGTATTGGGACTTTGTGGGAAAAACCAATCAAAGAGTGGTCGAGGTGCGTCACATTTGTTAACCGTGTAAAGTGCGTCAATTTGGCATACCGAGTAAATTAAGAAAAGATGGGAGACATTGACAGGAAAATTGTGGAAGATATGATGCTATTGGGATGGATATATATGTAAGGTGTCCTGGAGTCGGCTGTAGCTAAGGTCGAGTCCAATTACTTGACCTGTCTCTCTATCACAATAAAACTCATTCCACAAGCACCAATCGAATACGAAGGAATTCCAAAAGCTAAATTTCTAATAGCCCCACTCCACTTTTTCTTCCCATTTTTGTCAAACTTATTTTTTGGAAACCTTATCTTTCGTAAACGAAGTTGCCCCACTCTGTTTGTTTTTTCCCATTTTTTCTTATCACATGTAAATTTTTATTGACTTTGGAATCTTGTGGCTACGAATAGGCCAATAGAAAGGGAACAGAAAGACTTGACTCTTCAAATTCTGATGGACTGCTGAAGAAAAACAGATTAGTCGGGAAGCAAACACTTTCAATGAATGTGTACAGTGGATCCATTAAGTGAGAAATGACAGGGTCATTGCGTAAATGATCTATAATGATATGGGGCAATTGCGTATCAGTGGGAAATGGGGCAATATATCATGGAATGATGGTGAGGTTTTTTGGAATCACCGCTATCATAAAACGGGGAATTGTAATTGCACATACATGGAACCGAAATTTGAATAGACGCAGATACCCTCTAGTGTGTTGCACCTTAAGTGAAACTGCATGGCTCCCTTTGAAATAAATTTGATTGTACAGCAGTAATGACTTCTTAGGCCAGAGAATTTGTAGAATTTTTATGGGAGAATGTTTGATCATATGAAGAATTTCATATGCGCGGGTGTTTATGATGTGACGATAAGGGATTGGATTGATTGTAAAGCGTGAAAATGGGAAAAGACTATGGAGTTACAAGTATTGTCCTTATTTACTTTTCTTTTTCTTTTCAAAAATTAAAATTTCCTCTCTCTAGCTTGCTTTGGTAAGTTTTTTGATCACCAATTGGCCAAAAACAGAAAAAGGAGAGGAAAAGGAGGACTTGGGTCTTAAAATGGCGTGACTATTAGAAGCAAAAAGGGGTACATACCATAAGGAAATTGTACAAACTAAGATCTTTGGGCCAACATTTTATCAAGCGCGTAGTTGGTAAATGGAAGACAAACTTTTGTTGGGCTCGATAATTGGCACCCCATTGGGCCCCTGAATCAAAAGTGATAAGCCTAACACAGTAACACTCCTCTCTCTCTCTCTCTCTCTCTCTCTCTCTCTCTTCACAGCACTGGTTTTCTCATTTGTTCAATCCCCACATTAAATTATTGGTTAATAATCAGTAGCCTTCCGCACACTGGTTTTCAGCATTGGTTTTTGACGCACACACCGGTACTCCTCGCAAAAATTGGTAAGAATATGAGCTTTAGAAAATCTTCATGAAAATCATATGAGTTGGGTCCCATTTCTACCACCTGTTCGATGAAATGCTCGAGAGACAAGCAAACCTGTATTTTACATCTTCTAGGATTCATATTCAAGAAAGCACGCTATTTTGGCCCGAACCTAATGACTGTCATTAGGTGTGGGTGGGAATTTAGTTTATCTTCATACATTAACATGCGACATTTATGCACATGGTGAACTTAGCGTTGGAAAAATATGGTTTTGTAATCATATTTATGAGTGAATTGGAAATTGTCTCCAAATTATATATTTGGATAAATAAATAACATTTCAGTGGGTGAAAATATTTAATTTATGGTCCGCGTTGCCATACTACAACCGGGCTAGACAGGGCATTGACGTTATAAGTTCAGTGGCATATCTCTAGAAGGATTAGTTCGTTGATCTTTTAATTAGTAATTAATCCCCATAGGAGGCTTTGATTTAACCTTGATTTGGAGGCTTATAACCCAAGAGATGCATCACATTGGTTTGTATTTGGACGTGATATAAAGGTAGCACCTTTTCGGGCTATTAAAATAGCCATTCAGCCAAGCATCGGTCCAAACAGTTGCATGCTTGTTCCGGCTTCTTTCCGAACAGTCATGCCTGTATGGCTTCGAATGGGTTCGTACCTCTCTATTCGGGTGCCTATTTATCTATAAATAGGATCTTTCTTCTCTCATTTTATTCACGAAAAAATCTGCATTGCATAGAGCATTCATACATCAAACATTCTGAGAGTTCTGCGTAGTTTTCTGATTCGCCTACAGATCAGATTGGAGTGCTACTTCCGTTCGGTGAAAATCGGGTAGTCCTGGGAAGTAGACGTCCAAGTATTTCATCAACACCGTTGTGGAGGGTGAATTTGCTTTAAGAACAGAGTATCAAATACTCGCCTCGATTCGTCTATTGCCAATTTCCGGTGTATTGAAATTGGTTCGGTATGATTTCTATTTTTAACTTATTGTTTTTATATTTTCGTGTATATTTCCAGATTTTCCGTAACCCGGTTCCAACACTTAGATGGCTATTTTATAGAGGACATGGGTGAACAAGGCTTGAGCTGAGTGTTATTAATTTAGCGCATTGAGGTGTAAACACAATTTTCCTTGGGTAGTTAGCCTAGCACGGCTATGCATAAATTGCATGACCCGGTTTCAACACTTAGATGGCTATCTTTTCCTGTGTTCTTTTACATATTCCATCAATGCACGCATTTGTTTGAGTATATGTATGTCTTTCCATTCAAGGACTTCTATGTTTTCTTTACGTGGCTTACGGTATGCTATGTATCTTTTTTCATTTGAGGGCTTGCTTTTTTCAGATCCTACAACACAACGTACTATATTTATTTACTTCTCTGATTTTTCCAGTGACCAAATGAGTTTGACATTACTATCGAGTTTTTCAATTCGGCAGTGTGTTTTTAACTTTGTGGATTGCCTTAAGTCTTGGATTGGCTTAGCTGCAGCGAGTGTTTGTTGAGACGTGTCAGTCTGGTGAACTGACTAAATGCAGATGTGATTCGAGTCCTGAATGCCATTCAATCGCTCCATGAGTCCTAAAATTAGGAAAACGAGTATCCAAGTAGTATGATAAATGAACGAAACACAAAGCCACTGAACTTATAAAGTCACTGAACTTATAACGTCAATGGTTTATCTAGACATGGCATTGACAAATCTACAAAACAATACTTAAAAGTTCGGCCATTTGACTGCGTGCTTCACGAGTTAATGAGGAAAGGGAAGTTTATATGTACAGTTAACATGGAAAAAGAACTAAGCTCCAAAAAGCCTAGTTCTTCTATGTTGGCAACTTCATTGACAAAGCACACATTTTCTTGTACATCCCTTTTACCAAGTTGTATTGTAGTTTATTTATCTTTTTAAAGAGTCTTTTGGACATATTTTGATTCAAAGTCTTGCATGCCCAAGTCATCTGAGATGTTGGATTAGTTTTGGGTATAGATTAAATAGTGGGATGAGGGGATGCTGCTGTGTAGCGTATGCACAACAGCGTGATGTGCACATCCAGGCCATCCGTTGCTCTGATGGATGGCCCAGATTTCATCTTGCACGCACGACAATGAACAGGTTGGATGCAAAGGTATCGTGGTGAAATTTGGACAGTCCATCCAAGCAACGGATGGCTCGGGTGCAAAGCACCGTTATGTGCACGGGCTGCACAGCAGCAACCCCAGGTCCTAAATAGTGTGGGTGGGTAAAGTAGTAGAGGTATTAGTTATGGAGGGTAGGCCCCCAATAAGGTGATGTTTATGAAGGGTTGATAAATTAGTGGTTTGTTTCGATGATTTTGTGAAAAAGGGGGAATAAGGTTAGGTAGATGATGTAAAAAGCTGTCAAAAGACTTATTTGCCCTTATACATATTCATATTAGTTATGCATTTTTGTAATGAGATTAATTCAATAATTAATTAAGTAAGTAATAAATTGAATAATTAATTAAGCAAGTTTAAGTGGTGGTCGACCCACTTATCTTCTCGTCCGATCTAGTTCTTCCAATGCCAAAACCAACAAAGTTCTCCAGGACAAAGGAGCTATGAATATGTAAGTCACCCAATAAGCCAACAATGTAAAATACTTTCTGTTAGTTTTGTTGGCATTTTCCGGGTTATGTCAAGCCTTTCAGAGTTTGTAATTTGTTTATTTTTATATATTTAGGGTTTGGGTGGTAGAGTGTTAGTGTTTCAGTCTAGATACTCCACTCAAGAGATTTCAAGCTGCGTTGTCAAGCCAATGCCGTACCGATTATTTTGAAGCTCAAACCGAAAAGGTATAGTAATGCATATCATGTTTGCATTTAGACCCTTAAATTGTCTTGGTTTAGATTGCATGTTTATAGCTTAGGGTGAGTTTTCGAATGGATTTTATCTAGATTTTATCAAAATCTGATAAAATCAAGCCTTGATTTTATCCATTCATGCAGAGAGTTGATAAAATCTTAGATTTTTGAATGCAAAAATCTAAGATTTTATCAATTCTCCTCACGAATGGATAAAATCAAAGGTTTGATTTTATCAGATTTTGATAAAATCTATTCGGAAACTCACCCTTAATCTAGTGCTTTGGTTTATTTTAAAATCAAGTTTCAGGAGCAACACTAACGTGTAAGTTGATTACTCCTCGTCTCTTTCATATACCTTGACACAGGGAAAGTGTGGCAGCCTAAGGATTAACATCTTTTGCCTCTAGAAATGCAAATGATTAGTCAGTTTGAACTCAATTTATTTATGTGCGCAGAAGTAGATTAAAAAAAAAAAAGGATCAATCTGTGACATTCCTTCTTATTGAGATGTATTTTCTTCTACATAATTTAATCGTCTAGTTTATTTATTTCTGCTTCTATAGACAGCTCATAACTTACACGATACGCTACGTTGTACAAGTGACAATGGTAGATGGAAGTCCTCATGAAGTGCACGTCGGAACTAGAGCGTTGCAAACTTGTTTGGTCAAAGGTCGGGACTAGAGCGATTCAAACTTGTTTGCTTGAGGGAAGAAGAGGCTAAGCTAACAGTTAGAGGAACATTTTAGTTAATTATTGTGAATTAGTTATTTGATATTAGAATTTTGTAATTGCTTTTGCAGTTCAGTTTGTATACTTTCTTTGTGAGTTAGTAAATGGTTTTTAAATTCAATTTCAATTGTTGTTGTTTGAAAGCAGTTGATACCCCTGTGAGGAAACCAATTGGTCACGGCTCTCCAGTGAAGTGAGATTAAACATGCAGGAAAGATCACGTTTTTGGAGAAAACTGTGATCAATCGTCTTACAATAACCACTGGAATTGAACTGAACGGACTCATTGCGAACCCCACAACAATTTACGGCAGACAATCAACCCAAACCCTTTTGAGATGGGTCTATAGATCAAAATGCCTCTTGCATTTAGTGACGAATTCTAAATGTATGAATCCTGATCCACTGGAATTTGCTGTAATTTCGCCGATTGATCATTGATATTTGTTGAAAATTTGAAACTGTCAACATCTCCTGGGCTCTGCACCGAAATTGATTGATTGATTGATTTGTTGCTATTGCTCCATCTCCATCGAGAAACTTCATCTGAGATTCTTCCTTTCGTGTGGTTCAAATTGCTCTCATTTGATCTTGAATTGAACTGAACGGACTCATTGCGAACTTCATGTTGAATTTACTCCAAATTGATCATCTTTCCGCATCTCTAAATATAAAGCCTTAACATCTTCTGAATGAATTTCCTGAATATAGACTCAAGTATGTATACGCCAAAAACAGACCCAACCCCTGAACCCAGATCCTTGCAATGCAGACTCAACCAAAAGACCCTCTTTGTGACTTATGACTCTATAGAATAGGACATGACCCAAGGCAAAACCAAAACCCCTATTGAAAACATACACAGTCAACTCCCCAACAAGATACATATACAGACTTAAGACGATTCTGCCATATTCCATAAGATGATCTTAAAAATGGCACTGAAGTTTCAGCAGGCTAAAGTTTCAGCAGGCTGAGTTGTTATTTTGTAGCAAAGTGTACTCTTTTTGCTTCCATTTCAATCATCTTCTTCATTACCATTTCATCTGTGAAATTAAATTCAACCCTCAACTTTTTCCCAGCTACCTTGGTCCGTTGAAGTTCTTTAATTTGAGGATTTTATTCTCTTCCTGGTTGCTAACCCCAGCAATCAATGGGGTTAGCAACCAGGAATTTTTAGTTACACCTTGATAGACCACGGTTTTGAATGCGAGATTAAAAGTGAAAAATCACACTAACGATCTTTATCTATTTTTGTAGTAGTGATGAAAATAATTGAATAATAAAGTGTAGAACTCTATAAAAGTGGAATACACGCAAGGATTTGAATATCGGTCGATACGCGACGTATCGGCCGGTTCGTCTCGGATTTGGAGGCTCCGATACCGACACGTATTGTACCATATCGGCCGATACGCCAAAGAAGTTAAAACAATTCACGACCACTACACCCGATTCCCACGACATATCGCTGATACGTTCCGATACCGATACACCGATATCGCGACCGATACTGCTATTTAAAACTATGAATACACGTAAATATGGATTTTGGTCATGAACGTGCCAACCAAAAAAGGAGCCCAGCCTTTGGAGCTTACAGTATGACATACTTGGCAAAACACGGCTTACATTCATCAACCACACAGACTAAACAACCCACACATATCAGCTTAATTCATGCATGAAACTTAAATACTGAATACACACCGACACACTTTTGGCAGACATAGTACAAACTTATTACTGTAACCACATATCATCCATTTTCACCAAAGAGCTTGCTAGCTAACCCTTATTCTTTTAGCAGCAAGGGTACGCCGTACAATTCGGGGGGGATGAAAGGCAGTGGAGGAGGCTCCCACTTGTGGACGATCCCGGAGTCCCATTCTCGCTCGGATTGCCTTTTGTGCTACCCTTTTGATGATCATTTGCAACAATATTCACTTTTCGCCCAAGATTTGCATCGCTTAGCAGCCGACGATCCACCAAAGTAACCCTTTCTCCATTTGCTTCCGGAGCTCCCAATATCAAAGCAAACGCTAAGACAATTAGTAGTAAGATCTTCATGGCTCAATTGCACCTGGAAATTCGAAACTTTAAAAATTACAGTTGGTAAGCTAATTAAATTTGTTTCCCCAAGAAACTAGTGTGGTCACAAGGGGGGAGAGAGAGAGACGATAACAAAAATGACAAAAAAGGAACACAAGTGAGCGACAATTTGAGCTGCGGGAGTTACCACAAATTTTCTTCCTTCACGAAAGGATTCTAAAAGTGGTGATATATAGGTGTGAGTATTTTTTACTACACGTTTTTGTTTTTTTTTGGTGTCAAGCAGTAGAAGAATGGTATTCAGAAATATTATGAGACATTATAATAAGGGGACACCACATCAATGAGAGTCTGAAATCACTGGCAAAGGAAGTGGATAAGGTTACAGTCCGGATAAGGTTACAGGAAGTGGTTAGAGGAACGAGGAGTACTCAAAGGAAGTGGATAAGGTTACAGGCCGGATACTCCCGGTTAACAAAGTGCTGGATTGGTAAGGAAGTGCTCGAAAAAGCCAAAGTGATAATAGCTAAAATACAAAAACGAGAATTGCGACTTTACAAAGTGAGGATATTAAAGCGGGCCCTGATCAAGAGGGGGTTCGTGCTCAGGACAGGAGACACAACATCAATGAGAGTCTGAAATCACTGGCAACTCCAGCTCATTGAGAATGGGGTCAGCCGACCCCACGGGAAGAAGAAAACAATTAAGGTTTAGTGGTTGGTGAATACTCTATGTTGCACACATGCAAGTTCCAGCAAATGGTAATTCATATTTACCATCTCGGCCACTCTCCATCACCTTAATTCTATTCTTGCTTTCGAGCAAGTGCATGTAGCAATAATTCGGGCTACTATCGACAAAAGTATACAATCTTATTGCCTCTCGTGTTTGGACAAATTTTAAATCACATCTCAATGTGGATTAACTTCAATGGTTTGATACTTATCAAAAAAAAAAAAAACTTCAATGGTTTGATGCTTCTTTCAACTGGTTGACAAGAAGTCTTTTACAACTTGAACCCTCAAACGGCAAGAACTTGCCTATACCGCTCATATTTAGAATGAGAGAAACAAGTTCCTGAAGGAAACGTACACTGTTGGCTCACCAAGCTGCTGTGCTCACACCACTTAGGACAATACCTGCAGGCTGCAGGTATTAGCATCTATTTAGGACCTGGAGTTGCTGCTGCATGTGCAATCCGTGCACAGAACGGTGCTTTGCATCCGAGCCATCTGTTGCTCAATTGGACGGCCCAAATTTCACCTCGGTACCTTTGCATCCAAATCGTTATTGTCGTGCGTGCAAGATGAAATCTGGGCCATCCATTAGAGCAATGGATGGCCCGATGTGCACATCACGGTGTTGTGTATACGCTACACAGCAACATCCCCTCATTCCACTATTTAATCCACCCAAAACTAATTTGGCATCTCAAATGACTTGGGCATGCAAGACTTTGATCCAAAATATGTCCAATTATCTCTTGGAAAATGTGCCCTCGGCAGTCCAATTTTCTTTTGAAAAATGTGAGACCACATCTTCTCATGAGCTTTGTCTTCCTATATTACTTTGGGCTTGGGAATCGAGAAAATTACTCGGGAAATCCCAAGAAGCCCCCACTATTTCCATCCAAATCCTGTTTTGTCTTTCACTCCTTTATAGGCCCAGAGTGCGTGTGGGAGGCTGACATGGACACTATTTATGGCATATTGCTCTCTCTCTCTCTCTCTCTCTCTCCCCCTTCGTGCATGACATGCGACAATCAACCCACATAATTTTCTGACACAAATTAACTCTCTCTCCTCTCTCTTTTTTATTTTTAGAACTTTAAATATTTATAACTTTTAATTTATATATCCGATTTTGAAACCCACATAATTTCCTGACGCAAATTAACTCTCTCTCTCTCTCTCTCTCTCTCTCTCTCTCTCTCCCCTTTTTATTTTTAAAACTTTAAATATTTATAACTTTTAATTTATATATCCAATTTGAAAAAAAAAAAAATTTGAACCTACTCAACGAGATCTATTAAACAAGATCCATTGTGAATATGAAATTATGCATGCAAAAAAATTTATTTTTTTGAGGGGTGTGAATTGTTTCAAAAGTGTGAGATACAATGAGATATTCCATCCGCATAGGATAATTTTTCCTAATCCTAAACTCAAAAAGCTTTTGTAAAGAGAAAAGCGCTTGGATGGAAGGATTTGAGTCTTGTGATGACCCGCAGGGCTTGAACGAGAAGTGGATGACAAAAGGGGGCCGGCCTGTAACAACCCCAAAACTACTTCGTTCCATTACCCAATTGTAAAACGGACCGTATAAATGGAGTTCGTGTAAAATGCTAGGAATCAGGCAAGGGGAAAAGAGCTTTTCTCTTAGTGAGAGGAAACACACACATATTTCTAAGCAAAAGAAGACAAACAACGATCAAAAGGACAATGGGACACCAGCGAAAAACCCCAACAAAATTGCCTGTCTGTTTTTTTTTTTTTTTTTTGTTGATCACATGTAAATGCCCGTCTGTTTACCTTGCTTTAGGAATCTTTGTGCTTACCATTCGGCCAATAGAAAAGGAAAATGAGGACTTGACTCTTAATTTGCTGATGGACTGCTAAACAATACAAGTCTCAAATCAAACACTAACAGTATTGTGATTGACTGTAATAACGATAAAAGTAAAAGAAGAAACTCTGTCATTGGCTCAATTTTAAGGCTATGCGCTGTCAAACAAATCCGACCATAGACGTGTAAATTGGGTAGGGAGGCTTGGACGCAACATGGCAAGACACATTTAGAAATAGGCACAACTTAGGTGGCCAAGCTAGACTGTCATTTTGGGATGCAAAATCAATATCAGATCATAAAACACAAAAATTCTGAAAAAATAATTCAATGATTTAGTTAGGTCTTAGTTCTAACGCCACTTAAGTTCTGTTATCATGGTTAAGTTTTCTTTGAGCAATTCGAATTCCAATTTTTTTCCAATCTCAAACCATAGTTTTTGGAGATATCATGGGAGACTAATTTTTTTTAAGGAATTGATATTCGCACTCCCAATTTTGATGCAGGGGGTCCAAGTTATAGTAGTTTTCCAAAATTACCCTTTTCTAAGTTCCAGGATTTACTTCAGGCACTCCAAAAAAACTTCACTCTTCTCCTTTACTTCAGGCACTCCAAAAAAGCAAATAGTTTCTTTTATCAAAAAAAAAAAAAACAGATAGTTGCTCAACTCCTTTTACTGCACGTCACTGAATTGCTTACTTCAATATGCAATGTTTCCATGGTAAAGTCTTTATGTTATTGTCTCCATGTTCTGCACCAAAACAACCTGGACAAGTGGTCTTTGGCCTATGATTGTAAAACCATCCGTCTGTCCAAAGTCTCTTGAGAGTTCTGTTACTTTTCCTCTCAAGAGTTCTCTAACTTTGGTGATGTGTTTTGTCCGTCTCACTATGAGTTTTAAAATGTAAATTTGCGGCACTTATGAAGATTTGGAGGGAAAAATGGTAGACAATGAGTACAAAAATATAAAGACCTTGTGTCGGAGCCGTTATAAAGATTTTGCAGCATCAACTTTTCAATTGTGTGCTGTTTATTTTGGAGAATTCTAGCAATGTTTTTTTTTTTGTGCAAATTGGCGTGAAGCAATCTAACATAGATGCATGTTTAATGTTTAGAATGTGTAATGTTTGGAATGTAATATTAATGTTAATGTTTAAGAACCTAATGTTTATATTTTGTTTTGGTTCATTTTCCCGTTTGGAGTGCTTTAATAAATGAGGAAATAATTTGGGGGTGGAGTGCCTTCAGTAATTTTTATATCTTAAAAAGGGTAATTTTTGTAATTTCATTAAATATTGGAGTGCCTACATCAAAAAAGGGAGCCCCAAAATCAACACCTTTTTTTTTATTCTCCTCAAAAGTTAGTATTGCAAATTGTAGTCAATGATGTTTGAACCCCGTCAAATGCATGAGATTGCTTGGTGCCCTATTCTTCAACTTGCCAAGGGAGACTTGTATTGGGACTTTGTAGGAAAAATCAATCAAAGAGTGGTCGAGGTGCGTCACTTTTGTTAACCGTGTAAAGTGCGTCAATTTGGTAAACCGAGTAAATTAAAAAAAGATGGGAGACATCAACAGGAAAATTGTGGAGGATATGCTGCTATTGGGATGGATATATATGTATGGTGTCTTGGAGTCAGCTGTAGCTGAGGTTGAGTCCAATCACTTGACCTGTCTCTTTGTCACAATAAAGCCCATTTTGCAAGCAACAATCGAATACGAAGGGATTCCAAAAGCTAATTTTCTAATAGGCCCACTTTACTTTTTCTCCCATTTTTGTCAAAGTTATATTTCGTAAACCTTTTCTTGTGGTTTCCAATTGTCCATTAGAAAAGAACAAGGATGACTTGACTCTTAATATGGTGATGGACGGCTAAACTCTTTAGTCTCAAAGCCCACCAAAGACGTGTAAATTGAATAGGGAGGCACGAGCACAACCACGACATGATGGGTTAATTATTAGTCGGCACAATACGGCTTGGGCTAGCATAAATGAAAACTTACATGGCCAAGCCTGGCTGCCATTAATTTTGGGATGCAAAATTAATCTAAGTTCATAAAACACAAAAATTTTGAAAATTTAATTCGATGATTTAGTTAGGTCTAACGCCACTTAAGTTGTGTTATCATAGGTTAAGTTTTCTATCAGCAATTCGAATTCCAATTTTTCCAATCTTAAACCATAACTTTTAGAGAGATCAAGGGAGACTGGTTTCTATTCTCCTAGCTCGAAAGTTAGTAGTGCTAATTAACTTCGAATCAATTTATAAAAGTTTCGATATTTTCTTTTCACAAAACTTACGAGACGCATCAAAATGTTATGAATCATAAAAAGTGTTAAAAATCATAGAAAATGTTAAGAATCGTATTGTTGAAAAATTACGAAACTTTAGAAAATGTTACGATTGCTAATGATGTGATACAATATGAACCATACAGTAAGTGCATATAATACACACCTTTAATGAGTGTGTATTGTAGCCATTCCGGTTGTTTCATTGTAGTTAATGAGATTTGAACCCCGTCAAATGCATGAGATTTGCATGGTGCCTACTGTTGGCCTATCAATCAACTTGCCAAGGGAGACTTGTATTGGGACTTTGTGGGAAAAACCAATCCAAGAGTGGTCGAGGTGCGTCACATTTGTTAACCGTGTAAAGTGCGTCAATTTGGCATACCGAGTAAATTAAGAAAAGATGGGAGACATTGACAGGAAAATTGTGCAAGATATGATGCTATTGGGATGGATATATATGTAAGGTGTCCTTGAGTAGGCTGTAGTTGAGGTCGAGTCCAATTACTTGACCTGTCTCTCTGTCACAATAAAACTCATTCCACAAACAACAATTGAATATGAAGGGATTCTAAAAGCTAAATTTCTAATAGCCCCAGTCCACTTTTTTTTTTTCCCATTTTTGTCAAACTTATTTTTTGAAAACCTTTTCTTTCGTAAACGAAGTTGCCCCACTCTGTTTGTTTTTTCCCATTTTTTCTTATCACATGTAAATTTTTGTTGACTTAGGAATCTTGTGGCTACGAATAGGCCAATAGAAAGGGAAAAGGAAGACTTGACTCCTAAAATTCTGATGGACTACTGAAGAAAAACAGATTAGTCTCGAAGCAAACACTTTCAATGAATGTGTACAGTGGATCCATTAAGTGAGAAATGACAGAGCCATTGCCTAAATGACCTATAATGATATGGGGCATAATTGCGTATCAGTGGGAAATAGGGCAATATATCATGGAATGATGGTGAGGTTTTTTGGAATCACCGCTAGCATAAAACGGGGAATTGTAATTGCACATACATGGAACCGAAATTTGAATAGACACTGATACCCTCTAGTGTGTTGCACCTTAAGTGAAACTGCATGGCTCCCTTTGAAATAAATTTGGATTGTACAGCAGTAATGACTTCTTATGCCAGAGAATTTGTAGAATTCTTATAGGAGAATGTTTGATCGTATGAAGAATTTCATACGCGCGGGTTCTTATGATGTGACGATAAGGGATTGGACCGATTGTAATGCGTGAAAACGGGAAAAGACTATGGAGTTACGAGTATTGTCCTGATTAACTTGTCTTTTTCTTTTCAAAAATGAAAATTTCCTCTTTCTATCTTGCTTTAGGAATTTTTTGATCACCAATTGGCCAAAAACAGAAAAAGGAGAGGATAAGGAGGACTTGGGTCTTAAAATGGTGCGACTATTAGCAGCAAAAAGGGGTACAGTTGTATGTCATCAAGCCTACTGGTTGCTCTTGGACCATAAGAAAATTGTTCAAACTAAGATCTTTGGGCCAACACTTTATCAAGCACATGGTTGGTAAATGGAAGAAAAACCTTTGTTGGGCTCGATAATTGGCTCCCCATTGGGCCCCTGTATCAGCAGTGATAAGCCTAACACAGTAACACTCCTCTCTCTCTCTCTCTCTCTCTCTCTCTTCACAGCACTGGTTTTCTCATTTGTTCAATTCCCACATTAAATTATGGGTTAATAATCTTTAGCCTTCCGCACACTGGTTTTCAGCATTGGCACCGGTTCTCCTCGCAAAATTTGGTAAGAATATGAGCTTTAGAAAATCTTCATGAAAATCATATGGGTCGGGTCCCATTTCTACCTGCATTTTACCTGTTCGATGAAATGCTCAAGAGACAAGCACACCTGTATTTTACATCTTCTCGGAGTCATATTCAACAAGGCACACTATTTTAGCCCGAACCTAATGACTGTCATTAGGTGTGGGTGGGAATTTAGTTTATCTTCATACATTAACATGCGACATTTATGCACATGGTGAACTTAGTGTTGGAAAAATATGGTTTTGTAATCATCTTTATGAGTGAATTGGAAATTGTCTCCAAATTATATATTTGGATAAATAAATAACATTTTGAGTGGGTGAAAATATTTAATTTATTGTCGGCGTTGCCATACTACAACCGGGCTAACGCTTTATCTGCGTTATAAGTTCAATGGCTTATATCTAGAAGGATTAGTTGGTTAATCTTTTAATTAGTAATTAATCCCCATAGAAGGCTTTGATTTAGCCTTGATTTGGAGGCTTATAAGGCAAGAGATGCATCACATTGATTTGTATTTGGACGTGATATAAAGGTAGCACCTTTTCGGGCTATTAAAATAGCCATTCAGCCAAGCATCGCTCCAAACAGTTGCATGCTTGTTCCGGCTTCTTTCCGAACAGTCATGCCTGTACGGTTTTGGATGGACTCGTACCTGTCTGTTTGGGTGCCTATTTATCTATAAATAAGATCTTTCTTCTCTCATTTTATTCACGAAAAAATCTGCATTGCATAGAGCATTCATACATCAAACATTCTGAGAGTTCTGCGTAGTTTTCTGGTTCGCCTACCGATCATATTGGAGTGCTACTTCAGTTCGGTGAAAATCGGGTAGTCCTGGGAAGCAGACGTCCAAGTATTCCATCAGCACCGTTATGGAGGGCGAATTTGCTTTATGGACAGAGTATCAAATACTCGTTTCGATTCGTCTATTGCCAATTTCAGGTATACTGAAATCGGTTCGGTATGATTTCTATTTTTAACTTATTGTTTTTAATTTTCGTGTATATTTCCAGATTTTCCGTAACCCGGTTCCAACACATAGATGGCTATTTCGTAGAGAACATGGGTAAACAAGGCTTGAGCTGAGTGTTATTAATTTAGAGCATGGGCTTCTTTGTTTTCTTTACGTGGCTTACGGCATTCTATGTATCTTTTTGCCATTTGGGGGCTTGCTTTTTTCAGATCCTACAACACAACGTACTATATTTATTTACTTCTCTGATTTTTCCAGTGCCCAAATTAGTTTGACATTACAATCGAGTTTTTCAATTCGGCAGTGTGTTTGTAACTTTGTGGATTGCCTTAAGTCTTGGATTGGCTTAGCTGCAGCGACTGGTTGTTGGCTTAATTATATAGAAACCCTTCTTAAGTTGAAGACTGTAAATGTGTTGATCTCTTCTCCTTTCAAGATTGCAAAAACTTTTTTTCTTGCCTACACTGCAAAAAGGTTCTTCTGTATTTAATAGGCCTCTCGTGTTCCTATAAAAGGCATAAATAATACAAGAGGTCGAGGCACACGCGATGCGATGCGTTTTTCTTTTTTGCTGTTCCTTCCTCAGGCTCCAAATGTTCGAAATTCTTCCACAAGCGAAAAGTATAGGCCGCATTAAATGACCATTTGCTAAATTATAGATGTCCCTACCTATATTTATTGTCCCTCTCTCTTTTTTTACTCCTATTTGGTATGGATCGTCTTAATTTTTTAGACCCTCTCTGTTGCCTCTCCATTTATAGGTACAACCCACTTCGAGAAAGGAATGTTTGGAGTAGCAATCCGTGAAGAGCGGGACATGAACGTCGTTCATGTTCATGAGGTACTTCTTACCTACACCCTTGAGTATGTTAAATTCACGTTCCCTTTTCAACACTGTAAATTCACGTTCCCTTTTCAACGCTAGCCACCGCACCAGCAGCCACTCAGACACCTCCTGTTAACAGATCACACTGGCCACAAACAAACTGCCACCGACGCCACCCTCAGAGATCTCAAGACCCCACCATTAGGCGTTACACCTTCATTAGCTGTTAGGCCAAGAACCATGATCATCCAACAATGATACCGGCGTGAAGGGCACCAAGAACCAACGAGCCGTGTGCCTATCAAGAAACTCTCTCTATCTTCACACCATCTTTTTCTAGAAAAGAAACCGCCTTCCCTTCTTCTCTCCCTCTTTCTCTTCTCTCTCCCTCCCCCTCCCTCCCTCCCTCCCTCTTTTTTTTTTCTCTCTCTTCTTTTTTCTTTTTGCGACGGTGCCATGGCTTGATGCAGTGGTGGCAGTGCCTTATGGCAGCGCCTTGGTTTCATAGTTGTCGACCTCCAGAACGTTTGTGAGGTCCGATCTGGTGACTCCTCGACGGGGACGTCTGGGGTTTGGCTGCTCGCGGGATCGCGACGGTGTAGGTCAGTAGTTTGGTTGGTGCCTGGCAGCGGTGTGCTTCGAAGCCTTGGCTGTCGTTTTTCTCTCCCTTCCCTGTCTTCATCTGCTCCAGCCTTACCTCAAGTACATCTAGCTTTCGCTGGTTTCTTTATTGGGAGTTATCGGTTTGGGGCTTATTGGCTAGTGTAGACACCCCAAAATGAGCGTTCACGTACTTTTTAATCCCCAATGATGAACGGAAACACCCGAAAGAACTCTCGGATTGAAATTCTCCAAGTCAACTCAGTCAACAATACCGCACGGTACTCATCTCTCAACGCACGGGACAGCCAGAGTCACGTACGGCAGATTGTCAAAATTTTGGCGGCCAATTGTGCCGCACGGTACACAAGTTGTGCCGCACGGCACAGTTTGTGTACCGTACGGTACTGTTTACGGGTTCCCAGTTTTTGCGAATTCCCAGCAGCAGAAAACATGGACGAGATTGGTTCCCCCGCCCTGCTGGTCGTGGCCGAAAGAGAAGATCATGGCCGAAAGGGATATGCTACTCCCCATGCCATTGTCTCCATGAACAAGAATCAAGAAGGGGTTGGCATTCGGCTCCCTCACCTCTATATAAACCGTTCAAACCCAATGGGAAGACCCCCGGCCGGACCCCATACAATTTCCGTGTAAGATCACGAAATTCTATTCTTGGATACAATTTTCATTGCCAAAATCCCTTAGCCACCATTTCCATTATAGAGAATCCAATTTCATTCTCTCTAAAAGAGCAAGATCCATCCCCTGTTTTTCGGCTCCCGAAACCGTGAGATAGTCATCCCAAATCAACCAAAGTTCGAGCCCCCAATCCCTCTTACCACTATACTAGAGTGAAAGTGAGGTCCAGAGAAAGAAAACAACATCCGGAAGTCCAATCCGACGCTCAATCCGAGAGTTCGAAAACGAAGGTATAAACCCGTTTCGCCAAATTCCTTGAATTTGGTACCCTGAGGGGAGAGGTACCAAGGGTGGAATGATTCCTTGTATCATTTCCATGCTTGGTATGCCCAAATTATAGCAAGTCCAGTTTCATTTCACACCTCCCGGTCGCGTCGTACGGTGAAAACATCGCCTCGTACGGAGCGATTCAACGAGGAGGGACATCTCATACTCAATACACTGCCTTCTCCCTTGAAAGTAGTTCATTTCGAATGCATTTCATACCTTGTATGTGCCTCTGATCAATCATTTCGAAGAGCCAAAGTTTCAAACTGTTTTGCAGCCAGGTGTGCCGCACGGCACTCTTACTGTGCCGCACGGTACACTTTGAGTGCCGTACGGCACCCATTTGAAAATCTGACCGTTAATTTGAAGAACAGTGTCGCACGGTACACTATTTGTACCGCACGGTACATCAAGTATGCCGCACGGTACATCAAGTATGCCGCACGGCACAGTTTTCTCGTAAAATATTAAATTTGAACCTTCCCCCTGCAGGAACAGTTTGAAGTTTGGATTTTCGTTTGATTTCTGTTATTTACATATTAGTCATTTGCTTTTCTTATTATTATCGTCTGCTTTGTTTAAATTAAATGTTTATCTGTTGAGGTTCAGCAATAAAATTGTTTTCTAGTAAAATCCCACAAATGTTTGGTAAAGACCGATTTTTAATCGGGCGAACGGGGTGCATTAAAACCCTTCCCTGTTCGTAACCTGGCTCCCGGATCCAAAACGAATCTCTGGTTTTCAATTGGTT
Organism: Vaccinium darrowii; assembly: GCA_020921065.1. Taxonomy (NCBI): domain Eukaryota; kingdom Viridiplantae; phylum Streptophyta; class Magnoliopsida; order Ericales; family Ericaceae; genus Vaccinium; species Vaccinium darrowii. The sequence goes on from CM037154.1 coordinate 40,610,235, forward strand.
TTATGAGTCATTCTCTCAAATCATCATTTTCAAATTGGTTTCTCGGGTCCCAAACTGCTTTCCCAAAACCCGGGTGGCGACTCTAAAAATCTTTTGTTCTTCGGACCGTTTCGAAGAACACCATTTCCGCCCAGAACAGAGTGGAGGTCGACCGTCCACAAAATGGCGACTCTGCTGGGGAATATTGTAAGTTAATCTTTATTTTGAAATTTTACACTTGTAAAATGACCATTCGAAGGCTTGACACCAAGTACGTGCTTTACGCTGTACTAGAAAGGATTGATGTCAGGGTGAAAGCCCGATCAGTCTGGACTGGAGCTTTCTCGGTTGTTCGCATGAGTAGAATTTCAAAATTTTGATTAATTTAAAGAGCGAGCCAAGCTTGAAAAACATTTGTGGGATTTTTGAAAACAATTTTATTGCTGAACTTTTGCATCACTTGCATCGATGTTGGATAAACCCCGCTGCTGCGTCTTGGTTACCCTACCCAGCTCGCTGGTGTTAGGACATCCCCGGATGCTCAGCAACCTTGGACCGTGATGAGTCAGCCTGCCGCTTGACCTTTGCCATGCAGTACACTTGGCACTGGGAGGCAAATATTGGCTCTAGTCTGGGGAACCCCCTAAACCAAAACCGGCCTTTGCATGTAGTTAACCTAGAACCTTCCAACCTAGGACAGGAGCCCACAGGTTAAGATTATGTGATATTGTCTTGATTAACTGTTTAACCGCTTGTCATCTGCCTGTATTGCATGCGCATACATGATAGCTTTTACCTTAGGTTGTCACATCCTCACTTCCACAGTAATAAGAAGGATTGTCCCGATAATCAAAGGCTCTGTCCAATAAAATAAACTCTTTTCAAAGAAAATTCTGCGATTGGCTCTCTTCCCCGCAGTAATTAGAATGTTGTATTTCTTTTATCAGAGTCTGTAACCAAAAATGAGCAATCAATCCGGAAACAAAAAGCTCAAGTCCACCTTTACCACCCATCATGGGGCACCGGTGTGGATACTTGAAGAGATAGATAATGAAGAAATAGGGAATGAGGTACCAGATAAAGACAAGCTTGAAGGGTTGCTTCACCAACTAGTCACATCTGATCAGCCAGGTTTAACTCTTCAATGGGACAACTCTGAACATGCGAATGATCAAGGTTGGAAATTCCACCTCCCTGCAGACAACGGAGCCAAGGACGTCCCCGACAAAATCACTGTCAGGGTGGAGCGAGAAAGTGATAATGAAGAAGTGGACATCATGCCGCCAGTCAAAAACTTCCAACCAGACGGAACACCAGTCTACTACTTCCAAGACCCAGTGACGGGACACAAATACTGGGATGAGTGTGATTGCGAAGGCTGCATTAAAAATGGTCTCCTTCTGAATGATAATCTGTCTCCCAAGCAACTCAAGGAGAACCAAGTCCGGAATGCTCCCCGAGCAAATCCAACAACCGAGTCGGACTAAGAATCGGCAGCCAGCCAGTGGTCAGCAGATCAAGCCAACAGGGCCCTTTTTGAGAATGCCAAGTCTGTATTTTGCTTATCGAGTCTGTATTTTGTTTGTATTTTGCTTACCAAGTTTGTACTTTGCTTTATTGAGTCAGTTTGTACTTTGTTTTATGGAGTTGGTACTTTTCCTATGTTAAAGAAAAGAGCCGATCGTAGTCCCGAACTACGTCATGGCCTGATTCCTCCGAAATAAGGATACGTAGGCAACCCCTAAAGGTTCGGCCTTCATTCTGCAAAAATCAATTAAAAATTCAGATATATTGAACAAAGCACTAAAAATTGGGGCAATCCTTTCCAAAGCTGTGGTTGCATTGCACATCATGCATCATTCTTTCATTTGTGCATAAATCCCTGCACATAGCATTTCTTTGCCACCAGTCACTAAGTTCATTTTTCCGCTATCAATTTCAATCATTAGTAAGGGCAAGAAGAATACTGTACCTAGTTGGACTAGAACTCCCGAACAACGATTAATTCGAACTGAGTCAAAAGCGGTCCAGTCAGATTCAGCAGACCCTACAGATATGGCGGGCAAAAGTGAAATCGAGGCTCTCAGGCTAGCATTCGAAGAACAGCGGGAACGCAGTGATAATCAAATGGCTGAGATGTTACTCCTAATACAAGGTTTAACTTTTCAGCACAAGCCACCAGGAGAGCAACCACCTCCGCAAGAGCATCCGAATTTGGAAACAGTGTTGGCAAAAGTCGCCAAACTCGAAGAATCTGTCCAGAAACAGGAGAAGATAGCCGCCACGGGCGTTGACATGGACAAGTTGTGTCTATTCCCCGGCGCCAAACTCCCAGAGGGATTCAAGCCCATAACCTGGGAGAAATTTGATGGGAACGGAGACCCGAGAGCTCATCTACAAGCATACGTGGGCACTCTATCCATGTACAACATTGAAAATAATGCTATGGGTCAAATGTTTCAGCAAACATTGACAGGGCCAGCACTGCGATGGTTCTTAAATCTTGACATTTCAAAGAAAGGAAGTTGGGAGGATATTGGGACAGCTTTCATGGCCCAGTACAATTACAACGTTCAGCTTGAGATGACTATCCGAGAATTGGATGCAACCAGGATGGGAGCCAATGAGTCCTTTGCGGACTTTATCAGAAGGTGGAGAGGGAAAGCATCTCAGATGATGGATCGACCCTCAGAGAAAGAACAAATGAGAATTATCACGAAGAACTTAGCACCCGACTTTGCAAAGCACTTGGTGGTTTTCCAAACCACCGCTGACTTCAAAACCTTCTACGAGGCCGGCCTCGCAGTAGAAGATGCACTCAGAACTGGTATATTTGAGAAAGGAGAATCTGTCAAACCCAGGCGAGTTTACTCTGGCAACAGCAATACCCTGTTTGGAACTAACCAGTACAATCATGCCCAGGCCAGCTCCTCAAACCCCAAACCAACCAAAACCGAGCCTATTAACCAGATAGCAGCCCAGCCAACCCGGCAAGCAAGAAATTTCTACCAATTCCCTTTTCCCTTGACAACAGTTTACCAAAGGCTCCTTGAAAAGGACGTCATCAAACCACTAGAGCCTCGCGAGCCACCCAAAGTGCTTCCTCCAAACCATAACCCGAACGCCTTCTGTTCCTACCACCAAATGTCCGGCCATCACACCAACAATTGTATCCGTCTTAAACACAAGATCCAAGATCTCATTGAAGATGGAACAATTCCACTCCCCCATAAAAAGCCAAACACCGTCTCTAACCCCTTGCCGAAACACCAACCCAATACCCAAATCAACCAAATCTCCTTCAGCTTCACTCCAAATAACCCAAGCTCCACTAAATTAAACCCGAACCTTTACATCATACCGGCCACCGAGCCTAAGCCAGTTGTCCCCTTATCAGAAGATTCGGAAGTTTGCTCCCGCGCAAACATCAAATCAGGGTCAAAACCAAGATGGGCGGATATCGCAGAAAGTGAAGAATGGGCTATGAATGATCGAGACTGGGAAGAATTCCGCCAGGAGTGGGACCCAAGCCGGTTCATCATCCCCGACTCTCATAACAAACCAGTTGTCTCTATACCAACAGATTCCAGCATCTGTAGGATTGACAAAGTTGTATGCATCGCCGGCATGGTACATACTCTCGCATACGTGGAGCCCAATGAACAAGAAGATTGGCGGGAAAGATGGGAGGCAATTTGTGCTGATCCACTTGATGCAGTTTCACTCCCTACTCTGTTTGAAGAACCCGGAGACATATGGAACCGGACACTCGGAGAGGTTTATCATTGGGTCCCTAGCAGCAATCTTCCAGATAATTCGCTGCCACCTCCACTTCTTGGAATGGAAGGACATTCTGCCATAGAAACCATCTTTGGGAATCATGAGTGGTTTCCTCAAGCTTACATTATCAACGAATCTTTGTCTCGGCCATCCGTGCCGTTTCATCCTCAGTCAAATGTTTCCGCTCTGACGGAAGATTCCGCGGATCCATTTTGGAATGAAGAAGACGTGATCGATATCCTGTTTGATAACGGTGAAATGTGGACTGTCAACAAAACCATGCTGGATCATTCATTTTGGCATGATCGAGCGGTGGAAAATCTGGAAAAGAAGATGGGAGATATTGAAATCGAGAAGCAGAAAGCCGAGAGCAGTGTCGCAGGTTTTTGGACCGAGTATTTTGATACTCAGCAGAAGCTGGAATCCATCAAGGCTGGGAAGCGAAAGGTCAATGAATTTTCAGACTTTTGGGATGAAGAGCCACCGTCGGTCAACCGAGTGACACGAAGCGGA